>LR738711.1:876541785-876590282 GCA_902687465.1 Secale cereale | reverse complement strand
GGCTGCCCTTCGGACGCAGTGTTGTTTCCGGAACGCTGATTTTTTATATAATTTTTCTGGGCAGTTCTCGAAACGTGAAAACCTGAAATACAAAAACAGCCGAAAACAGAAACTGGCACTGGGGTGCACTGGATTAGTAAGTTAGTCCAAATATGATCAAAAGTGTATAGAAGTGTATGAATATCATAGCAATATCACCCAAAAGTGGCATGGAGCAAGCAGAAATTATAGATACGTTTTGGACGTATCAACATCCCCAAGCTTAATTCCTGCTCGTCCTCGAGTAGGTAAATGATAACAAGAATAATTTCTGTGGTGACATGCTATTAACAATATAGGACTTTTTCATAGTCATATGACAAAAGCTTACTGAGACAATGATTCTAAAGTAATTAAGTTGCCTCAAGAGAAAATCACAAATGACTGAAAGTTTTACAACATGAAACTGAAACATCAAAAAGATTTGCAATGAATATGATGTGCAAATATGATAAAATGATATCTAGCTTGCCCCCTTTAGTGATGCAAAACATAAATGCAGGGGCACCTTCAAGGTTTAAGTGATGACTAGATACAATCATTTAAGAATAAACGATATCACAATCATGCAAAAGACAATGCTACTTTGGGACAATGCACATTACACTCAGAATGACAATCATGCTCTCAGTAGTTGGTGCTTTAACGTAAAGGTAAAAGAATGGTTAAGTGCTAGAGCTTTTTATTTTGAAAACACGGAAGCAATTGTGTCAACGGTAGTAGTACTTCATATGTGTCATGCATAAAACATCCTATAAGTTGCAAGCCTCATGCATCGAATACCAATAGTGCTCGCACCTTGTCCTAATTAGCTCGGATCTCCAAGGGTTATCATTGCATTACATATGTTTTAACCAAGTGTCACAAAGGGGTACCTCTATGCCACCTGTACAAAGGTCCAAGGAGATAAATCGCATTTGATTTCTCGTTTTTGATAGATCTCAACTTGAGGACATCCATACCGGGACAACATAGAAAATAGATGATGGACTCCTCTTTAATGCATAAGCATATTCTCATGAGAGATTGAGGATTAAGGTCCAAGCTAAAACTTCCACCATGATACATGGCTTTGGTTGGCGGCCCAATGTTCTTCTCTAACAATATGCATATTCATACAACCCACGGTAAATCACCCTTACTTCAGACAAGACGGACATGCATAGCAACTCACATGATATTCAACAAAAGTGTGACAGTTGATGGCGTCCCCAGAAACATGGTTACCGCTCAGCAAGCAACTTATAAGAAATAAGATACATAAGCAACATATTCTTTACCACAATAGTTTTTAAGCTACTTTACCATGAGCTATGTATTGCAAAGTTAGTTTGCTTAGTACAGGTGGAGGTTAGCAAAAGACTGGGAGCGACCAACTAAGAGAGCAATGACGGTCATAATCATGCAGAGCGACAAAGCAATATTGAATCAGGCATGGTAGTTATATCGCTACTTAGAAATAAAAGATCATCAAGGCTTGACAGACTTTCTTTACAGTCTTAAATATGCGTGAGCATACGCCAAGTCAATCAAAATAAATTCTCGAAGGAAGATATTACTAAACCATACCATATCATAGGCAAACAAATCATGTTGGTATTCCAATAACACATTGGGAACCCCCCAGCTATTTGAGATTAATCATAAGAAAACCTGAACTACTAAGCACCATCATGCAAGTACCATCTTTATCATAGACACATTAACCAGTGCAACAGAAGCAAACTCTCTTAATAAGGTGAGCATGGTAATTAAAGAGAGTTCAAGCAACCAACTAAACAAAAGCTCTTTGAAAAGATAAGCATGAATACTAAGAGCGGAGCATGATAGTAGCTATTAAAAGACAAAGAACACACATAGCATATATAGACATGAAAATTCTATGTTATGTTCTAGGTAGAAGTGGAGCGTGTTTCTCTCCCACATAAAGGAATGCTGAGTTCCAACTCGTTATGAAAAACTAAAAAGAAAACTAAAAGCAAGACGCTCCAAGCATAGCACATAACTCATGAAGTGATAAAAATATAGCGAAACGAAAGACGAACTGATAATGTTGATGGAGAAGGGGATGCACGGGGGCATCCCCAAGCTTAGACGCTTGAGTCTCCTTGAATATTTCTTGGGGGTGCACGGGGGCATCCCCAAGCTTGAGCGCTTGACACTCCTGAATCTTTTTGTCATCTTCCCTCGCACACTTGAAAACTCCCTTCATACATAACTCATCATAATCTGATTAGCGAGGTTAGTACCCTTAATAAAATAATTATACCTTGCTGGAAATAAGGATATTCTTGAAGTTATAATGTTTCTCAAGATTGCCAAAAGGTTTTTGCAAAGAAAAAGCAAGTTCTTGATTTGCAAAGTGAAGGAAAGGCAAAACAGGACAGAATCTGTGAAAAACAGAACAGCAGGTAGTAATTGATCTGTTCGGGATACTTCTGCAACTAAAATCAAAAAACTCAGAACAGACGCACGAAAGACAATTATATAGAGAACGCTGTCGAAAAAATTCAGACCAAAAAGATGACCTGGAGATTTTATACGAATTTTTCTATCCAAGGACATAATCTGTTTCCTGGACAGCACCTCACAACTTTTGAACTTTCTAGCAATCAGAGGCTATACTTGGCACAAATATGAAAAGCAAAGATACAATGATGATGCTACAGCAGTAAACAACATCAAGACACAACAAAAGCAAAAAATTTATTCATGTGGGCTGCCTCCCAAAAGCGCTTTCTTTTATGCCTTTAAGCTAGGCATAATGCATAGAGGAATCAATAACCATCATAATAATCGGAGTTATAAATTGCTTCAAATGGTTCCTCAACAAGTTCATTCTGGTTCCTTTTAGGAAATGGGTCACACCTTTTGCCTTCCCGCATAAGCGGATTTGTCCCTTACCTATATCAATGAAGCCTTTAACTGCTCGGAGGAAGTCCCTTCCAAGCACTATATTTCCTTGGTTTGGCTCCACGATAAAGAAATCAATCATTGCAATTCCTTTAAGGAATTTAACTGACACATCTTTTATTTTTCCCTGGATTTCAGAAATATCTCCATTAGTGTGTTCATGATAAGATGGTAATCTATCCATGTTAAATTTTAAAGAATCATGAACAATTTTTGGCATAGTAGAAACCATAGATCCAATATCACAATAAGCAAGGAAGTCTTGATTAGAGATGCTAATCCTAACAAAAGGTTCCCAATCATTGTCTATTTCAAAAATGTCTCTCTTATTGGGTTTAGGTTTCTCTACCTTCATTAAGTCTAGAGCATCCATTCTCTTTTCAATAGTAGCAAGTCTATCTATGACAGTATCAACATTATGATCATAAACAAAGTAACAAGATAGACCATGTATAATTTCAAGAGCTCTAGCTTCATCACATTCTAGGAAATCTCCTTCAGCTATAATGTCAAGGGAGTGTTTACACCATTTAAAAAGACCATGGTAAAAATTTCTAAGCACAATTTTTATAGGTATCCAAGGCATAATTCTTCTATGTGCATCAGAAATTCTGTCGCATGCCTTCTTCATATTTTCTCCATCCTTTTGATGGAAATCTAGAACTTCTGATTCCCTCAAAGCACCAAATCCTAACATGTTTGGCTAAACAGAAAGGACTACTAATAAAAAGGCAAATAATTTCTTTGTGATTTTTGATAAAAGATACTAAAGCAAAAACTGAAAGGTAAACTAACAAGACTAAAAAGCAAAGGTAAAAGATAGCATGCAACTCCCCTATCCTGAAGAGTGGAGTCCCCGGCAATGGCGCCAGAAAATACTCCTTGATGGGCCTCGAACCCCTCGTTGGTTACCCCAAGTGGAAGGTGTAAGATGCAGTATTGTAGAAGTGTTTTCCCTTAGCAAAGATGCCAAGGATCGAATCCCCAGAGACTCCTAGGTTCAACAAGTAGGTGTCAATTGCTACGGCGCCAGATTAGTAGCAATCAACGTGGACCTGCACACAGATACAAATAACTTTGCTCCCAACGAGTACAGAGAGGTTGTCAATCCCTCCGGCCTTGTAGTTCACAAAGGATTAAAAGCAATGATAGTTGTGATAAATAGTGTTTTGCAATAGTAAATAATAACAAAAAGTAAATAGTGGATGTGATCAATGATGGTAATATGGACCGGAGTCTCATGATGTTCACTTGTGATGTCTCTCTCCCAAAAGACGATAAAACAGCTATGTGAGGTAAACAAATTACAGCTGGGCAATTGACAGGACCACGAACGCAAACCAATGCTGACTACATTGCAAGAAAGGTTGAGGTTCAAAGCATGGGCGGTACGCCAAAGTAAGTAGACCGAAATCCATCAATATGTACTACTAATCATCCACCTTGAGATATCTATCCAGAACATCTCGCTGGTATTAAGTTGCGAGTCCCACCCAAAGTGTAAACTCAATGCAACAGACAACTGCATTAAAAGAACTTTGCGTAGTAAACAATCCTTGCACCCGCGGGCACAAGCACCGTTGTTTTCCCCCTTGTGGCAACAGCACATCCTCTAGACTCATGTTTCTGTCACTCAAGCTAGTCATCGAGGGGCATGAACCCACAATCGAGCATAACGTTCCCTCTTGGAGTCACTACCTATTACTCGGCCAAAGCAATAAATAACAACGGAGAACATGCAAGAATTACTTATGAACAAAAATATAAAAAAGGTAGATCAAATATATTACTCAAGATCAATCTGAACATAATCTCATAATCCATCGGATCCCAGCTAACTCAACATAGCAACAGCATAAGGATTACATCGGTGCCTCGATCATGTAGGGCAGCTCACGAGGACTAATTAGTGAAGCACAAGAACGGGAGGAGAACATCACATAGCTACTGGTCATGGACTCATGGTCCAAGGGAGACTACTCACGAGTCATCCGGGAGGCGTCCATGGTTGTGGAGAAGCTCCCAGTGGTGATCCTCCCCTCCGGCAGGGTGCCGGGAAGAGTTCTCCTGGTGCTCCCGATCTTGGAAGCGGCGGCGGCGGCGGAACAGAGATGGGATCGCGAAAAGAGTTCCTGTTCTGAGGGTTACGGAGGACCCTTTAAATATATGCCAAAGTAGGGCATCGGGGGAGCTTCGGGGGGCCCAGGCGCCCCCCCGGCGCGGCTCGGGGGGGCGCGCCGCCAGGGCGCCTGGAGCCCTGGTGCCCCCCCCCCCCCCAGGCTGCCCTTCGGACGCAGTGTTGTTTCTGGAACGCTGATTTTTTATATAATTTTTCTGGATTTTTCTGGGCAGTTCTCGAAACGTGAAAACCTGAAATACAAAAACAGCCGAAAACAGAAACTGGCACTGGGGTGCACTGGGTTAGTAAGTTAGTCCAAATATGATCAAAAGTGTATGGAAGTGTATGAATATCATAGCAATATCACCCAAAAGTGGCATGGAGCAAGCAGAAATTATAGATACGTTTTGGACGTATCAGGGTTCGACCGGCTTTAGTTAGCAGCAGTAGCGAAGGAATCGGTCGGGTTCAGTTAGCAGCCAGCAGAGATCGATCGCTCGGGTTCAGTAACTTGGCTAGTGCAACCGCTCGGGTTCAGTAAGCGAACACCTCACCCGGGTTAAGTTAGAGCCCGACGCCTCACACATACACGCGACGTGTACGAGAGAAACGCGCAAACCTTCGTGCATCGCTCGGCCCCGACCACCCACCGTAACAGGGAACTCCCCAAAATTTTCCTCGTCCTCGCTTCTACCATGATTTTTTCCGTCATGGATGGCCCAAAGATTGTCATGCAGGTGTGTCCCCGGCCGGCCCAGGACGAAAAGCCTATTTTCTATCATGATTTTTTGTCATAGAATTAGGAGCCCACCACATCTATGATGATATGGGTTTTCGTCACAATTATCGTCATAGAAGTGTCATACATGACAGAAAAAAATCGTTCGGGCCAAAATGTCACGGATGTTTCTTTTTCTAGTGCCTCCAGTACACTAGCGGACATCCCGACATAGATCAGAAGGTTGTCTCCGCTCAGTTGTGCGTGCGTCATCAGGTCCTCATCTACTACTACTGCATGGCCACAGAGCCTTGCGACCTTTTTGCCAGGTTTGTCAACAACACCGACTACAAGTTCGCTATGGTGGAAATGTACGACAATCTAAAAGCGCTCAAGGTTACGGGCTTGGCTTGCAAGAACCTTTTCGAAATTTGTGACCACTACAAGGTCTGGGGCAGCACGAAGGACTCCCTGGTTGAACTCGCCTCTGCCATCGTCAACCCTACTATGAAAAGATGAAGCAGGATGCCTGCAAAACATGTCACGTATCATGGCACGGGGCCTGGATGCGGCGACTGGATGAACCTCACCTCAGGTTCGCGGCCTAGGGCATGTACACATGCTATGATATGCATAGGCAGATCATTGACATGAGGAAGTACCTCCTTCCCAAAATCGATGAGGCCGGATTGAGCCACCAACAGAGCAGTCGAGACAAGCGTCACAATAAGTAGATGATAATTAGATGATCGTTTATCCTAGTTAATTATGCATGTAATATATAGTTTACTTTGGTGTGTGCAAATGCCATGTGTGTAGTAGCCACCTACATAATTATGGATGTTATAGTTTACTTTGGTGTTTGCAAATGTCAGGTGTGTAGTAGCCACTTATGTAATTGGATGTTTAATTTGGTTATGCAACCATGTCCTTATAAGTGTGCGTGTGTGTGTGTGTGTGTGTGTGTGTGTGTGTGTGTGTGTGTGTGTGTGTGTCTATATATATGTGTTATTGTTTTGTATGCAATCACATGGCACAACACACACATCTTATTAGCAGCAATGTCCGTGTTATTATCGGTCTTCACACACATTACTGATTACAGACCTATTTGCCGTGTATCACACACATCTGGTTAACTTGAACCATTTCTGTTCTCTTGGCTCAACGCAAATAGTTCATCTGAGTGAATTGTATGCCCTCTATCGCACACACCTTGATCTGGTTGATAGTTTCTATTGTGTTGCCTAATCACAAACAATTCATCTGAGTGAACTGTATGCCGTATATTGCACACACCTTCATCCGGCTGCCCATTTCTGTTGTTATGCCTCATCACAAACAGTTCATTGGAGTGAACCGTATGCCACACATCGCAGACGTAACTATAATGTGAATTGTGTTTGATGTCTCCGCCATCACAAACATTTCATATTATTTTTACGGTTACTTTAGATCACTGTTTGCCATTAATGCATCGCACATAGTTTCGTTGAAGGGTCTCTGATTGTAGTATCCCATTAGCAGCATCCTACAGTAGTGTCCACGCATCAACCGCTATCTAGCAAGCATATAGAGTATTAAGTTCATAAAGAATGGAGTAACGCCTTACGCAAGACGACATGGTGTAGACAAGATAATATCACGTATGAATAAACCTCATCTTTCTACCCATAATAGCAATGATACAAATACATGTCATATCCCTTTCTGTCACTAGGATTGAGCACCGGAAGATCGAACCCATTACAAAGCACCTATCCCATTGCAAGAAAAATCAATCTAGTTGGCCACACCAAATCAATAGATTAGAGAGAAATACGAAGCTATAGTAATCATGCATAACATAATTCGGAAAAAATCAAATAATATTCATGGATAGATCTGATCATAAACTCACAATTCATCGGATCCTAACAAACACACCGCAAAAAGTTATTACATCGGATAGAACTCCAAGAACATCAAGGAGAACATTGCATTGAAGATCAAATAGAGAGAAGTATACATCTAGCTACTTATTATGGACCCGTAGGTCTGTGGTAAACTACTCACACATCATCGGAAGGGCGACAAGGTTGATGTAGAGTCCCTCCGTGATCGAACCCCCCTCTGACAGAGTGACAGAAAAGGCCCCCAAATGGGATCTCGTGGTTCTGGAACTTGCGGCAGCAGAAAAAGTATTTCATCTGCTCCCCTATTGGCTTCACAATTTTAAATAATTTATAGAAGCGGATTTAGGTCAAACAGAGCCACGTGGGCCCCATGAGCCACCAGGACGCGTCCTACCCCCTGGGCACACTGTGGTGCCTTGTGGGCCACTGCTCTATGTTCTCGTCCCCTCCCAAAGCTTCAAGGGTCTCTTATTGGTAGAAAAAAATCTCCAAAAAGTTTCGTGGCATTTGGACTTCATTCGATACTGATATTCTGCAAAACCAAAAACAAGCAAAAAACACCAACTGGCACTGGGCAGTAAGTTAATAGGTTAGTCCCCAAAAATGATAATATAATTACTTGAAAGTGTATAAAACGTTCAACATTGATAAGAAAATAGCATGGAATAATAAAAAAAATATAGATATGTTGGAGACGTATCAAGCATCCCCAAGCTTAATTACTGGTCGTCCTCCAGTAGGTAAATGATAAAAACAGAATTTTTGATGTGGAATGCTACATAACATATAACTTTTCTTCTGTAGCATGGACATTTGGACTTTAGTGATTCAAAGCAATAGTCTATAATTTGACATGAGGACATAAATACCCACGCATACCAACAAGCAACTGTGTCTTTCAAAATATCAACACTAAATAAAGTTATCCCTAGCCCATTATGCTCAATCATTCATCCATTCATGAAACACCCTCAATATTAGCTACATCCAATGCACACGTATGAAAATAGTGCTCTATAGTTGGTGCTTTGTAAGAGAATACAGAAACTCAAATAAAATAAAAATAAAAATTGCATAAAAGTAAATAGATAGGCCCTTCATAGAGGGAAGCAGAGATTTGTAGAGGTGCTAGAGCTCAAGGATTACATTAGAGATAAAATTATTTTGATAGGCATGCTTTTCCCATCAATGAAAACGACCGAGAATTCTCTATATCTTCCATGCTAGACAAATTATAGGCGGTTCCCAAACATAAAATAAAGTTTAGTTCCTTTCCACCATTTTTCACAATCCATGGCTAGCCATATCCACGGGTGCCTTCCATATCGACACTTTCCAAGGAATTTATTATTATCATCATTTTTTTCATTTTGGGACTGGTCATCCCTATTACTTGCCACACTCTCATGCAATGACAAGTGAATAAACACTCATCATGAGAATAAAACACCTAGCATGGAAAATATTGGCCAGCCCCTCCCGCTTCATGAGCAGTACGGGCACACAAAATAGAAATTCATATTGAAAAATTAGAGTTGGCACATGCAAATTTACTTGGAACTACATGGAAATACCGCATATAGATTGCACTACAGGAGTCATCTAGCAGACAGCAACGACAAATAACCTGGCTGCCGACGGCAAACTGCTTTGTCGTGTGCCACATATGGCATGCACTTCCAGACAAAAAGTCACGGTAATGACCTTGTTTGCTGTCTGCTTTCCTAGTCAAGTTGGTGGCAAATATCATGGACGGCAAAGAATATCTATTAGCCACGTTAGGTGGCTAACGGTAGACTTTGCTGTCTGCGTGCCGATGGCAAATATGCACTAACCTTTGTTGTTTGCCCTGTGACATCAGCAGACCCGTGGCTTACCGTCGCTCCTTCTCA
This sequence comes from Secale cereale, assembly GCA_902687465.1. Taxonomy (NCBI): domain Eukaryota; kingdom Viridiplantae; phylum Streptophyta; class Magnoliopsida; order Poales; family Poaceae; genus Secale; species Secale cereale. Next base: position 876,580,706 of record LR738711.1, on the reverse strand, counting down.
GTCTTTGCCATCTGCCTGCTATGTCTTTATCGTCTGCCAGTGAGCGACAAAATGACCAAATGGTCAGACCTGATGCTCCCAGGTTGCACGGGTTGCTTCCATGAGGCCCCTTTGCTTGCCGCCTACCTTTGACGTCCACTGGCAGACGGCAAAGTGCATGTAGTGCCATTGTTTTGTTTGTTTTCTCTTATTTCCCTGCATTTTCACAACAGATATATATTGAACAAGAGAACAAGCTGAAGCATAGGTTATGTATCCAACATCATCGTCAAATATTGAACAAGAGAACACATAGGCTATTAAAAGAACCAATACATACATAATTTCACAATTTTCATCCGTATCAACATACATAGCTTCACATTGTTCATCAATACAAATAAAAACAAAAACTAAACATAAGCATTCCATTAATTGCCAGCTTCCATGAAGTGAATCAATTATGCTAAAATGGGAGTAGGAAAGTTAGAAGAAGAAGAAGAAGAAGACTAGAAGAAGAAGAAGAAGAAGAAGAAGAAGAAGAAGAAGAAGAAGAAGAAGAAGAAGAAGAAGAAGAAGAGAAAACTATCTCTCTTCTATCTTTTTATTCTTTTCCTTCTCATTCTTCTTCTTTCATTCTTTATTTTTCTTCTCTTTCTTCTTCTATTCTTTTTCCCCTCTTTCTTGTTTTTCTTCTTCTTATTCCTTATTTGTGTCATTGTATAGCTAACTTATGTAATTAGGTCATTTTAGAGCTAAGTAAGCTTATTTTGTCATTTTGGAGGAAAATAAGCTAAGTATATGACATTTTTGAGCTAACCAAGGTTATTATGCCATTTTTGACCTAACTAAGCTAATTATGTCATAAATTAACTAAATAAGTTAATTGTATCATTTTGGAGGATAATTACCTAAGTATGTCTTTTTTGGGGGAAAATAAGCTAAGTATGTGGCATAATAGGGCTAACTAGCATGTACGACGCCAAGTATGCATTTGTTAAGCAAAACACTAGAGAAAACTCATGATGACAGTGAACGTCTAGAGGTGGAAACTTCTACATAGAGTCCGAGTGTCAAGTCAGCCTGGAAATTGTCAAGACGATTATGAAGTATGCACGGCAAAGTACGTGACAACTAGATGCATTACAGAAAAAAATATCTTACCTCATACTGCCTAGAGCCTGAAGTATCATAGCTCGGGTACATAACCAACAGACTAGGATCAGGTATCTCGTCTGGGTGAGAGTGCTCAATGATGTGTAATTGTGTTCAGGTCATGTACCGATGGAAATAGTGATTGAATTCATCGAGATTAAACCCAACATTTTCGTGCCAGAGATGTGTGTTTGCAGTCTCCCATTCTATAACGTATGGCTGAAGCCTAACTAGCTAGTAAGCACATGTCCTATTAATCCCCTTCCTCGTGGTCCTAAAATTGTGGTGTGTGTGTTCAAAATTAACTAATGCTTCAAATGGACAGTTGTGAAAGAAAATGCAACATTGAATAACTAGACATACACGTGGATGTGTGTTGGCACCGGGTTCTCTGTAGGGGGGGGGGCTCTAACAGCTGAAGACCAAATTGCCTCATAACCCCCTGCCGGGCCATCTCGTCGATGAAGACATTGAAGATGATCTTAGATTTCGTCATCCAGTAATCACGATCTCTTGTGCATAGCTCAGACATACCGCCGGGGTATCTTGCATGTATGGCTGCTTGCGTGTAGGGCTGCCAGATGATGCTAGTTTACGCAGGGAACTGCTCGTTCAGTGTTGTGTATGCTTTTGTAGTCTGGTCACCAGCAAGCGTCTCTCTAGAAAACAAAAGTTAGTTTCAGCCATAGTGTGCACAAATAACATTCATTAAATTATAAAACGAGACATACCCTGTGACGTGTCCAACACATACCGAAAGTAGGCATGTCAATACCATCAACATCAAATAGGGATTCCATAGGCCAATCAATACGTATGTCCGCTCGTTCTATAGAGAACCTCTCGCACGACCACAAGTGCAGAAATAGAGGGCATCCAAGAAGGGCTGCATTGTCTGTTGTAAGCAGGTAACCGTTGGAAATACCTTGGTATGTAGCCGCTAGGACCGCCGAACCCCAACTCCTTTGTGTGATCTAATCCGGCATCTCAGCGCTCGTAATCTCCAATGCAATAGGGATGTAGCACACGCTAATAGTGATGACATGGTTCTTTTTGAACATCACCTTGCCGAGAAGCCACGTTAGTTATTCCTCCAGTCCGTGAGTGATCCGTGCCGCATTCAGCGGCTCCCTTGGATACCCAGGGAACTTATGGATTTGTATCGAGCAAAGACAAAGTATTAGTAAACAGTGAAGGTATCTTCTTGTAAACCATATGCATGACACTGAAAAGATATGAGGTAGGGAACTAACCTGGAAATGGAGCAACCACTCGTACGTAGGTCTGTGATGATCCGATGACAGAGTCAGGGCAACGGCATAAACACCGCCGAACCGTTGTGCCATACCCATCTCCCAACCAGCCGGTGCTCCAATGGTCCTATGGCATGACCTGCCAACGGTAGTCCCAGCAAAATCCTCTAGAGTAGGAGCTATCTCTCCCCAGCAGAAGTGAAAGGTGTGGGTCTCAGGCCCCCAACGGTCCACTAAATAGGTGAGCAAAGAGGAGTCAATGATGAGGCGTTTGAAAGGGGTATATGTGGCATCAACCAGATGCACGAAAGGTAAAAGGCTGGCCCATTTAATTCTTCATGTCAGAAAAATTTAGTTAGTGTGTCCCGTTAATATACATGCTTGAAGGAAATAAATAAAGCATGTACCGGTCAACCCATTCCAGGTGTATCCTCCAATATTCCTTAGGAGTGCGAGTGACAAGGGACTCGAGCTTTGTCCCATAAGATTTTGCAGCACAATGCTTACTATCAATGTTCCGATTAAGCAATGACATTTCCTCCATTCATGCCACACTAAATACAAATTTAGAACATAGTAACACACGTCATACAAATTTAGAACATAGTGCCACACTTAATACAAATTTAGAACAAAGTGCAACACTTAATACAAATTTAGAACATAGTGCCATACATAATACAAATTTAGAACATAGTGCTACAATCAATAGAAATTTATAACATAATGCTACACTTAATACAAATTTAGAACATAATGCCCGGTTTCCTCTAAGGACAAAGGTGTATGTTTCTACGAGGTTGGTAGTCATGACACCGTACCTTGATCCATGTGTCATGCATTAAAGACCACCTCTCTAGATGCTCATACTCTATCCACTACTCGAAGATTTTAATCGACCTCCCTGGCCTTCTCCTAGTACCAGGTGGATCAAACCATGGCAAGTTACATAGCCCAATAGGCTCCTCCTCCACGGCCGCTATTCCCGTTGCTAACTGTGCATCTACTAGTTCAACATGTGCCCTCACCGTTGCTTCTCTTGCAACTTTCATGTCCCTAACGTGTCTCTGCATGCACACATTAAGTCTGTCACATATCAAATTGTACTTCCATAGTTGGTTCTGCTTGCAGAGTTTTTTGAATAGATTCACCAGGCTCTTATTTCTCAACTGTGAGAAGAAATTAGCCCACAGATAGCGCATGCACTAATGACTCTGCAAGTCCTGTCATGGAGTTTGTTCCTCAAGGACAGGTTTGTCAGTGTCTTTATCAGACTGAGTATACCTGCATGCCTGTCATGACGGATGCACACATTGGGCTTATCCTTCACAACTGATATTTTCAGTTGCCTGAAGAACCATGTCCAACTTTCAATGTTCTCACTCTCAACAAAGGCAAATGTGAGTGGGACTACTTGATTTTTTCCATCTTGACCAATGGCTGTCAGGATCTGACCCTTGTACTTGCCAGTGAGAAATGTGCCATCTACACATATCACCGGTCGGCAATGCCTGAAAGCTTCGATGCATACACCAAAAGAGAAGAAGAGTCAATGCAACACCCTCACAGTTGGGAACTCTAGCATGAAGAGGTCTTTGGTATTGACATGGGTGCCCGGATTCTGCTGCTGTAGTGTGTAGAGGTGCCGGACAATAGAGTCATATGCATCAAAATAAGAACTAAATCTCCTCTCAAGGGTCCTATGCTTAGCCCTCCAAGCCTTTCCATAAGAAATCCTATAGTTGAACCTGACGAAGATTTTTGTCTGGATTGCCTTCACTTCCACCGCTTTGTTCTCCACTATCCTGCTGTAAAACAACCTCACAATAAGCATGGATAATAGGTTGGCATGAGCTTGAGGGATGCAGGAAATAAGACAAGTTTGATGAACTTAGTCACTGATCACCCAACTTGTGCCATACTTAGGGAGATAGTCGTGCACCCTGGCGGGACAATCTGCATTCTTGCAAACCATTGTCAAGTATTTCGGACTTGACACCTGAGCGCTGAAAACCCTTTGCGTGGATATTGCCCATTTTATTATTGCGTCCTTTAGAGATTTCTTATTGGGTACATAGCACCCGTCGCAATGTTATTCTGGTGATATTGCCAGGCAAAATCGTGCCCATAATTCATGGTCATAGCAGATGAGAAGTCATGATTCCATGTTGCAGGATTCGGGACCACCTCTACATTTTCTTCTCCATCCGCCTCATCAGAATCATCACCATGACCACTATAAACATCGGTGTCTTCTTGTTCCATCTGGTTTTGCATGAGTGCATCTACCTCGTCAGCGTACGCCTCGTCACTGTAATAACCATTAGCATTTCCTCCTTCTAACTGACTACTCTGCCCTGGTTCGTAAACATCATCTCCAGCATTTGACATAGATAATTGCATACCTTCACTGCTCTGCCCAGGATCGTAGCCACCCTCGCCTTCATGTGTAGTGACCTCCTTCACGACGGGAAGCACTAAGGCAACATGATTGCACACCCTGTATTCACAACCTTTTAACCACCGCTCCCACTTAGAGTCTCGCTCTATTGGCCTCAAATAAAAGTAAATGATTGAACTTGACTGTCTCCATAATGCATGAACACCTATGGTGTGTGTTTCACTATCAAGCTCTAAACTTGTTGTCAACCATTATTTCCACTGACCGACAAACCATGTTTGAGGGGTGGTCAGTGCACCTCTATGTGATCAAATTCACTCAGATCAGCTCCCGTCTCAGTTGTTTGGACAGTACCAGGACCGTAGTAAAATACAAACTTCACTACATCAGACATCTCGGCTGACCTAAATGTTTTACGAAATATTACCGGAGCAACTAAATAATTGACAACTATTAAGCAACATGACAAACAAAAATATTTGCACTATTAAGCAACAGGACAAACAAAAAATATTTGCACTCCTAAATAATTGACAAGTACATATATTACGAAATATTACCGGAGCAACTAAAAATATTCACACACCTAAATTTTTGAACTCTAAATATATTACGGATATTACCGGAGCAACTACACATAGTGACACACCTAAATATTTGACATCCACATATAGTATAGAATATTACCAGAGCAACTAAAAATATTCACACAACTAAATATTTGACATATAAATTAATTATGGGTACTATCAAAGCAAATCACAAAATTCACACACCTAATATATTTCACATCAAAACATATTGCCGAATACTAACGGAGCAACTACGACAAAGAAAATGTCTGTTGAATTATACCCTTGAAGCATGCGAAGCAACGACGAACGACGACCTTCAATCACCAGAGTTAGAGACTCCAGCTCACTACCGGAGTTTCACCTCCACCACCTACACCACACTGCCCGAGCTACACCTCAGCCACCTCCACCCCCACCACCACCACAACCTCCACTAATATGCTCAAAAAACCTCCAAGAAAATGCTCACCACAACCTCCACTAATATGATCAAAAAACCTCCAAGAAAATGCTCACCACGACCACCACAATCTACCCCATCACCAGATCGAGGTCTCCCTTGCCTCCCCCAACTATCTACAATGTATCCACGATGGCAAATCGACAAAAAATGGCTCAGTTTGGTTTACAAATGGGAGTGTTTTCGAGTGGGGAAGAGAAGGAACGAAGAACAGGAAGAAATAACAGAGGTAGAGGAAGAGAAGGGAAGGAGGAGGAAGAAAAGTGACCGGGCGTGGGGTTGCCACCCGATCAGCTTACGGCTGGCTAACAACGGTGTGTCGGCTGGGCCCCAGCCACCGACAACAGCGGTCGGGCCGAGTGGGAGCGCCGTGACGTGGCCTGGCCACTCATCGGCCATCATGTGGACGAGAGGCCATCTGTTGGGGCCCTATAGGCCGACCGGACCCAGTCGACCGTAGGTTCGACGACTATGTATTTTTTTTAAATGGCGTAATATTTTTGCAATTAAATTAAAAATGTATTTTTTTTAAATGCACCTTTATGATCACCCAGTTATGAAGAGATTTTTGATACCCACAAAGAATTATTTAGGTATTAGGAGTGGCACGATCTCATGGTCTAAGGAACAAATACTTGACATTACGAAGGTTGTATCAATTAAACTAAGTGACATGACCAGATGATAATATTATGATTGGGTCTGTCCATCACATCATTCTCCTAATGATGTGATCCCATTATTAAATGAAAACTCGTGTCTATGGTTAGGAAGCACCATCTTTAATAAACGAGATACTCTAGTAGAGGCTCACTAGGTACACGATTTTTGTTTATGTAGCCACACATGTATTTGAGTTTCCGGTTAGTACAATTATAGCATGGAGAATAAACACTTATCATGAATAAGGAAGTATGATAATAACATATTTATTACTGCCAGTAGGGCATATTTCCAACTACTACCTGTGAGACAGTGCTAGTGAGAGTAATGCACCCACAAGGAGAGATGTACTACTGCCCAACACAACAGTACTACAGGGTGTACATTTTTAGCACTTTGGAAGAATGTGGATCTCTCCTAGAAACTGTTTGGAGGGAATTTTGGGTGCAATATATGTTTTATGTACGTGCTTTGATTCCACCCATACCTTCCAACACGGACACCCTCTTAATGGTACAGATTTCCTACAACCAAAGAAACAAAAGCATCAAAAACAATATCTTTAATCATTTCCTCCCCGAGGGGAAACTAACCATCTTGTCCCATTTGAATATGCATGTGTAGCTCAAGCATATGGTTAGTCTACAAATTACGCCGTTCTCACCACCAAAACACTTATGGAAGGAAATTCCCTTTCACATATACCAAAGGAAACTACTCTTGGGCAATCATGAAGGCCTTCAAGTGGATGGATATGGCCACTATGAAGACTTCCCTCTCTCCCAGAATACTCAAAAGGGCCTCCAGATTGAATTGTCACGAGACAGAGGTCTGCAATGGTGGAAAAGTTAGGGTGTAAAATTCCTAAAGAACTTCGAAAGTATATAAAGACATGGGATTGAGAGGTGGTGGAACAGAGGTCCAGGGTGCCCAAGACGGCCACCACGCGGTCCCCTAGCGCGGGGTGTGGCACGTGGGGCTCCTCGCCTATTGAGGTTGCCTCCGGATGCTTCTAGATGCAAGACTGCTACTTCTCGAGCTTGCATTGTTTTCCCTCGAAGAAGAAAGGGTGATGCAGCATAGTAGCGTAAGTATTTCCCTCAGTTTTTGAGAACCAAGGTATCAATCCAGTAGGAGACCATGCGCGAGTCCCTCGTACCTACACAAATAAATAAGAACCTTGCAACCAACGCGATAAAGGGGTTGTCAATCCCTTCTCGGCCACTTGCAAAAAGTGAGATCTGATAGAGATGATAAGATAATATTTTTGGTATTTTGTTTTATAGATTGAAAGTAAAGATTGCAAAGTAAAAGTAAAGTAAAGATAAATAGTAGATGGAGATTTATATAATGGAAGATAGACCCGGGGGCCATAGGTTTCACTAGTGGCTTCTCTCATGATAGCAGATTTCTACGGTGGGTGAACAAATTACTGTCGAGCAATTGATAGAAAAGCGCATAGTTATGAGAATATCTAGGCATGATCATTGTATATAGGCATCACGCCCGTGACAAGTAGACCAAAACAATTCTGCATCTACTACTATTACTCCACACATTGACCGCTATCCAGCATGCATCTAGAGTATTAAGTTCATAAGAACAGAGTAACGCCTTAAGCAAGATGACATAATGTAGAGGGATAAACTCAAGCAATATGATATAAACCCCATCTTTTTATCCTCGATGGCAACAATACAATACGTGCCTTGCTACCCCTGCTGTCACTGGCAAAGGACACCGCAAGATTGAACCCAAAGCTAAGCACTTCTCCGATTGCAAGAAAGAACAATCTAGAAGGCCAAACCAAACTGATAATTCGAAGAGACTTGCAAAGATATTTAAATCATGCATAAGAGATTTCAGAAAAGTATATAATATTGTTCATAGATAATATTGATCATAAACCCACAATTCATCGGATCTCGGCAAACACACCGCAAAAAGAATTACATCAAATAGATCTCCAAGAAGATCGCGGAGAACTTTGTATTGAGATCCAAACAGAGAGAAGAAGCCATCTAGCTAATAACTATGGACCCGAAGGTCTGTGGTAAACTACTCACAACTCATCGGAGAGGCTATGGTGTTCATGTAGAAGCCCTCCGCGATCGATGCCCCCTCCGGTGGAGCTCCGGAACAGGCCCCAAGATGGGATCTCGCGGGTATAGAAGGTTGCGGTGGTGGAATTAGGGTTTCATGGTGCTCCTCGATGGTATCAGGGTACGTAGGTATATATAGGAGGAAGAGGGACGTCAGGGGAGCCACGAGGGGCCCAGGAGGGTGGGGGGCGTGCCCCCGCCCTCGTGGCTGCCTCGTTCCTTCCCTGGCGTGTACTCCAAGTCTTCTGAGTTGTATTTGTTCCAAAAATGACTCTCCCAAAGGTTTCATTCCATTTGGACTCCGTTTGATATTCCTTTTCTGCGAAACACTGAAATAGGTAAAAAAAACAATAATTTGCACTGGGCCTTGGGTTAATAGGTTAGTCCCAAAAATAATATAGAAGTGTATAATAAAGCCCATTAAACATCCAAAACATATAATATAATAGCATGGAAAAATCAAAAATTATAGATACGTGGAGACGTATCAAGCATCCCCAAGCTTAATTCCTACTCGTCCTCGGGTAGGTAAATGCAAGGTTGGAAAAAGCGGTAGGCGTAATCAAAGTGGTCGGCCTTTGCCTAGTGCCTAGGCAGTGCCTAAGCGCCCTAGGTGCGGCCTATGCGGTAATAGTTATACTCGCAGTGTATTTGTGATTATTATACGGTTGTTGATAATATATAGGGTATATAAATAAGTTAATTACTGGCAACTGCCATTGGAATATAAGCCATTTGGCATATCAGTGCAGTATGTGGCCTGATTTCTTGGTTGGGTAGACAATTTCTTGCTCGCCCTGCCTAGACCTCCATTTATGCCCTAGGCGAGGCGTTTGGCCATCGCCTAGCGCCTAGGCGTGCCTAAGCGCCTCCTAGGCACTGCCTTTTCCAACAGAAGGTAAATGATAAAAATAGAACTTTTGATGTGGAATGCTACCCAACATAATTCTCAATGTAATTTTCTTTATTTTGGCATGAATGTTCAGATCCAAAAGATTCAAGACAAAAGTCTATATTGACATAAGAATAACAATCTTCAAGCATACTAACAAAGAAATTATGTCTTCTCAAAATAACATGGCCAAAGAAAGTTCATCCCTACAAAATCATATAGTTTGGCTATGCTCCATCTTCGTCACACAAAATACTCAAATCATGCACAACCCCGGTTTCAGCCAAGCAATTGTTTCATACTTAAATTTTTTCAAACTTTTTCAAATTTCACGCAATACATGAGCGTGAGCCATGGATATAGCACTATAGGTGGAATAGGGTGGTGGTTGTGGAGAAGACAAAAGAAGAAGATGGTCTCACTTCAACTAGGCGTATCAATGGGCTATGGAGATGCCCGTCAAAAAATATCAATGTGAGTGAGTAGGGATTGCCTTGCAACAGATGCACTAGAGCTATAAATGTATGAAAGCTCAACAGAAGAAACTAAGTGGGTGTGCATCCAACTTGCATGCCCATGAAGACCTAGGGAATTTGAGGAAGCCCATCGTTGGAATATAAAATCCAAGTTCTATAATGAAAATTCCCACTAGTATACGAAAGTAACTAAACAAGATACTCTCTATCATGAAGATCATGGTGCTACTTTGAAGCACAAGTGTGGAAAAAGATAGTAGCATTATCATGCATGGTGGCCTAGCCACAAATACGATGTCAACTACATGATCATGCATGGCAATATGACAATGATGAATCGTGTCATATGATCGGAACGATGGAAAGTTGCATGGCAATATATCTCGGAATGGCTATGGAAATGCCATGATAGGTAGGTATGGTGGCTGTTTTGAGGAAGGTATATTGTGGGTGTATGGTACCGGTGAAAGTTGCATGGTACAAGAGAAGCTAGCAATGGTGGAAGGGTGAGAGTGCGTATAATCCATGGACTCAACATTAGTCATAAAGAACTCACATACTTATTGCAAAAATCTACAAGTCATCAAAACAAAGTACTACACGCATGCTTCTAGGGGAAGGGTTGGTAGGAGTTAACCATCGCGCGATCCCGACCTCCACACAAAGGATGACACTCAATGAAATACCTCATGCTTCAAATTTGTCACACAACGGTTACCATATGTGCATGCTACGGGACTGGCAAACCTCAACACAAGTATTTCTCAAATTCACAACTACTCTACTATCATGACTCTAATATCACCATCCTCATATCTCAAAACAATCATCAAGTATCAAACTTCTCATAATATTCAATGCTCTTTATATGAAAGTTTTTATTATACTCATCTTGGATGCCTATCATATTGGGACTAATTTTATAACCAAAGCAAATTACCATGCTATTCTAAGAGACTCTCAAAATAATATAAGTGAAGCATGAGAGATCAATAATTTCTTCAAAATAAAACCACCGCCGTGCTCTAATTAGATATAAGTGAAGCACTAGAGCAAAACTATCTAGCTCAAAAGATATAAGTGAAGCACATAGAGTATTCTAATAAATTCTGATTCATGTGTATCTCTCTCAAAAGTTGTGTCCAGCAAGGATGATTGTGGTAAACAAAAAAGCAAAGACTCAAATCATACATGACGCTCCACTACTAGAAAAAGGGCTATAGATGAGATTGACACTAATGGCGCACCAGACATGTGGTGCGCCATTAGTATATACTAATGGCGCACTACATTCTGGTACGCCATTAGAGTTGAATACACTAATGGCGCACCTGGCTCAGGGTGCGCCATTAGTATCAATTTTTTTTCCTTTTCCAAACATATTAATGGCGCATCCAGACAAAGTGCGCCATTACTAGTTGTAACTAGTAATGGCGCACCATTCACAGAGTGCGCCACTACTGTTATTTTTTATTATATTTTTTATTCTTTTTTTGCAAAACTACTAATGGCGCACTGTTTCACAGTGCGCCATTACTATTTTAAACTAGTAATGGCGCACTTTGGCACAGTGCGCCATTAGTATGTTTTTTTTGCAAAACTACAAATGGCGCACCACCTGCTGGTGCGCCATTAGTAACCTGTGTTACTAATGGCGCATTTTGAGGTGGTGCGCCATTAGTAAGTGGGCACCAACAAGATATTTTGGACAGCCACTCCTACCCACTCACTTTCTCCCCACTTCATTCTCTCCACCTCCTCCTCCAAAGCTTGTCTCGGGTGCCTCCTCTTTGTCACCTCATTTCCACCATAGATTCATTCAAATTAAGTGGTTAAATTACCTTGTTTTGATAGGTAAGTAAGGGGGGAAGCTATATTTATGTTGTTCTCCCTACAACAATGTGCACATGCACTTTTTATGGCCTAGCTAGATCTATGTATGTTCGTGGTGTTGCATATGTTTGTGGTGTTGCATATGTGTTTGTGTTTGGAGGTGTACCGGTATTTGAAATGCGAAAGTTGCCAATATTTTGCCAGAATGTTGATTCATTTCCGTTTCGGCGAGAATTTTGGCATTAAGCATTCTTTTAGGTCCTATATTTAGGGAAAGTCATGCCAATTTTTTTCTTGGTTCTAAAATATCATTTTGCTCTACCCCGCAGGCGACCATGGTCTGCACGATGACCGAAGGTATCATGAATAGGTTTTTGAGCTCCGCGAAGGCCGAGATGCTTCAAAAGAACGAGACGGAGATAAGATGTCCGTGTCGAAGATGCAAGCTGAAGAGCCTTATTACGGACCCGGATTCCGGGCAGGTGTGGGACCACCTGCTCTTGCGTGGTTTCATGGATGGCTATCGGTGGCAAGGTGATGAAGATTACTATGAAGTCGTCCATGGGGGCCGGGCAAGAAATGAGGAAGGGCAGCAAGACAACCACCGCGGCTCGGGCGGGCGAGAAGACGAAGAATCCCCACGAGATGATCACGACGATGATGTTGTACACAGTCATCATGTTGAAGATGCAGGACATGATGATGAGGAAGATGCCGGAGTAGACGACGGGCATGATCATGAAGATGATGATGCCGGCGGAGCAGACGACGCTGGACCATCGATGGGCTGGGTGCAGGATCCTCATATTCAAGAGCTGCTTCTCAAGCAGACGGATAACGCAAGAGGTGCCACCCGAGAGAAAGCCAAGATGGATCAACTGGAGTTAGACGCGGTTACTCCATTGTATGAAGGATGCAGGCCCGAGGATACCCGCCTGAAAGTAACGCTCATGGCTCTGGAGATGAAGGTAAAACACAAAATGACCGATGCATGCTTCGACGAGAACATGTCATTCTGGCACGAACGTCTTCCCAAGGGGAACAAGTGCCCGACCAGTTTCGAGGAGGCGAAGAAAATCGTGTGTCCTCTGGATTTACTGCACGTGAAATACCATGTGTGCATGAACAATTGCATCATTTATCGGGATGAGCACGTGGAGTCTACCATATGTCCAGTGTGCGGCGTCACTCGATACAAGAAGAGGAAGAAAGCTCCTCGAAAAGTGGTGTGGTACTTTCCGATCACTCCTCGTCTGCAGCGGTATTTCGCGGACCCTAAGGTAGCAAAGCTCCTGCGTTGGCACGCGGATAGGGAGGAGAAGAAGCAAGAAGATGACGCAAATGATCCGAAGATAGATAAAAAAGACAAGATGCTGAGTCACCCTAAGGATGCGAGCCAGTGGCAAGCGTTGAACTTCGAAGACCTAGAATTTGGGAACAATCCAAGGAACATCATGCTGGGCGCGAGCACCGATGGAGTCAATCCGTTTGGCAGCCAGAGAAGCACACATAGCACCTGGCATGAAGAGGAAGTACATTCACATGAGTATGCTAATTGAAGGACCGAAACAACCAGGGAACGACATCAATCTGTATCTGGGGCTGCTGAAAGAGGAGCTTGACATGCTGTGGAAAACGCCAGCCAATACGTGGGACGCCATAGAGAAAGAATATTTCCCTATGAGAGCCGCACTGCTCACGACGGTGCACGACTATCTCGGTTACGGATATGTCGCGGGGCAGGTGGTCCACGGATTTTCTGGATGCGTCAGGTGCTTGGTTGACACAACGTATCGCCAGCTAGATAGAGATCCCGGGTCTTCGAAAACCGTGTTCATGGGACATCGAAGGTGGCTTCGCGACGATGACCTGTGGAGAAAACGCAAGGATCTGTTCGATGGTGAAACCAAACCCCGAGGACGCCCGCGTACGAGGAGCGGCGAGGAAATAGACGAGCTGTTTAAAAATTGGAAAGATTGCCCACTGCCGGGAAGGAAGCAAAAGGTGCCAGAGCCGGGAAATAAGCGAAAGGCGCCAGAGCCGCTGCTGAAGGTATGGAAAACGAGGTCTGTTTTCTGGGACTTGCCGTACTGGAAGATCCACCATGTGCCTCACAGCCTTGATGTCATGCATATCACGAAGAACGTGTGCGAGAGTCTGCTTGGTACCCTGCTCAACATGCCAGAGAGGACCAAAGATGGGCCGAAAGCAAGGGTAGACTTGAAATCAATGGGCATCAGGCAGGAGCTTCACGCTAATGATGATGATGATGATGATGATGATGATGATGATGATGATGATGAGGCAAAGCAGGACACGGAAAGTCGTCGCAAAGGCAAAAAGGCCAAGAAGACTGGAAATGACTACCCTCCAGCGTGCTTCACTCTAAGTCATGAGGAGATCGAGCAGTTTTTCACCTGCCTCGTAGGAGTAAAACTTCCTTACGGTTACGCGGGGAAGATAAGCAGATACCTAGACCCAGCGAAGCAGAAGTTCAGCGGGATGAAGTCTCACGACTGTCACGTGTTGATGACGCAGATACTTCCAGTTGCAATCCGTGGGATCATGGACACGCACGTCCATGAAACGCTATTTGGCCTATGCAACCTTTTCGACGTCATCTCTCGGAAGTCGGTTGGCATGAGGCAACTCAGAAGGCTACAGGAAGAGATCGTGGTGATACTATGCGAGCTTGAGATGTACTTCCCGCCCGCATTCTTCGATGTTGTGGTGCATCTGCTGGTTCATATCGTGGACGATATCATCCAACTCGGGCCGACGTTCCTGCACAGCATGATGCCGTTCGAAAGGATGAATGGTGTCATCAAAGGATACGTTCGCAACATGTCACGTCCAGAGGGAAGCATAGCCAGGGGCTTTCTGACCGAAGAGTGCATCTCCTACTGCACGGATTATCTAGGCATCGAGAACCCCGTTTGTCTGCCCATCAACAGGCACCTCGGCAGGCTCCCTGGATGGGGTCACCGTGAGGGTCGCCGCAAAATGCATGTCGACTTCAAGGGTCGACTCGCCGACTTTGAAAGAGCAAACCTAGTCGCGCTACAACACATAGACGTGGTCGATCCTTGGGTGGTAGAGCACAAAACCATTATTGAGAAGACGTACAATGACCGAGGCCAACAGAGGACGGACGGAGATATAATCAAAGAGCACAACTCATGTTTCACTCGTTGGTTCAAGCAGAAGCTTCTGTCGTACCCTTTACATGAGGATTCTTCCGCGGAAGAACAACTCATATTCGCCTTGTCACAGGGCGCCGAGCACAACCTGATGACCTATGAGGCGTACGATATCAACGGCTACACATTCTACACCGAGGCCAAGGACATGAAGAGCGATGGTTATCAGAACTCCGGGGTAACGATGGAATCCTATACCGGTAACGACAAGGACAGATACTACGGAAGGATCGAGGAGATCTGGGAGCTGAGCTACGCTGGAGAGAAGGTCCCGATGTTCCGTGTCAGATGGGCCAAGAGCGTCCTAAAAGAAGACCGGTATTTCACCACCATGGTTATACCCGAAGCCAAATCCAAGACCGCGGGCGCAAACGTCACCGCGAAAAATGAGCCATGGGTACTGGCTTCCCAAGTTGAGCAATGCTTCTTCATTACCGACCCGTCAAAGCCCAGTCGTGTTGTCGTGAGGAGAGGCAAAAGGAAGATCATCGGAATGGATGGAGTAGCCAATGAGCAAGACTTCGACAAGTACGGCGACCCGAGGATCGAACATGACGACGATGATGAAGTAGCAGCATACACCACAAGAAGAAGCAGGACCACCCTACCTAAAGGACGTCCGTTCCACAGAAGAACTCCATTTGCGAAAAAGAAGGGCAAGAAGATTGTGAACAGATAGCTAGCTAAGATCGATTGTATTTAAATCGTAGCCTTCATTTCTCGATTGTATTTCATGGGCACTTTTTGAACTCTTGAATGTTTTTAAATTTCATGGACACTCGATCTCGATCCCCCTCCATCTCGATCGCTATCCCACCTCGCCAGATCCGGTCCCCCTCGCCGCCGAGCACCCCCCGCTCCACCGGCTGCCGCCGCCGACCCCCCGCACCCTCCCCTACTCAACCGCCGTCGCCGACCAACCGCACCCTCCCCCGCTCCACCGGCCGCCGCCGCCGACCCATGAACTCATGATATATATTCAAAATAATAAATTTGATGATATTTTTTCATATTCATAAATATTTTCAAATAACAAATTTGATGATATTTTTTAAAAAATAATTACTGTTTTATAAAAAAATATTATTGTTATGATTTAAACAAGTTTGAACATATTTAAACACAAATAAGTGTCAAACAACATTTTAAATGCATAAAAAAAATTGGGGAGCCTGGGAATCGAACCCAGAACCTCTTGGTGGGTGTGCTGTGTGCTGACCAGTCGGGCTAGTGGGTGTGTTCTGATGGGGAGTGTGTTAGGTGGGATATAACCTGACCAGTCGGGCTAGTAACTAAAACACAATACTAATGGCGCACCAGGGGGTGGTGCGCCATTAGAATCTCCGTACTTATGGCGCACTAGGGGGCGGTGCGCCATTAGTAATCTCCCCCATCCATATCGTCCCCCACCGCACCCTCCCTCTCTCTCCCTCGCCAGATCAATCCCCTTCCCTCTCCCTCCTTCCAGCGCCCCGACGCCGCCGCCCCCGCGCCACCCCCGCCGAGCCGAGCGCCGCGCCTCCGACGTCCTCGATGCCCGCGCCCCCGACGCCCGCGCCCCCGACGCCCCCGACGTCCTCCCCCGACGCCCGCGCCCCCAACGCCCTCGCCGTGCCCTAGCGCTGCCGCGGCCTCACCACCGACGCCTCCCCACCCCCCCGGACGAGCCCCTCGCCTCTGCCGCGGCCTCGCCACCTTCGTCGAGCAGCAACGCCACCGCCCGGAGCTACGTCGGCGACCAATCCATAGGTATGGTGCAACTCTCTAATTACCCAGCCTATCTTTGAAAGCTTAAAGAAGAATTGAGGCCTTTGCATTATGATTAGTATCGCCAGTCCCATCAGGCCCTTGGATGGAAACTATGTAATTGTGTTTGTGTTGACTTGTAACTAAATCTTGATATATTTTTTAGAATTTTTACTTCCCAAGGTAACCCAGTTTATTTTCCATCTCTGCTGCTAGTAGGCTTTTTGATGCTGCAAGAGCTTGTCCATGTGTGCCTTGATATCCTTGATGCCAACATCCCAATCAGTGCATTAGCATCAACAATGTCTTCTTTCAGATTGGGGAGGGTTTTTGCCCATGTCTTCAAACTTTTCTTAAATTTTTCATTTTGGCATTTATCCTCTTGGCTACATCTCTGCCTTGATACTGATAAATTTGAACACCGTTGTTCAATAAACTAGAGCGAGGATCGCTCTCGACAAAAAGGAAATAACATGTGTTTTGAGAAGTATGCTCCGTGTTTTTTCTTGTTCAGTATGTAGTAAGATTTTTTAATTGTGGCTTTAGTGCGGGGTGGCTTTGCTCCGATGTTTTCTTGAATAAAAGTCATCTGGCTCCAGAGTCGTCTCGATAGCACTTGGTTTGGTGTTGCGAAAGAGCTCGTTAGTTTTTATCTCCTTCTATCTTATTGGAAGACATGTTAGTGCTTGATGTCATACTTTGGCATGCCATAGTCGGTGACAATTTCATCTTTTTCAGAACCCCTTTGGCTCTAGCCTTTACTAGTATGGTAGTCATGTTTGTGTCGCGATACTAGCATGTCTGATCATCTAGATCGAGGAGAGCAGTTAGCAGTTAGCGGGAGCTACCCCGTGATACTAACCTGTATTTGCAAGGCCTAGTTGATTACAAAATAAATATTCAGTTAGCAGTTAGAGCGGGAGCCTTACGAATAGACCTGCTACTTTTAATCTTTCGTTAATTCAAAATAGGCTTACAAGGGGCTAGTCCTAGTTAGTATTACTCAGACTAGGCTAAGTCTGATCTGGTTGGTGTGCTCTTACTCTCAGCTAGCAGCCTGTTCCATTTGACTCATTTTAATTACTGCTGCATATATGGCAATTCAGACCTGGCATAAGTTACACTTGACAAGAGTATCTTGCACAATTTCTGTCTTCTGTGTTACTGTTCATTTCTGAATCTAGTCTCAGTCTCAGGCATGGTTTACGGTTTATAGTCTCATATATATTGTATTTATACATCTCTGTGGAGCTTAATTTGATCCTAAATAAAAGATGCTTGAACATTGGTGGAGCCTTACCTAATGCTCTTGTTCTCCTGTTTACCAGCTTCAACTATAGTTAATTTGCAGTTAGGGTTGGTTACGTTTATTCGCTGTCATCCCAAGTCTGTATTTTCAGCCAGTCGTGTCAGGTGCTTTCTTGGTAATCAACCTACTCATGACCATTCTCTCCCGCTCAAACAGAGACCTATTAGCTAAAGAAGTGGAGATAACTAGATAAGCTCCACTTGGGTCAGTTCTTGACAAGTTGCTATGCAAGTTGGGTTTTGTTCTCTTTTAGCCGGTTGGTGGGCTTGATATTCCTCGTCCAGTGAGATCTTTAGTCCGTTTAGCCGGTTGGTGGGCTTGATGTTTTGTTGGGGTTTTAGGTTTTAGGTTTTTTTTTCATGTACACTAGTACTACTTGTATGTCACACTAGCACAATGATAATAATGGTGGTCATGTATTTGGTTCCTTGTTGTAAATATTTGGATTTGAACTTCAAAGTATTGTTTTACAAGCTTCTGCAACTTTTTCTTAACTATTGCTGCTGCTGTTATGCCTGTATTCACTGCTGTTGCTGCTGTACTTGTGATGATGTTGTACTTGTGATGATGCTACTTGTGATCTTCTGAAATGACCCATTGGCGACTTCATTACGCGGGGATAATGATTTTGCAGGTACCCCGAGAGGCCCTTGAGTTTGCTGGAATGTCGATTAACTTGTGACTAATGCATGGGCCGGGGTATCTTAGTAGTTAATTAAGTAGGATCAACTGCCCCTTTATTCTTGCTGCATTAAACCATAGGTGGCAATAGAGCCAAGTGATTAGGCCCAACTTAGAATTCTCCTTCCCAGCTTAGCTTTTAGGATGCCTCGGTGTCGACAAACCATAAATTATAAAACCTTGGCTTTTAGGGTGCCTCGGTGTCGATAAAAACCTAAATGATGAAAGCTTAGGCTTTTAGGGTGCCTCGGCGTCGAAAAACCCTCAATGATAAAAGCTTAGCTTTCAGGATGCCTCGGTGTCGAGAAACCCTAAATGATGAGACCATGATCTTGTTCCTTGACAATAACCAACTTTTTGACCAAACTTTTTTCCTATTTAGAGAGAAACATGGCCAACAACGATGAGGCCGGGGGTTCGGGTGGCAAGGCATTCTGGGAGCTGTCCCAGGAGATGGAGGAACAACCTCACTTGTATGAGGACGCCGCCTTCCCCACCGATCCTGAGACCACTGATGGTGCCGTCGGGGATGACACCACTGATGGTGCCGCCGAGGATGCCACCACTGATGATGGCGGCGCATGCACAGATGGCAGCCAACCGAAGAAGCAACGGAAGGACCGGCGCCCGACTATGCTCCGCACCGTCAAGGAGGAATTTACTGAAGAGGACTCCGACGGGAATCCAACGGCGCCCGAACGAATTGTCAAGGGGTACTCGCTTCAGCTCGGGTACATTCTCCGAAGCACCATCTCGATCAACACCGAGAACCTGAGGAATCCTGATCGAGGGAATTTGCGCAACCTCCTCTTCACGAAGCTGCACGAACGATACAAGTTCCCCGCTGAATTTGAAAACACAAGCCTCAAAGGGAATAAAGTGAACAATACTGCCCTCACAAGGATGAGCACGTCCCTGTCTACTTGGAGAAGCAATGTGAAGAGAATGATCGAGAAAGGTGAGAGTTATGAGAAGATCAAGGAGAAAAATCCTTCGATCACCAAAGATGACTACAATGACTTCAAGATCAAGTGCTCGAGCACCGCAACCTCCGAATCAAGTCAGTGGGGGAAAGAAATGCGGGAGCTGAACTTAGGGGAACACACACTCGGTCCCGGCGGTTACAGAGTGGCGGAGCCTATATGGGACAAGGAGGAGGCGGACCGTGCCGAGCAAGGCCTACCGTCACTCTTCGATAAATACGGTGACAAGCAGACCAGGAACTTTGTCAGGGCCCGGTACAAGAAGGACCCGAAAACAAAGGAGCTTACCACGGATCCGAAGACCAGGGCGCTTGAGCTTGTTCTGGTAAGGAATACACCCCCGCGTAATTAGCTCCATATGGTTGCATTCTAATTAATGAAGCCAAATTTCTAAATGGTTCACATTCCTTCCGCAGGCGACTGAAAGCAGTAGCGCGGGGTCGACTAAGAGCAACCCTTGGGACACCACTCTAAATAGGGCGTTGAATGTAATGAAGAAAAAGGATAAGCTCAGTAAGCCGTCGTCAGCTGGTCGTGTGGCCGGCAAAGGCTTGTCCACAAAATGGTCGTCATACTATAACGCTGGTGGGCGAAAGGAGAAAAAGAACAGCTCGGAAAGCTGTCGCGCGAGGTTCAAGAACTCAAGGCACAAGTGGCGCAGATTCCGGAGATTGTCCAAGAGCAAGTGCAACAACAACTGGGAGCGACGATCACCGCCATTGTGCCTACCTTGATCGAGGGGTTGCAGGGGTGGATTGCGGGCGGCCAACAGGGGTCGCCCCCGATTCCCAGCTTCACGGCCAGCAACTCGCAGAACGCGATGGCGGAGCCATTGGTGTCTCCGGCGGAGGCAGCATTGGTGTCTCCGACGCCGGCACGGGAGCTTAATGCACCCGGGTGTACGCCGGCCGGCACCTCTGCAGCAAGCGGCCCCTCTGTCAACTGCACGCCCGCCGTTGGCGGTCCCTCGACATTAGCCGAGCTCGACGCCATCATCACGATAACTAATTAAGCCTCTCTCGGCCGAGGACTTCATCTCCTTGCCTTTGACTGGGCATCCCTGACGCCCTACATGTTTTCGCAGGGCGCCGCCGACGTTCCGTGCACTCTCCTGCACTTCGTGAACAACGAGTTGGTCGATGTGGCCAAGGGCAAAATCGTTCAACCGGGCAACCCCGTGTTCCACGGTACTAGGATGCCACCCAACTTGTTTAGGGTTCAACTGGTTCGGGTGCTGCCAGGCTGCGACAAGTTGTTACCTCCGATTCGACCCATCGGGGCCGACGAAGATGACGTGATGACCCTCAACGCCTGCCTGAGCTGGCCCCTGCTTTGGCCGAAGAGCCAGATTCGTTTGGGGGCGGGGGACACCACCCCAAAGACAACACCGCCAGTCGTGCCGGCACCAAGTCGGCCCCATGGCAAGACCGCCGCAACGGTGCCGGACATCCCTATGCCACTGGATCCAAACATGCATATGGCACAGGATCCGAACGACGACGATGACAACGACGACGATACATTTGCCAACGTCGATCAGTACTTTGCCGATCATGGGTACGGTGGCGACTTCATGGGGCCTCCTTCTCAAGAACCCAACCCTACAAAAGACGTGCGCGATCTATCTGGTACCGCGGAGAAACCAAGTTGCAACAGGCGTCGTCTGCCGTTCAGTTCTGAGGAGACGCCTCCAACTGCCGACTTCACCGAGCCTCAGATAGGCGAGGTGCGAAATATTATCAGCCCCAACACGCTCAAGAAGGCGGTCTGTGAGCAGAACTCAGTCCCATTACAGGAGAATAAGAAGGCACGGAAAAGAAAGACTAACAAGGGTGCGAGCCAGCTGGCACCGAGTACGATCCGTGCTCAGGACGGGCCACCTTCACCTGAGGATGTAATGAGGAGGGTGCATGTGGCGGGTAGGCCGATGCTACCGAGAAATATGCTCGATGCTGCAACCGGTGCTATGCGTAGTCTGCATGACAGTGTTCTTTCTTTGGAGAAGCGGTGTCTCAGAGAGAAGGATGTGGCATACCCGGTTTTCGTGGCTAAGGTGCCAGAGGGCAAGGGCTTTGTGGATAACTCCATCGGGGGTACGATCGTCCTGCGGTTTGATGACATCTACGCTATGTTGAAACTTCATCCGCTGCACTACACCTTCGTTCGGCTATCATTCGCGACAAGACCCCGGACATCATGATAGTCGACCCCTTCTACATGCGTGCCAAGATCTTGGGCAGCGCTGGGGACCGGCAAGTCGCGAGTTCTTACCTCGAAGGCGTCATTCTGGCAAACCGAGATAAGGATAACTTCCTCGTGCCTTACTTTCCCGAGTAAGTCCTCCCCTCAACCGCCCCGTAACATACGAATTCTTAGATTTCGATCGTTTTTCTTTTAACATTCCGTGTTTTGTGCAGTGACACACATTCCACACTCATCCTCCTAAGCCCCAAATATTTCGTGGCCACGTATTTCGACTCGGACCGTCAGTCGAAGGTAGACTACACAAATGTCAAGAATGTTCTTGATGATGTTCTCCCCGGCTACGCCAAATCTGGAGGCACCTTCACCAGGCCTATTCGTAAGTACGGCAAGCACATGTTCTCCCACAATACGACGTTCTGCTGCGTCAAGCAGCCGCCTGGCGGTCAGAAGGGTGCCTACTACGCCATCCATCACATGCGGGCGATCGAACGGGACCATCATCAACTTCTGCTACCGAGTAAACTCAAAGATTGGGCCGCGAGCGTGTCGGCAATCCAGGACGCGGACATCAGACAAGAATTCTTTCGCATCCAGTCGGAGTTTGCGGAAATCATCCATCATGATGTCCTTTGTACCTCGGGGCAGTTCTACCTCAGAAATCAACCGTCCAACAGTGACACCGACACAATGCTACAAATGCAGGCTGACAACGCCCGCGATTTCATGACTCCCACGATAGACGGCGGCTTCATCCATGCTCCGGTCCCTTGAGTCGAGTCGAAAGTAGTGATGCTGTATCTAGTTCTGAAACATCGATTGGCTCATGTTGTAATTAAACTTTAATGAACTTGTAGTATGTCTCTTTGGTTTCGACAGTCGTTCAACTTATATGTAATCGATGCTATTAATGTCTTTCTTTTCTCTTCCGATCGTTCTGTTGCATACTTATATATTGCTTATGTATTGTCTGTGAATTGGTACTAACGTTTCGTTTGGCTAGTGCATAGCGATGCCGTCGTATGTCGTGTACAAGGGTAAGGTTCCTGGAGTCTACGACGACTGGGAGGAGTGTCGGAGACAGGTTCATCGATTCAGCGGTAACAGTTACAAAGGGTACACCACTAGGGCCGAGGCGGAATCTAGATACGCCCGCTATCTAGCGGGAGATGGGAGGTTGCGTTGGAGGAACCGGATGAAGACGAGTTTCATCGTGATGACCGCAGCTCTCTTCTATGTGATGGTAGCTTAGATGATCGATATCAACTTGTAATGTGAAGACAAACTCGCTACTCGCGGCCTCGAGACTTGTAATATAATGTTTTATCTTTGTCCGGTCTTTTGAATTCGGAGACTAATATGATGAATTGTATTCGGAGACTAATATGATGAATTGTATTCGGAGACTAATATGATGAATTGTATTCAGAGACTAATCTTCTATTGTATTCGATGAATGTGTTGTTGCTGTGTGGTGGTGATGTCTATATTCTGTCCAATAATACATTTTGTTACCTGTGCAAAAAACAGAAAATTAAAAAATAAATAAATAACCTAATATTCATACTAATGGCGCATCACATCACAGTGCGCCATTAGTATGCCAAAGGATACTAATGGCGCATCAACCAACAGTGTGCCATTAGTATGCCAAAGTTACTAATGGCGCATCAGGCCAGAGTGCGCCATTAGTATGCCAAAGCACCTGGGTATATATGGCCCCCTGGGAGGCATACTAATGGCGCACCGTGGTATATACTAATGGCGCATCTGTGGTGTGCCATTAGTATACCAGATACTAATGGCGCACCACAGATGCGCCATTAGTAAAAATACTAATGGCGTGGCACTAATGGCGCACCACTAATGCGCCATTAATGGCCAAAATAGATGCGCCATTAGTAGGCCTTTTCCTAGTAGTGCTCCAAGCAAAACACATATCATGTGGTGAATATAAATATAGTCTCAAGTAAAGTTACCGATAGACGAAGACGAAAGAGGGGATGCCTTCCCAGGGCATCCCCAAGCTTAGGCTTTTGGTTGTCCTTGAATTTTACCTTGGGGTGACTTGGGAATCCCCAAGCTTAGGCTCTTGCCACTCTTTGTTCCATAGTCCATCAAATCCTTACCCAAAACATGAAAACTTCACAACACAAAACTTAACAGAAAATCTCATGAGCTCCGTTAGTATAAGAAAACAAACCACCACTCAAAGGTACTGTAATGAACTCCTTCTTTATTTATATTGGTGTTAAACCTACTGTATTCTAACTTCTCTATGATTCATACCCCCGATACTACTCATAGATTCATCAAAATAAGCAAACAACACACGAAAAACAGAATCTGTCAAAAACATAACAGTCTGTAGCAATCTGTAACTTTCGAATACTTCTGTAACTCTAAAAATTCCGAAGTAAATTGGTGGACGTGAGGAATTTGTCTATTAATCATCTGCAAAAAGAATCAACTTAAAAGCACTCTCCAGTAAAAAATGGTGGCTAATCTCGTGAGCGCAAAAGTTTCTGTTTTTACAGCAAGATTGCAAAGACTTCACCCAAGTCTTCCCAAAGGTTCTACTTGGGACAAACACTAATTAAAACACAAAACCACATCTAAACAGAAGCTAGATTTAATATTTATTACTAAACATAAGCAAAAGCAAAGAAAAGAAAATTGGGTTGCCTCCCAACAAGCGCTATCGTTTAAAGCCCCTAGCTAGGCATGATACAAGAATAGATCTAGGTATTGCCATAATGATAAGGTAGATCAAGAAAACTCATCTCATATTCCCTATGTTCAGCAGCAAGTTTTCTTTGTGGCAAGAAAAAGTAATCAAAAGGGCTAAATTTCATAGAACAAAAGTCCCCAAGATCAATCTCAGGAGGTATGGCTTCCTCCTTTGGCCCTTCATATTGCACAACCAATTCATCATTATGAGTATTCTTTTGGCAGAAGGTCATGAGCCTTCGCTCGAGAGAAAAACCTAACCCATTGTTTTGAATAGCAAAATCATCATTCAGTTCAGAGATTCTATCGACTAGAACATCGGTAGGAACCCTTTTTTATAGGTTTTCATTAAAAGCAACATGATCTAAAGATTGTAAACGCATTATGTCATCTTGATTAAATAAGATAGGTTCTATGGGAGGACGACCAGCGTCTACCCTATAATGCGTAAAAAATTCTTTGGCCTCTTTCATTATGAATGTGAACTTGTGAGCCAAAAAGATAGTAGTTGCATGCTTAACAGAAGAATGCTCAATGTTGGAAAATTCTAGAAAAATTCTCTGAATGCAAGAATGCATGTGGATAAATTGCCTTTCAAGTTCAACTACAAGCATAGATATGGCATCCGCAAGACTACTGGTTATATGAAGAATAGAATCACCCATAGTGGGTAAAGCACCGACACAAGTAAAGAAGTCTTGAAGAACTCCTTTTCCAATAATATTACCACTACCAATCCGGAACTGCTTAGTATGTAAAGTGGGAGTTTCATCATGAGGATAAAATAAAGCATCAAAGTTTCCCTCGGTGTTGCTACCCTTTTCAGTCACATCATCCCCCATCTCAGACATGATACCAACAAACCGTACTAAGGACTAACACACAAAAGGCAAGTGAAAAGAGGCAAACGGAAAAAGGGCGAATAAAATGGTATAGGTGAAGTGGGGGAGAGGAAAACGAGAGGCAAATGGCAAATAATGTAATGCAAGGGATAAGAGTTTGTGATGGGTACTTGGTATATGACTTTTGCGTAGATCTCCCCGGCAACGGCGCCATAAATTATTCTTGCTACTTTGTTGAGCTTGCGTTGTTTTCCCTCGAAGAGGAAAGGGTAATGCAGCAAAGTAGCGTAAGTATTTCCCTCAGTTTTTGAGAACCAAGGTATCAATCCAGTAGGAGACCATGCGCAAGTCCCTCGTACCTACACAAACAAATAAGAACACTGCAACCAACGCGATAAAGGGGTTGTCAATCCCTTCTCGGTCACTTGCAAAAAGTGAGATCTGATAGAGATGATAAGATAATATTTTTGGTATTTTGTTTTATAGATTGAAAGTAAAGATTGCAAAGTAAAAGTAAAGTAAAGATAAATGGTAGATGGATATTTATATAATGGAAGATAGACCCGGGGCCATAACTTTCACTAGTGGCTTCTCTCATGATAGCAAATTTCTACGGTGGGTGAACAAATTACTGTCGAGCAATTGATAGAAAAGCGCATAGTTATGAGAATATCTAGGCATGATCATTGTATATAGGCATCACGTCCGTGACAAGTAGACCGAAACGATTCATCATCTACTACTATTACTCCACACATCGACCGCTATCCAGCATGCATCTAGAGTATTAAGTTCATAAGAACAGAGTAACGCCTTAAGCAAGATGACATGAAGTAGAGGGATAAACTCAAGAAATATGATATAAACGCCATCTTTTTATCCTCGATGGCAACAATACAATACGTGCTTGCTGCCCCTGCTGTCACTGGGAAAGGACACCGCAAGATTGAACCCAAAGCTAAGCACTTCTCCCATTGCAAGAAAGATCAATCTAGAAGGCCAAACTAAACTGATAATTCGAAGAGACTTGTAAATATATTTAAATCATGCATAAGAGATTTCAGAAAAGATTCAAATATTGTTCATAGATAATCTTGATCATAAACCCACAATTCATCGGATCTCGACAAACACGCCGCAAAAAGAATTATATCGAATAGATCTCCAAGAAGATCGAGAAGAACTTTGTATTGAGATCCAAAGAGAGAGAAGAAGCCATCTAGATAACAACTATGGACCCAAAGGTCTGTGGTGAACTACTCACAACTCACCGGAGAGGCTATGGTGTTGATGTAGAAGCCCTCCGTGATCGATGCCCCCTCCGGTGGAGCTCCGGAACAGGCCCAAAGATGGGACCTCACGGGTACAGAAGGTTGTGGCAGTGGAATCAGGGTTTCGTGGTGCTCCCCGATGGTTTGAGGGTACGTAGGTACATATAGGAGGAAGAGGGACATCAGGGGAGCCACGAGGGGCCCACGAGGGTGGGGGCAAGCCTACCCCCTGGGCGCGCCCCTGCCCTCGTGGACACCTTGTTCCTTCCCTGGCGTGTACTCCAAGTATTATGAGTTGTATTTGTTCCAAAAAATGACTCCCCTGGAGGTTTCATTGCGTTTGGACTCCGTTGATATTCCTTTTCTACGAAACACTGAAATAGGCAAAAAACAGCAATTTGCACTGGGCCTTGGGTTAATAGGTTAGTCCCAAAAATAATATAAAAGCGTATAATAAAGCCCATTAAACATCCAAAACTTATAATATAATAGCGTGGAACAATAAAAAATTATAGATACTTTGGAGATGTATCAAAAACCTTCACAGATTTTTCTCTAGATTTTTTAGCCTGATATAATTAATTTAGGTGAAAATCCAAACACTTGCAGAAAATCATTGTGTCCACTTCAAAATATGATTTCACCATTAAATTTGCCGCGTCAAGATCTTCGAAATTTGATCACATGTTGATATGTTCTGTTAGCTTTTTTTGGGTCCAAAGTTATCAGGACCGGGCTACATAAGCTATTACGCCCACAGTACATAAGTTACAATGCTATTTACTAAAAAAATTACCGGGGCATAAAAAATCTGAAGTTTTTTTTTTGCAACATTTTGATGCTTTTAGGGGTTGAAAGTTATCGCCCGTTACTACGAGAGTTACCATAATATACATGTGGTGTTACCGACCAACATTATGTGTGTTTGTCAGATACTTATGTTTCAGAACTAGATCTTCACTAGAAACACCAATGTAATTAAATGACTACAACAGTGGTGAATGTGACCTAACACACTAGACAAAATATAGCAGGCAATGATGTCTACTATGCAACAGTATTCTTGTAGACTCGTGTTGGGCCTCCAAGCGCGGAGTTTTTTTGGACAATAGAAAATTTTCCCCAAGTGGATAACCTAAGGTTTATCAATCCATGGGAGGTGTAGGATGAAGGTGGTCTCTCTCAAACAACCCTGCAATCAAATACAAGAAATCTCTTGTGTCCCCAACACACACAAAACAATGGTAAATTCTATGGGTGCACTAGTTCGGCGAAGAGATGGTGACACAAGTGTAGTATGGATAATAGATATATGTTTCGTAATCTGAAAATATAAAAACAGCAAGGTAGCAAAATGATAAAACAGAGCACAAACGGTATTGCAATGCTTAGAAACAAGGCATAGGGTTCATAATTTCACCAGTGCAATATCTCAACAGTGCTAACATAATTGAATCATATAACAATCCTTCAACATGTGACAAAACCACTCCAAAGTTCTTATCAATCGGAGAACATAAGAAGAAATTGTTGCAGGGTAGGAAACCACCTCAAAAATATCTTTTCCGATCAATCTATTGATCCATCCCTATAAGTATCACGAACAGCCCTAGAGTTCATACTAAAATAACAACATATGATATGCATAAACCAAATCTAATGTCACCTAGATACTCCAATGTCACCACAAGTATCTACGAGTCAATTATACGATACGGATCAAACAACTTCAGATTCATAATATTCAATCCAACACAAAGAACCTCAAAGAGTGCCCCAAGATTTCTACCAGAGAAAGTAGGACGAAAACGTGCATCAACACCTAGGCATAGATTACCCCAATGTAACCTCGCGAATCCGCGAGTTGAGTTCCAAAAAATACATCAAGTGAATCAATATAATACCCCATTGTCACCATGGGTATTCATATGCAAGACATACATCAAGTGTTCACACATCCATAAAAGTATTAAATCCTATAATAGTGAAACCTCAAAGGTAAAGACTCAATTCATCACAATGAGACAGAGAGGAAGAAACACCATATGAACCCACTATATTAACAAAGCTCGCGGTACATCAAGATCATGCAAAATCAAGAACATGAGAGAGAGAGGGAGAGATCAAAGACGTAGCTACTTGTACATACCGCTAGCCTCGAGAGTGAACTACTCCCTCCTAATCATGGTGCCCACCGGGATAATGAAGATGGACTTCGGTGATGATTTCCCCGATCTGACAGGGAGCCGGAACAGGGCTCCAGATGGTATTTCAAAGATACAGAGGCTTGGGTCGGCGGAGTCAAAGTTCTAGGGTTATTGCTGGGTGTCTCTCTATTTATAGGATTTTTTGGCGTTGGTCTCACGTCAAGATGGGCCACAGGGGGCCCAAGAGCCACCAGAGCACGCCCAGGGAGGTAGGAGCGCCATGGTGCCTCGTGGAAAGCAGGGGGCCCCTCTGGTGGGGTTTTTTTTCCAGTATTTTTCATTTGCTTCAAGAAAATCTCCAAAAAGTTTCATCGCATCCCGATAACTTTTATTTCTACACAAAAAACAACACCATGGTAGTTCTGCTGAAAACAGTGTCACTCCGGGTTAGTTCCATTCAAATCATACCAAAACCATATAAAATCTTTGTAAACATGACATGATTGCATCATAAATTATAGATACGCTAGAGATGTATCAACATCCCCAAGCTTAATTCCTGTTAATCCTCGAGTGGATAAATGATAAAAGAAATAATTTATGAAGTGTGAATGCTAGCATAGTGCTTAAGTTTGATCATTGATAATTTCAATCACTTTTCCTAGCATCATAAAAACAACCCTTTCTCATAAAACTCGTCATGATAAAGTAGAAATCAGTTGATATGTTATGGTTGAAATAATGCATTCTCTTGAAACTTAACAAGCTATGTTCTTAGTCAACAAACAATTCCATTTCAACTTAATTTCAACAAAGTCTAAGTAAGATCTCCATATACGCAATTATCATTTAGTCTTCTATGATTGCTAGTACTCAAAGCATATTTTTTAAACAAATGGCATCCATCGAACACAGAGAAAGGTAGGAGCTTAATTTTCGCCTCCCAACTCATTTATCATATAGATAATTGTCAACAATAATATTTCATGATCAAATATATTTGAATGGCCATATGTGCCTAGATCTTTCCCTGATGCTTGCCAACTAGAGAATAGTTGAGGTTGAAATGAGAAAACATACTATTGACTCTTTCATAAAAGTAAATTCATAAAGTAAAAGATAGGCCCTTCGTAGGGGGAAGCAGAGGTTGTCATGCGCTTTTTATTTTTGCATATGCAAGGCCTTAATACAAAGGAATGTCACATTATATAGTCTCTTGTGATAGCAACCTTTATTATGCAGTTCGTCACTTTTATTTCTTTACCATCACAAGTTCGTATACCGCTTATTTTTTCCTTGCCATAAATGATCATACATATTTTAGGAGCAATTTTTGTTGCTTTTTGCACCGATGACAACTTACTTGAAGGATCTTATTCAATTCATAGGTAGATATGGTGGACACTCATGGCAAGAAACTGGGTTTAAGGGTTTTTGGATGCACAAGTTATATCTCTACTTAGTACGAATTTTTGGCTAGCAAAAGATCCTAAGAAAACCCCACATGTTGGAGGATCCACAACAATTTAACTTCTATGCAAATATACCCAAACATAACTCATTACGTTGTCTTCCTTGTCCAACTTCAACTAATTTGCTCAAGTTTGAAAAGAATTAATGGATTTTCACAATCATAAAAGATGTCCAAGATAATATGTTTATATGTGAAAGTTGTCTTCCATATACTAATCATTCATGAATTGCTTGTATGACTACTATTGTGATTGTCAAACTTCAATAGATTTAGTTTTCTAAAATCGGTGTGAAGCTACTACTAGGTATTATACAAGCATATGAAGCACATATAAATTCAACTTTGTGATATTCGATTCCTTCAACAATTTACTCTTAGTGACTTTATGATATTCGATTCCTTCAACAATTTACTCTTAGTTTATATGTGAATAACAAGAGTAAATGACAAACTACTCTAAAAAGATATAAGTGAAGATCAAATGAGTAGTTAAACAATTAAGTAGCTATGTGAGGACTCTCTCTCTCTCTCTCTCTCTCTCTCTCTCTCTCTCTCTCTCTCTCTCTTTTAAAAAATTCAGATCTAACTATTTTATTCAAACAACAAACAAAACAAAATAAAATGACATTCCAAGAATAGCACGTCTGATGCAAAGAAGCAAAACTTAGGCTCAACCGATACTAACTGATAATTATTGACGAAGAAAGGTGAGATACCTACCAAGGCACCCCAAGATTAGATGCTTGAGACTTCTTGGAATATTATCTTGGGATGCCTTGGGCATCCCCAAGCTTGAGATCTTGTGTCTCCTTAATTCCTATCATATCATGGTTTCCCTAAATATCAAAAACTTCATGCACACAAAACTCAACAAGAACTCGTGAGATAAGTTAGTATAAATCATTGCAAAACCTTAGCATTCTCTACTCTAGCAAATCACTAAAATTATTATTTAATATTGCATACTAAATGCCTCAGCATATTTAACACTCCTCTCCTCAAATAGAATCATTAAGCAAGCAAACATATGGAAACAATGCAAACATAACAACAATGTGCCTAAACAGAACAGTCTGTAAAGGATGAAATAATATCCTTACTTCTTTAACTCAAAAAATTCTGAAAAATTACCAAATTGTTGAAAGTTTATCATAGCTTATTGTGTCAAAATCAACATTTTATCACATTCTGGCTTTTCTTGGGAATTTAAACAAGAACAAATGTTTTTCTCTTTCGAAACATCAACTCATATACTTGCAAATTGAGCATGTTAAAGGCTATACCTGACACTTTTATTGAAATAAAAGATACAAGCATTATTCTAAATAACATAAATACATCCGAATAAAATAAAACAACGCTTCAAGCAAAACTCATATCAAGTGACGAATAAAATATAGCTCCAAGAAAGGTTATCGATAATATTGAAGACGAAAGAGGGGATGCCTTCCGGGGCATCCCCAAGCTTAGTTGCTTGTGTATTCCTTGAATATTACTCCATCCGTCCCAAAATAAGTGACTCAAAAATGACTCAACTTTGTACTAAAGTTAGTACAAAGTTGAGTCTTTTTTGAGTCACTTATTTTGGAACAAAGGGAGTACCTTGTAGTGCCTTGGGCATCCCTCAGATTAGGTTCTTGCCACTCGTTATTCTCCTCATATCGATATCTCACCCAAAACTTAATGGAACTTCATGAGATAGGTTAGTATGATAAAGAGCAAATCATTCACTTGGGTACTATCAAAGACAAGATTCATAATTTTTTCCACATAATGCCTACTGTACCTTATCATTTCCACAATTTATATCACTTAATATAAGCTATGGAAACACTAAAAAAAGCAAACTATGGACTGGAAACAGAATCTGTCAAAAACAGAACAGTCTGTAAAGATCTGGACAATGACCATACATCTGCAACTCTAAAAATTCTCAAAAACTAGGAAAACGTAGGCAATTTGTATAGCAACCATGTGTAAAAATTTCATAAAATTATCACATTATAGTAATTTATAGAATTTTCTGCACTGGACACAAAACTTTTTGTTTTTGCACAGAATCAAGTCAACTATCATCCACACTATCCCAAAGGCTTTACTTGGCACTTTACTGAAACAAAAGTTATAAAACATGATTAATACAGTATTTTAATCGTGTTAACACACAAAAATAGTAGGTATAAGTATTGGGTTCTCTCCCAACAAGCGTTTTTCTTTAATGCCTTTTTTAGCTAGGCATGATGAGTTCAATGATGCTCACATAAAAGTAAAGAATTGAAACATAACTAGAGCATCATAAAGCATATGACTAGCATATTTACGCCTAAGCCACTTCCTATACGTTGAGATTTTTTAGCAAACAATTTATAGGAACTAGAATCAACTAGCATAGGAAGGCAAAACAAGAAATACTTTAAAACTTTCAACATAAAGAGATGAAACTTGATATTATTGAAGTGTGTAAGAGCATATGTTCCGCTCTCATAATAATTTTCAGCAGCATAATGAATGAATTCAAAAATATAGCTATCACATAAAGCATTATTTTCATGATCCACAAGCATAGAAATTTTATTACTCTCAAATTTATTCTCATGAATAATAGTGGGAGCAAACTCAACAAAATAACTATCATGAGATACTTGATTTACATAATAAATTTGAGCACTAAAATCATGATGACAAATTTCATGTTATCATAATTCTTTATAGCATACATGTCATCACAATAATCATCATATACATCAACTTTGTTATCATAATAGTCAACTGAAACCTTTTCCAGAATAGTGGAATCCTTACTTAATAAAGTCATGACCTCCCCTAATACACTTTTATCATTATAATAAGATTCAACACCCTCCAAAATAGTGGGACCGTTACCTAAAGTTGAAACTCTTCCAACCCCACATTCATCATTGTAATTGTCATAAATAGGAGGCATGCAATCATCACAACAAATTTGCACATCAAAACTTGGGGGACTAAAAATATCATCTTCATCAAACATAGCATCCCCAAGCTTATGGCTTTGCATATCACTAGCATTATTGATATTCAAAGAATTCATACTAGCAACATTGCAATCATTCTTATAATTCATGGAGTTTATGCCAAACTTTTTATTGAATTCTTCTTCTATCAATTGAGCACAAATTTCTGCTCCATCATTCTCAAGAAACACATTATAAAGATTAATAATATGAGGCAACATCAATTCCATTTTTTGTAGCTTTCTTTTATAAACCAAACTAGTGATAAACAAGAAACTAAAAAGATTCAAAATGCCAGATCTAAAGATATACCTTCAAGCACTCACCTCCCTGGCAATGGCATCAGAAAAGAGCTTGATGTTTACTATGCAAATGTATTCTTGTTGACTCGTGTTGGGCCTCCAAGCGCAGAGTTTTGTAGGACAATAGCAAATTTCCCTCAAGTGGATGACCTAAGGTTTACGAATCCGTGAGAGGCGTAGGATGAAGATGGTCTCTCTCAAATAACCCTGCAATCAAATAGAAATCTCTTGTGTCCCTAACACACCAAATACAATGGTAAATTGTATAGGTGCACTAGTTCGACAAAGAGATGGTGACACAAGTCTAGTATGGATAATAGATATAGGTTTTTGTAATCTAAAAATATAAAAACAACGAATTAGAAAATGATAAAACAGAGCACAAACGGTATTGCAATGCTTAGAAGTAAGGCCCAGGGTTCATACTTTCACTAGTGCAATCTCTCAATAGTGCTAACATAATTGAAACATATAAAAATCCTTCAATGTGTGACAAAATCACTACAACACTACTAGAAAAAGGGCTATAGATGGGATTGACACTAATGGCACACCAGACAAGCGGTGCGCCATTAGTATATACTAATGGTGCACCACCTTCTTGTACGCCATTAGAGTTGAATACACTAATGGCGCACCTGGCTCAGGGTGCGCCATTAGTATCAATTTTTTTTACCGTTTCCAAACATACTAATGGCGCATCCAGACTCAGTGCGCCATTATTAGTTGTAACTAGGAATGGCGCACCAGTCAGAGAGTGCGCCACTACTGTTGTTTTTTTATTATATTTTTTATTCTTTTTTTTTGCAAAACTACTAATGGCGCACTGTTCCACAGTGCGCCATTACTAGTTTAAACTAGTAATAGCGCACTTTGGGACAGTGCGCCATTAGTATGTTTTTTTGTGCAAAACTACTAATGGCGGACCACCAGAAGGTGCGCCATTAGTAACCTGGGTTACTAATGGCGCATTTTGAGGTGGTGCGCCATTAGTAAGTGGGCACCAACAAGATATTTTGGACAGCCACTCCTACCCACACTCACTTTCTCCCCACTTCATTCTCTCCACCTCCTCCTTGTCTCGGGTGCCTTCTCTTTTTCACCTCATTTCCACCATAGATTCATTCAAATTAAGTGGTTAAATTACCTTGTTTTGATAGGTAAGTAAGGGGGGAAGCTATATTTATGTTATTCTCCCTACAACAATGTGCACATGCACTTTTTATGGCCTAGCTAGATCTATGTATCTTCGTGGTGTTGCATATGTTTGTGGTGTTGCATATGTGTTTGTGTTTGGAGGTGTACCGATATTTGAAATTCGATAGTTGCCAATATTTTGCCGGAATGTTGATTCATTTCCGTTTCGGCGAGAATTTTGGCATTAAGCATTCTTTTTGGTCCTATTTTTAGGGAAAGTCATGCCAAAAAATTTCTTGGTTCTAAAATATCGTTTTGCTCTACCCCGCAGGCGACCATGGTCCGCACGATGACCGAAGGCATCGTGAATAGGTTTTTGAGCTCCGCGAAGGCCGAGATGCTTCAAAAGAACGAGACGGAGATAAGATGTCCGTGTCGAAGATGCAAGCTGAAGAGCCTTATTGCGGACCCGGATTCCAGGCAGGTGCGGGACCACCTGCTCTTGCGTGGTTTCATGGATGGCTATCGGTGGCAAGGTGATGAAGATGACTACGAAGTCGTCCATGGGGGCCGGGCAAGAAATGAAGAAGGGCAGCAAGACAACCACCGCGGCTCGGGCGGGCGAGAAGACGAAGAATCCCCAGGAGATGATCACGACGGTGATGCTATACACAGTCATCATGTAGAAGATGCAGGACATGATGATGAGGAAGATGCCGGAGGAGACGACGGGCATGATCATGAAGATGATGATGCCGGCGGAGCAGACGACGCTAGACCATCGATGGGCTGGGTGCAGGACCCTCATATTCAAGAGCTGCTTCTCAAGCAAACGGATAACGCAAGAGCTGCCGCCCGAGAGAAAGCCAAGATGGATCAACTTGAGTTAGACGCGGTTACTCCATTGTATGAAGGATGCAGGCCCGAATATACCCGCCTGAAAGTAACGCTCATGGCTCTGGAGATGAAGGTAAAACACAAAATGACCGACGCATGCTTCGATGAGAACATGTCATTCTGGCACGAACGTCTTCCCAAGGGGAACAAGTGCCCGACCAGTTTCGAGGAGGCGAAGAAAATCGTGTGTCTTCTGGATTTACCGCACGTGAAATACCATGTGTGCATGAACAATTGCATCATTTATCGGGACGAGCACGCGGAGTCTACCATATGTCCGGTGTGCGGCGTCACTCGATACAAGAAGAGGAAGAAAGCTCCTCGAAAAGTGGTGTGGTACTTTCCGATCACTCCTCGTCTACAGCGGTATTTCGCGGACCCTAAGGTAGCAAAGCTCCTGCGTTGGCACGCGGATAGGGAGGAGAAGAAGCGAGAAGATGGCGCAAACGATCCGGAGATAGATAAAAAAGACAAGATGCTGAGTCACCCTAAGGATGCGAGCCAGTGGCAAGCGTTGAACTTCGAAGACCTAGAATTTGCGAACGATCCAAGGAACATCGTGCTAGGCGCGAGCACCGATGGAGTCAATCCGTTTGGTAGCCAGAGAAGCACACATAGCACCTGGCCTGTGTTTGTGTGGATGTACAACCTTCCCCCCTGGTTGTGCATGAAGAGGAAGTACATTCACATGACTATGCTAATTGAAGGACCGAAACAACCAGGGAACGACATCAATCTGTATCTGGGGCTGCTGAAAGAGGAGCTTGACACGCTGTGGAAAACGCCAGCCAATACATGGGACGCCGCAGAGAAATAATATTTCCCTATGAGAGCCGCGCTACTCATGACGGTGCACGACTATCTCGGTTACGGATATGTCGCGAGGCAGGTGGTCCACGGATTTTCTGGATACGTCCGGTGCATTGATGACACAACGTATCGCCAGCTAGATAGAGATCCTGGGTCTTCGAAAACCGTGTTCATGGGACATCGAAGGTGGCTTCGCGACGATGACCTGTGGAGAAAACGCAACGATCTGTTCGATTGTGAAACCGAACCCCGAGGGCGCCCGCGTACGAGGAGCGGCGAGGAAATAGACGAGCTGTTGAAAAATTGGAAAGATTGCCCACTGCCGGGAAAGAAGCAAAAGGCGCCAGAGCCGGGAAAGAAGCGAAAGGCGCCAGAGCCGCTGCTGAAGGTATGGAAAACGAGGTCTGTTTTCAGGGACTTGCCGTACTGGAAGATCCACCGTGTGCCTCACAGCCTTGATGTCATGCATATCACGAAGAACGTGTGTGAGAGTCTGCTTGGTACCCTGCTCAACATGCCAGAGAGGACCAAAGATGGGCCGAAAGCAAGGGCAGACTTGAAATCAATGGGCATCAGGCAGGAGCTTCACGCTATATATGATGATGATGATGATGATGATGATGAGGCGAAGCAGGACACGGAAACTCGTCGCAAAGGCAAAAAGGCCAAGAAGACCGGAAATGACTACCCTCCCGCGTGCTTCACTCTAAGTCAAGAGGAGATCGAGTAGTTTTTCACCTGCCTCGTAGGAGTAAAACTTCCTTACGGTTACGCGGGGAAGATAA
Organism: Secale cereale; assembly: GCA_902687465.1. Lineage (NCBI taxonomy): Eukaryota > Viridiplantae > Streptophyta > Magnoliopsida > Poales > Poaceae > Secale > Secale cereale. The sequence continues at coordinate 876,543,408 of LR738711.1, read as the reverse complement.
GCGGATACCTAGACCCAGCGAAGCTGAAGTTCAGCGGGATGAAGTCTCACGACTTTCACGTGTTGATGACGCAGATACTTCCAGTTGCAATCCATGGGATCATGGATGCGCACGTCCGTGAAACGCTATTTGGCCTATGAAACTTTTTCGACGTCATCTCTTGGAAGTCGGTTGGCGTGAGGCAACTCAGAAGGCTACAGGAAGAGATCGTGGTGATACTATGCGAGCTTGAGATGTACTTCCCGCCCGCATTCTTCGACGTTATGGTGCATCTGCTGGTCCATATCGTGGACGATATCATCCAACTCGGGCCGACGTTCCTGCACAGCATGATGCCGTTCGAAAGGATGAATGGTGTCATCAAAGGATACGTTCGCAACATGTCACGTCCAGAGGGAAGCATAGCCAGGGGCTTTCTGACCGAAGAGTGCATCTCCTACTGCACGAATTATCTAGGCATCGAGAACCCCATTGGTCTGCCCGTCAACAGGCACCTCGGCAGGCTCGCTGGATGGGGTCACCGTGAGGGTCGCCGCGAAATGCATGTCGACTTCGAGGGTCGACTCGCCGACTTTGAAAGAGCAAACCTAGTCGCGCTACAACACATAGACGTGGTCGATCCTTGGGTGGTAGAGCACAAAACCTTTATTGAGAAGACGTACAATGACCGAAGCCAACAGAGGATGGATGGAGATATAATCAAAGAGCACAACTCATGTTTCACGCGTTGGTTCAAGCATAAGCTTCTGTCGTACCCTTTACATGAGGATTCTTCCGCGGAAGAACAACTCATATTCGCCTTGTCACAGGGCGCCGAGCACAACCTGATGACCTATGAGGCGTACGATATCAACGGCTACACATTCTACACCGAGGCCAAGGACATGAAGAGCGATGGTTATCAGAACTCCGGGGTAACGATGGAATCCTACACCGGCAACGACAAGGACAGATACTACGGAAGGATCGAGGAGATCTGGGAGCTGAGCTACGCTGGAGAGAAGGTCCCGATGTTCCGTGTCAGATGGGCCAAGAGCGTCCTAAAAGAAGACCGGTATTTCACCACCATGGTTATACCCGAAGCCAAATCCAAGACCGCGGGCGCAAACGTCACCGCGAAAAATGAGCCATGGGTACTGGCTTCCCAAGTTGACCAATGCTTCTTCATTACCGACCCGTCAAAGCCCAGTCGTTTTGTCGTGAGGAGAGGCAAAAGGAAGATCATCGGAATGGATGGAGTAGCCAATGAGCAAGACTTCGACAAGTATGGCGACCCGAGGATTGAACATGACGACGATGATGAAGTAGCAGCATACACCACAAGAAGAAGCAGGACCACCCTACCTAAAGGACGTCCGTTCCACAGAAGAACTCCATTTGCAAAAAAGAAGGGCAAGAAGATTGTGAACAGATAGCTAGCTAAGATCGTTTATATTTAAATCGTAGCCTTCATTTCTCGATTGTATTTCATGGGCACTTTTTGAACTATCATGAATATTTTTAAATTTCATGGGCACTTTTTGAATTCATGAGAACACTCGATCTCGATCCCCCTCCATCTCGATCGTTATCCCCCCTCGCCAGATTCCCCTTGCCAGATCCCCCTCGCCGCCGAGCACCCCC
>LR738711.1:876477819-876541615 GCA_902687465.1 Secale cereale | reverse complement strand
GACGACCCCCGCACCCTCCCCCGCTCCACCGTCACAAATGAATGCAACTAAAAAAAATTGATTATATTTTCAAAAAACAAATTTGATTATATTTTCAAATAACAAATTTGATGGTATTTTCAAATAACAAATTTGATGATATTTTTTTATATTCATAAATATTTTCAAATAAAAAAAATCTGATGATATTTTTTAAAAAATTATTACTGTTTTTAAAAAAATTATTACTATTTCATATTCATATTCATATTCATATTCATATTCATGATATTTTTTTATATTCATAAATATTTTCAAATAAAAAATTATTACTGTTTTTATAAAAATTTATTACTGTTTCATATTCATATTCATATTCATATTCATGATATTTTTTTATATTCATAATTTTTTTCAAATAAAAATTTATTAATGTTTTTATAAAAAATAATTACTTATGGCGCATCGCTGGCTCGTGCGCCATTGGTATCAAAAAACATTCTAATGGCGCATCGCTGGCTGGTGCGCCATTGGTATAAAAAAAACATTCTAATGGCGCACCGCTAGGGGTGCGCCATTAGTAATCTTCCCCCTTATAGCTAGTCGCTCGTCCCTTCGTCCCTCCCTTTCGCCAGATCCACTTCTCCCTCGCCAGACCCACGACGCCGCCGCCCCTACGACGCCGCCGCCCCTACATGCGCCGCCGCCCCCGACGCCCCCGACGTCCTCCCCCGACGCCCGCGCCCCCGACGCCCTCGCTGTGCCGTAGCGCTGCCGCGGCCTCGCCACCGACGCCTTCCCACCCCCCGGACGAGCCCCTCGCCTCTGCCGCGGCCTCGCCACCTTCGTCGAGCAGCAACGCCACCGCCCGGAGCTACGTCGACGACCAATCCAGAGGCAGGTAGCCACCACTCCTCCCTCCTTCCTCTCGCATCCTCTCTTTTTTCCAGAGCATGTTCAAGTTTAAATATCTGGTTGTTCCCCTGCATTTTAAGAAATTAAGAGGAACTTGTCATATAGGGGCAAATTAATCTTACTTACAATTTGCATAGCCAGCATTTCCCACTTATTTGATGTTCATTCCCTAAGTGGGCTATTGCTGCCATTACCTTCCAGTTCCAGATGTCCCATTTCTCTTGGTTGTATGGGTGTCCCTAATTTTAGGGGTTTTAACTTGGCCATGGTGGCCTCTTGGAGTAAAAGATTCGTTGATGATAGGCCTAGTGACTGGAAGAATGTTCTTTGGTTCAAGTATGGTACTGACAAACCTAACATTTTGTGGGCTTACCCTGGTCTGGGGGGGTCTCCCTTTTGGAAAAGTATCTCTTAGGCTTTTGCAGCAGCTAAGAATTTTTATAAGTGGTAACTAGATAATGGCAAAACATTGCCTTCTGTTTTGGGATCTGCCAGCAACAAGATGCCACTGTTGCCTAGGTCTGGGTTGGTGTTGTTTTAAAGCTATTATTTATGAGATGTGTAGATGAACAGAGCTACAACAGTTGGCTTGAATTGTTGTCTTTGGTTCAAACTAAAACCCCCTTCTTCTGACAGTGATAGTCCTATTTGGATGCTTGAACCTTCTGATGTATTCCCTCCGTCCCAAAATACTTGTCATCAAAATGGACAAAGAAGAGATGTATCTAGTAGAACTAAAATACATTGCCTTCTGTTTTCTAGTTTGTTAATTAAATTTAGTTAACTCCATGCAGTTACTAATCCATAGGTAGCACATCTATCTTAAGCATACATTACACCTAGGTAGTTTTGCTAAAACTGAGAAAAACCATGGTTTAAAGAAACTATAGTATTTACTGTGTACACATCTGAATACTGTGGTTTTCAATTACCATGGTTCTCTAAAAACTTTGTTGCCAAACTAGGCCCAATGATGTGCTATACTGAGTGCACAATTATGAATTTTTTTACAACCAATGAGTCCCCTGCATATATTTGAGAAGTGGGTATGATCATCTTAGTTCAACTTGTCTACTGTTCTGTCGTATGTTACTCCCTCCGTAAAGAAATATAAGAGCGTTTAGATAACTAAAGTAGTGATCCAAACGCTCTTATATTTGTTTATAGAGGGAGTACCTTCGATTTCTTCTTCTTTTTCATCAAAAACCTCTTATTCCTTGTAGAACTGAAACAAAAGAAGCTTTCAACTACATGTGTTCTTTCAGAACTAAAATTTGACAGTCATGCTTTTAGCTTAACATTGAAATGTTTCTGGCCATGATCATCAATAATTACTATAACAACTACATACTGAACAGTTAGATCTCACTACGATGGTTGAAAGGTGGTCTAACAGCAATTCTGAAACACTGAGAGCAGAAACACTTACTACATACATATGCTCAAGAAACACTTACTAACCAAAAAAGGTTTTGACTTGAAATGTTAATAGCACAGAGAGCACCACAAGTTAAACACCTCAATCTGTTAGTATTTGTCTGCATTTTCTCACATTCTTCTTGTATCTGATCCAGTATTGCTTGTAGTGGTTTGTCCAAAATGTTGAATGATACTGCTTGGAGATGCATATATTGTTTCACCTCTTCACATGCCAATGTATTTTCCATGTTGTGATGGAGGCCTTTTTTTTAACACTGGGCTTTGCCACCTGTTGTTTGTCTTGTAAATAGCATTGGACAGAGATTTAAGCAAGTAGCACATTGCCTTGTCCACCTGGGATAATGATTTTGCCTTGTCCACCCGAGAGGCCCTTGAGTTTGCTGGAATGTCGATTAACTTCCGTTCTGGCATATTCGGGTACTGCATATGTCCTATTTTCAGCAAAGGTCATGCTGAAATTTTCCGTGAATTTTAGCATGACTTTGCTAAAAATAGGACATATGGGGTACATGTGACTAATGCATGGGCCGGGGTATCCTAGTAGTTAATTAAGTAGGATCAACTGCCCCTTTATTCTAGCTGCATTAAACCATAGGCGGCAATAGAGCCAAGTGATTAGGCCCAACTTAGAATTCTCCTTACCAGCTTAGCTTTTAGGATGCCTCGGTGTCGACAAACCATAAATTATAAACCTTGGCTTTTAGGGTGCCTCGGTGTCGATAAAAACCGAAATGATGAAAGCTTAGGCTTTTAGGGTGCCTCGGCGTCGAAAAACCCTCAATGATAAAAGCTTAGCTTTTAGGATGCCTCGGTGTCGACAAACCCTAAATGATGAGACCATGATCTTGTTCCTTGACAATAACAAACTTTTTGACCAAACTTTTTTCCTATTTAGAGAGAAACATGGCCAACAACGATGAGGCCGGGGGTTTGGGTGGCAAGGCATTCTGGGAGCTGTCCCAGGAGATGGAGGAACAACCTCACTTGTATGAGGACGACGCCTTCCCCACCGATCCTGAGACCACTGATGGTACCGCCGAGGATGACCCCACTGATGGTGCCGCCGAGGATGCCACCACTGATGGTGCCGCCAAGGATGCCACCACTGATGATGGCGGCGCACGCACAGATGGCAGCCAACCGAAGAGGCAACGGAAGGACCGGCGCCCGACCATGCTCCGCACCCTCAAGGAGGAATTTACTGAAGTGGACTCCGACAGGAATCCAACGGCGCCTGAACGAATAGTCAAGGGGTACTCGGTTCAGCTCGGGTGCATTCTCCGGAGCACCGTCTCGATCAACACCGAGAACCTGAGGCATCCTGACCGAGGGAATTTGCGCAACCTCCTCTTCACGAAGCTGCACGAACGATACAAGTTCCTCGCTGAATTTGAAAACACAAGCCTCAAAGGGTATAAAGTGAACAATACCGCCCTCACGAAGATGAGCACGGCCCTGTCTACTTGGAAAAGCAATGTGAAGAGAATGATCGAGAAAGGTGAGAGTTATGAGAAGATCAAGGAGAAAAATTCTTCGATCACCGAAGATGACTACAATGACTTCAAGATCAAGTGCTCGAGCACCGCAACCTCCGAATCTAGTCAGTGGGGGAAAGAAATGCGGGAGCTGAACTTAGGGGAACACACACTCGGTCCCGACGGTTACAGAGTGGCGGAGCCTATATGGGACAAGGAGGAGGCGGACCGTGCCGAGCAAGGCCTACCGCCCCTCTTCGATAAATACAGTGACAAGCAGACCAGGAACTTTGTCAGGGCCCGCTACAAGAAGGACCCGAAAACAAAGGGGCTTACCACGGATCCAAAGACCAGGGCGCTTGAGCTTGTTCTGGTAAGGAATACACCCCCGCGTAATTAGCTCCATATGGTTGCATTCTAATTAATGAAGCCAAATTTCTAAATGGTTCACATTCCTTCCACAGGCGACTGAAAGCAGTAGCGCGGGGTCGACTAAGAGCAACCCTTGGGACACCACTCTAAATAGGGCGTTGAATGTAATGAAGAAAAAGGATAAGCTCAGTAAGCCGACGTTAGCTGGTCGTGTGGCCGGAAAAGGATTGTCCACAAAATGGTCGTCATACTATAACGCTGGTGGGCGAAAGGAGAAAAAGACCAGCTCGGAAAGCCAGGCGCGCGAGGTTCAAGCAAGGCACAGGTGGCGCGGATTCCGGAGATTGTCCAAGAGCAAGCGCAACAACAACTCGGAGCGACGATCACCTCCATTGTGCCTACCTTGATCGAGGGGTTGCACGCGTGGATTGCGGGCGACCAACAGGGGCCGCCCCCGATTCCCAGCTTCACGGCCAGCAACTCGCAGAACGTGATGGCGGGGCCATTGGTGTCTCCGGCGGAGGCGACATTGGTGTCTCCGACGCCGGCACGGGAGCTTAATGCACCCGAGTGTACGCCGGCCGGCACCTCTGCAGCAAGCGGCCCCTCCGTCAACTGCACGCCCGCCGTTGGCGGTGCCTCGACATTAGCCGAGCTCGACGCCATCATCACGGTAACTAATTAAGCCTCTCTCGGCCAAGGAGTTCATCTCCTTGCCTTTGACTGGGCATCCCTGACGCCCTACATGTTTTCGCAGGGCGCCGCCGATGTTCCGTGCACTCTCCTGCACTTCGTGAACAACGAGTTGGTCGATGTCGCCAAGGGAAAAATCGTTCAACCGGGCAACCCCATGTTCCACGGTACTAGGATGCCACCCAACTTGTTTAGGGTTCAACTGGTTCGGGTGCTGCCAGGCTGCGACGAGTTGTTACCTCCGATTCGACCCGTCGGGGCCGACGATGATGACGTGATGACCCTCAGTGTCTGCCTGAGCTGGCCCCTGCTTTGGCCGAAGAGCCAGATTCGTTTGGGGGCGGGGGACACCACCCCAAAGACAACACCGCCAGTCGTGCCAGCGCCAAGTCGGCCCCATGGCAAGACCGCCGCAACGGTCCCGGACATCCCTATGCCACTGGATCCAAACATGCATATGGCATAGGATCCGAACGACGATGACGACAACGACGACGATACATTTGCCAACGTCGATCAGTACTTTGCCGATCATGGGTACGGTGGCGACTTCATGGGGCCTTCTTCTCAAGAACCCAACCCTACAAAAGACGTGCGCGATCTAGCTGGTACCGCGGAGAAACCAAGTTGCAACAGGCGTCATCTGCCGTTCAGATCTCAGGAGACGCCTCCAGCTGCCGACTTCACCGAGCCTCAGATAGGCGAGGTGCGAAATATTATCAGCCCCAACACACTCAAGAAGGCGGTCTGTGAGCAGAACTCGGTCCCATTACAGGAGAAGAAGAAGGCACGCAAAAGAAAGACTAACAAGGGTGCGAGCCAGCTGGCACCGAGTACGATCTGTGCTTAGGACGGGCCACCTTCACCTGAGGATGTAATGAGGAGGGTGCATGTGGCGGGTAGGCCGATGCTACCGAGAAATATGCTCGATGCTGCAACCGGTGCTCTGCGGAGTCTGCATGACAGTGTTCTTTCTTTGGAGAAGCGGCGTCTCAGAGAGAAGGATGTGGCATGCCCGGTTTTCGCGGCCAAGGTGCCAGAGGGCAAGGGCTTTGTGGATAACTCCATCGGGGGTACGATCGTCATGCGGTTTGATGACATCTACGCTATGTTGAACCTTCATCCGCTGCACTACACCTTCGTTCGGCTATTTTCGCTGAGTATGGAGATGCAGATCATTCGCGACAAGACCCCGAACATCGTGATAGTTGATCCCTTCTACATGCGTGCCAAGATGGGCAGTGCTGGGGACCGGCAAGTCGCGAGTTCTTACCTCGAAGGCGTCATTCTGGCAAACCGAGATAAGGATAACTTCCTCGTGCCTTACTTTCCCGAGTAAGTCCTCCCCTCAACCGCACCGTAACATATGAATTCTTAGATTTCGATCATTTTTCTTTTAACATTCCGTGTTTTCTGCAGTGACACACATTGCACGCTCATCCTCCTAAGCCCCAAATATTTCATGGCCACGTATTTCGACTCGGACCGTCAGTCGAACGTAGACTACACAAGTGTCAAGAAGGTTCTTGATGATGTTCTCCCCGGCTACGCCAAATCTGGAGGCACCTTCACCAGGCCTATTCGTAAGACCGGCAAGTACGTGTTCTCCCACAATACGACGTTCTGCTGCATCAAGCAGCCGCCTGGCGGTCAGAAGGGTGCCTACTACGTCATCCATCACATGCGGGCGATCGTACGGGACCATCATCAACTTCTGCTACCGAGTAAACTCAAAGATTGGGCCGCGAGCGTGTCGGCAATCCAGCACGCGGATATCAGACAAGAATTCTTTCGCATCCAGTCGGAGTTTGCGGAAATCATCCATCAAGATATCCTTCGTACCTCGGGGCAGTTCTACCTCAGAAATCAACCGTCCAACAGTGACATCGACACAATGCTACAAATGCAGGCTGACAACGCCCGCGATTTCATGACTCCCACGATAGACGGCGGCTTCATCCACGCTCCGGTCCCTTGAGTTGAGTCGAAAGTAGTGATGATGTGTCTAGTTCTGAAACATCGATTGGCTCATGTTGTAATTAAACTTTAATGAACTTGTAGTATGTCTCTTTGGTTTCGACTGTCGTTCAACTTAGATGTAATCGATGCTATTAATGTCTTGCTTTTCTCTTCCGATCGTTCTGTTGCATACTTATATATTGCTTATGTATTGTGTGTGAATTGGTACTAACGTTTCGTTTGGCTAGTGCATAGCGATGCCGTCGTATGTCGTATACAAGGGTAAGGTTCCCGGAGTCTACGACGACTGTGAGGAGTGTCGGAGACGGGTTCACCGATTCAGCGGTAACAGTTACAAAGGGTACACCACTAGGGCCGAGGCGGAATCTAGATACGCCCGCTATCTAGCGGGAGAGGGGAGGGAGCGTTGGAGGAACCGGATGAAGACGAGTTTCATCGTGATGATGCTCATCGTGATGACCGCAGCTCTCTTCTATGTGATGGTAGTTTAGATGATCGATATCGACTTGTAATGTGAAGACAAACTCGCTACTCGTGGTCTCGAGACCTGTAATATAATGTTCTATCTTTGTTCGGTCTTTTCAATTCGGAGACTAATATGATTAATTGTATTCGGAGACTAATATGATGAATTGTATTCAGAGACTAATCTTCTATTGTATTTGATGAATCTGTTGTTGATGTGTGCTGTCTATATTCTGTCCAATAATACATTTTGTAACCTGTGCAAAAAACAGAAAAAAAAACCTAATATTCATACTAATGTCGCATCACATCACAGTGCGCCATTAGTATGCCAAAGGATACTAATGGCGCATCAGTAAACAGTGCGCCATTAGTATGCCAAAGTTACTAATGGCGCATCATTAAGCAGTGCGCCATTAGTATGCCAAAGCACCTGGGTATATATGGCCCCCTAGGAGGCATACTAATGGCTCACCGTGGTATATACTAATGGCGCATCTGTGGTGTGCCATTAGTATACCAGATACTAATGGCGCACCTATACTAATGGCGTGGCACTAATGGCCCACCATTAATGCGCCATTAATGGCCAAAATAGGTGCGCCATTAGTAGGCCTTTTCCTAGTAGTGCAAAGTTCTTATCAAGCGGAGACCATAAGAAGAAATTATTGTAGGGTACGAAACCACCTCAAAGGTATCTTTCCCGATCAATCTATTGAGCTATCCCTTTAAGTGTCACGAACAGCCCTAGAGTTCATACTAAAATAAATCAACCCACTCTAATGTCACATAGATACTCCATTGTCACCATAAGTATCCGTGAGTCAATTATATGATACACATCAAACAACTTCAGATTCATAATATTCAATCCAACACAAAGAACCTTAAAGAGTGCACCAAGATTTCTAGTGAAGAAAGTAGGACGAAAACATGCATCAACCCCTATGCATAGATTAACTCAATGCCACCTCGGGAATCCGCGAGTTGAGTGCAAAAACATACATCAAGTGAATCGATATAATACCCCATTGTCACCACGGGTATTCATATGCAAGACATACATCAAGTGTTCTCAAATACATAAAAGTATTCAATCAGATAATAGTGAAACCTCAAAGGTAAAAACTCAATTCATCACAACGAGACAGAGATGGAGAAAAACCATATGATCCAACTATAGTAACAAAGCTCGCGGTACATCCATATCGTGCCAAATCAAGAACACGAGAGAGAGAGAGAGAGAGAGAGAGAGAGAGAGAGAGAGAGATCAAACACATAGCTACGTGTACATACCCCTAGCCTCGAGGGCGAACTACTCCCTCCTTATCATGGTCACCATCGGGATGATGAAGATGGCCTCCAGTGATGATTTCCCCCTCCGGAAGGGTGCCGGAATAGGGCTCGAGATGGTATTTTAAAGGTACAGAGGCTTGCGGCGCTGGAGTCCAAGTTCTGGGGTTATTTCTACGGGGTTTCTGTATTTATAGGATTTTTTGGCATTGGATGTCGGTCTCACGTCAAGATGGGCCACTGGAGGCCCACGAGCCACCAGGGCGCCCTGGTGCCTTGTGGGCAGCAGGAGGCCCCCTCGGTGGGTCTTCGTTCTAGTATTTTTCATTTGCTCCAAAAAGTTTTGTCCAATTCCGAGAACTTTTATTTCTTCACAGAAAACAACATCATGGTAGTTCTGCTAAAAATAGTGTCAGTCTGGATTAGTTTCATTCAAATCATACCAAAATCATTGTAAACACGGCGTGAATATTTCATGAATTATTACGTTGGAGACGTATCAGGCAACCGCTAACTATACCTGTCTCATGTGGTAACAATAGCATGAGCAGCGTGATAACTACGTAATCAATATGTTGGTAAATGTAGCATGTGCAACCTACTAACTTCAACATGTGCATCCTAATTAACTATAGCATAAGAAACCTGGTAATTTCAATATGAGCAGGATGAGAAGCCTGATAACTATAGCATGAGGAACCTGATAACTTCAGCATCAGTAGCCTGGTTATTATAGCATGAGAAGCCTGATAACTACGGCAAGAGTAGCCTGATAACTTTAGCATGAGCAGTCTGCTAACTATATCATGTGTTGTCTAATAACTACATAATTTCTATGTTGTAACATTAGCATGACAGGTCTGGTAAACAACATATTTGATGTTTTGGTAACTGTAACATGGGTGGCCTGATAACTATAGCGTGGGTGGCCTGATAACTATAGCATGGGCAACCTAGTGACTACATTATTGTTGTGTTGACAACTTTAACACGATTGACCGGGTAACTACTTAATCGGCTTGTTTGTAAAGTTACCAAGTTGCATGTCATCTTTTGAGGTAACAGCGTCAATGTGTCAATTAATGCGAACTTTCCTTTTTAGCTACCAAAAAGTCCCCGCCTACCTCTCTAACTGCATTGCATCATAGTTTGGTGAGCTAGAAAACAAAGACTCGAGATTCTCGGTTTGATCCATTGTCTGATGCGAAAAAAGTTCCTTCATACTAATATGGCAGAGATAAAAATGATCAATTACAAAGCTTTGTTTCTACTTGACACAGAAAAGATGTAGCGAGTTGGTAATTGGGCCTATATGGGTGCATTTTAGAAGGGTTCAAATTTCACCTCGCATTATTTTGCCTGCATAAAAAACCGCATAGAAAGTAGCAAGAAAGAAGAAGAAAAAGATTCAACTACCACCCCACACATGATATTTGGCGGGATGGAGGAAACCCACTTGGAACGTAGGGAAAAAAAAACCATGAAAACGGAAAATGAATGTTGGAGAAAAGGAATAAAACAAATATCATGGAAACACTTAAAATACCAGAATGTCCATTAACACGGCGAAGAACCGCACAAGGGCATGGTGGTTATTGGCTTGGTTCTGGTACCAATTGACTTGGGTCGGTTTGTGTTGTAATGCGCTTTATTTTTGTCGTTGTCAGCGTGTGATGCACTCATTTGATTACGATCGAACGACTCAAAAGTCATTCAGATTTATCCCCAAAAGAAAAAAACTTACCATTTACTTTTCCCTTTTTGTTTTATTTTTGCAGCACACTGAAGAGTAATTTCTTCCCCATCTTGTGGATTTACCCATTCATGGTGATTTGCTATTTGATTTTCTTGATGCTTCGGGACAGACCAAGCATTCACTCATTTTCCTTTTACTTTCATAGCATCAATGCTCAAATAGAAACAGTTGGCAGAAATAAGGTAAAGCTTCAGAAAAGAAAAGAAAAAACCTTAAAAGGAGTAGAGCCATGAACGTCATTCCAACTCCGGGTCGCGACAAACTGACACATGCAAGCAGGCGCGCATTGCGTGTCCATGGCTGTTCTTTCACATGTTTATTAGTTGACGAGTGTATGCAATAAGAGACATGTTACTCTTGGAGGTTTGCAACATGATTCATGTTGGACTCAAACGTTTGCAAGACGAATGCTTTGAAATATGAGCCATGTTGTGCTTGAATGTTTATAGCATGGACCACGTTGCACTCGTAGGTTTTGCAACCATACCTTTGCAACATGAGCCATGTTGCCACCACACGCTTGCTACCAATGGAGAAGTCACTCGATCACATCGCCTTTCCATTGCATTTCGCCACTGTCTTGCAGCAGGGACAATAGCCATCGCCTTGCGGCACCGACACATCTCTGCAGCTGTGAAAACTGCTGAAACCCATGGCGTCTACCCATACAGCAGGATTGCATGAAATGGGATGTTGTAGAACGTGGATTTTGCAGCAACACAGCGGTGGCACGCGAAGGCTTGCAGCACGGCGGTTGGACTGTGGGAGAGGGTTGCCGCTGCGGTGGCGTATGGCGGCGACACGTTGGTGAGAAACTCCATCACGGAAGGAGATGGTTCGAGAGAGAAAATATGTGGACGAGGTGTGTCACTGTGATGAGGATAGCAATGGAGTGGGCGCCCATGGTACCCGTGTCAATCGCTCAAGGCGACGGAACCAGATTAGTGCCACCGGCTGTTAGCTCGATCGGTTAAGCGAAAGGTAAAAGTGCCAACAACAGATTACCCGATTTATAGCACACATGAAAGGTCCTGTTTGGCCGTTTCCGTTTTCTCGCAAAATCGGAAAACAGCAAAAAGAAGAGATAGAGGGGGTGGTCAGAAATGGAGGAGGGACTCGTCGTGCATGCAGCGGCGTTGCTTTCACAAGCTAAAGAAATTAGTTAATACTTCTCATTATACATACTTGCTAGACAGTGTTGGGCGACAGAACGGGAATAAAATCATTGCAGCTGCTGTTCTGGCTCGACACTCTATTTCTCCTTTCAAGCAGAGATGGGCGCGAAAAAGGCTTGCAGAGACCGAGCTCCACATAGCTCGGTATTTTTTTTTTCAGCGAAAATAATATTTTCACATATTGAAAAAATCTGAAAAAAGGTATACACATAGATGTATATGTATAGTATACACGTACGAAATTTCATGAACATATATGTTAACATGTAATGTATACAAAAAAGACAAATACACAGATTAAAATGGGCTTTATGTATGTTGTTTTTGGGCCAGATATTTGACTTTTTTGTGTAGCATGCAAATAATCGAATTACCAGATGAAACTTTTTACATACTTGACGAACAGTCATATGTATTTGTACAAAAAAAATTGGCATTTTTTGAAACTTTTAAATATATTTTGATTTTTTTTGTATACCGGGCTCCCTGGAGCCCGGTCTCTGCGACGCCGCTCTCGAGATGGGCGGCCATATTTCGTTGCGTGTCGACTGACTTTATAATCTCCGAGTTGTCTCATTGTGAAATGAGAAAGGCATCACACCACATGATCCCAGGAACATTCTTGGCATGTACAGTAGTAATGGAATGCTTAGATTGGCGCACGACATCACAAGAAAAATACAAACATGGGCAAAGCAACTTAAAACCGATTTACTTGAATGTCTTTGGTCCGGCCAATGGGAGGGCCATGGAGTTGTGTCAGCCGTGGTTTGCGTAGGACGTTTTCACCGCAGTAACTCCGAGCAAACGCTAATCACACGGGTTCTTGTCCTCAGAGATCAGCAGTATCTTGTCTCATCAAATCATCCCCATCACGGAGGATCTGATACAAACCCCAGCCGCCCATGTAGCATCCATAATATACTGAATGTTTTAAATAGCGGGCTATGGAAAATAGCGGCGGGCCTCCAAATCAGCTATAGCGGGAGCTATAGCGGGCTATAACGGGCTATAGCGGACTATTTTTGAAGGCGAGCATTTAGCAGCACCCTGCTGAAAAGGCTATATAGCGGGCTATAGCGGAGCTATAGCCGGCTATTTAAAACTATGATACTGACCTGCTGTAATGACAAAGCTGATCCTAAGATCACGGCCTCGCCAAGGAACAATCAACCACAACTAATTCTGGCACATGGTAAACTACGGCTAGCTATAATAACTCCGGATGCTGATGAGCGACGATACGACTGCAGGGGAGCCAACCTCCACTGATTAACCATCTCAGTAACGGCCATTCCACGAGGACAATTAATTAGCTCTGACTCCATGGTTAGTGCATGCACGATCGTTGATAAGAGCAAGTACAATAAGGTGATGTAGGCGGGCTGTAAGACATTAAATATTATATTTTTGCTTACTTGGAAGAGAGAGAATAGAAGAGAAAAGAGAAGCGGGCTACTAGTTAACAGCCGGCTGCAGCACGTGCTCCTAGGTACTTTATGAGAGAGTGTGGTGGGCCATGTATCAACAAAGTAGTACATATTTATATCTAGCTATTGTAATTGTTGGCTATAAGCTTGGCTATATATGACATGGCAACATCATATAGCCAGCAGCTGGCTATATTATTAACCATGCTCTAAGACGGTTTTGCTTTATGCCATGCTTGGTTTTCAAGAAGAAATATACTACCTCTGGGTGTTATTCCTTACCAATTAATATTTGTATGACATTCCCTCGTTCACAAACATAAGATGTCTTGAATAATTTAATATGAACTATTCCCTACGATCCATATTACTCTACTTGTCTTAGATTCGTGAAATGAGTGAACAAACACAATAAAACATATCTACATACATCCGATTCATAAAAAAAGAACAGTTACATTTGTGAACGGAGGGAGTACCAAATATCGATAGGGTGACTAAAAGTAAACTACTCCATCTGTTTCAAAATAGTTAAAGTTCAAGATTTGTCCTAAGTCAAACTAGCTTAATTTTGACCAACTATATTGAAAAATATGACAATGTCTACAAAATCAAATACACATAATACAAAAATATATTAAGGAAGGAATCTCATGGGACTAACTTGATGTTTTGTGTGTCAATATATATTGCTATAGAGTTGGTGAAACTTAAACAAGTTCCACTTGGCACAAACCTACAACTTCTTTTGGAAAGCAGGTAGTACATTCTTTTATATTACTCCATCCGTCCGACATAACTTGTCACGGAAATGAATAAAAATGGATGTATCTAGAGCAAAAATATGTATAGATACATCCATTTTTGTGAAAGGTAATTCTAGACGGAGGGAGTACTTACTAGGAGACCGTCTTTAGCTATGAGAAGGCAAACTGTTTTTCATGATTTCTCTCTTTCTCAACTCATTGATTATTTTAGATGGCATTGGTAAGACAGTACTACCATTTTTCACGCCTTAGATTAGAGAGGTGATTGCGACGAGGAAATGGCTATTGGAGCTCGGGCTCCATGAAGGCCTTTAACACATTTAATTAACAAAAATGGAAATTTCAAAAAGTTCCAAACAAATTACACAGTGCTAAACCAAAATCTAAAGCAGTTATGCTCAACCGTCTGGCACCCGTGATTAAGCATTATGCGCATGCGTCATGCTAGCCCGCGCTTCCTTCTTTCCTAAGTTTTCCATATTAATGGTGTTATATATCCAAACACGCTACCGTTTCCCGCCACTTCCTCAATCGGTTTCCCGCTGCCAATGTCAGTGGCAATAGTGGTCAGTGGGCATAGAAGACTAGTCGACGACACACCGGCCATACCGCAGTACACCATTCCAAGCATGTCAATCCGATGAAGCGCCGCCGTGGTTATCAACCTTCTCGACGAGGAGAACGAGCCGGAGCAGGCCGGAGAGCTAGAACGGCAGTGCGCCGCCGAGCAAGAGCGGCAGCGCGCCACCGAGCATGAGCGGTATCATCGCACCCCAGTGATTGAGCGGGACAATGTCTACACATGTGTTCGTCGTTGCCCACGGAGCGGAGAAGAGCAAGAGTGGCAAAACGCTGCCGCGCAAGAGCAGGAGAACACCGCCGCGCATCAGGTGCGGTGCCCCGCACTATCTGAGCGGAGCCGTGTCAGCATGCTGTTGACTCAACCACTGGAGAGGTCGTTTTCAGGCCCGTTAAGCATCCCGATTCCCAGCGAGGAATGGGCAGCCACCGTCAGAGCCATAATTGCACCGAGCGGTGTACGCACTGCCAGAATCCGCCGCCACGATGCCAACGTACTGGTCGATTGGCTCTTCGACCTCCTCAGCCCCCCTGGTGCCGCCCACGACGAAGAAGAGTAAAATGCTCATCGCGGCTTGGAATCGTCCGTCGCCCCTTAAATATCCTAGGTGCAGATCGATATTGCGGTACACTAGTTTCGCGAGTGTATCAGACGCGTGGACAAAGGCATGTACCCGTTCATGCTCAACGAAGAGTTCCCATAGGTTTAGGCCCTGTTTGTATCAGTTGTCGCCCAGTTTCCCACAATTAACTGGGCAACTATCTTGTTCTTAATTAATGAAAACAGTTTTGCTAAGTCTCGGTCGATTAAGACTCCGTTACGTCTTAGTTGATGCTTTATTCGTTAGATATTGCATGGAGACTTGTAAAAAGAATTATCTCCAGTTTTCCTCTTCTTTTTCTTATATACTATGTCACTTGACTGAGACTTGGTTAAATCTCAGTAGCCACACCA
Source organism: Secale cereale (assembly GCA_902687465.1). Lineage (NCBI taxonomy): Eukaryota > Viridiplantae > Streptophyta > Magnoliopsida > Poales > Poaceae > Secale > Secale cereale. The sequence continues at coordinate 876,526,341 of LR738711.1, read as the reverse complement.
TAATGAAAAGGCAAAGCTTTTGCTTCTTCCTGCTAGTTTTATGTAAAAAAAAAATGTAAGTTTGAATGAAAATGATCCGGAATATAAAGATTGCACACAGTTTTTTAAAAGCACAACGTGTATGGTAGGGAGTATAGGTCCCACACGGTGACCATCGGGAAATGCCTTAAAGGCGAGGAGGCAACTTTTATCAGCAAGGGGCGGTTTCCTGCTACTTGAGCTGCGTTGGGATTTCATCGAAGAAAAGAGGATGATGCAGTACATTAGATATAAGTATTTTTGCTCAGTTAAGAATCAATGTTGTCAATCCAGTAGGAGAGTCACACAGAACCTCATTAGCAGTACTTGCACACACAAAATCAAATACTTGCACCCAACACGATCAAGAGAGTTGTCAATACCCTTGGCGGTTAATTGCAACGATCAAATCTCGTAGTGGTAGATAGATAAAATAAAATACAAAATACAAATAAATAGAAGTAAAATTCACAGGAGTATTTTTGTGTTTTTATATTATAAAATTACATTCACTAGAGGCTTCTCTCTCGAACATAAAGCATACGGTGGGTAAACAAATTATTGTTGGGGAATGAATAGAAAATCACATAGTTATGATAATATTCAAGGCAATGATCATGTAAATAGTCATCACGTTAGAGACAAGTAAACCAACTTCTGCATGCATCTACAATTATTACTCCACCCATCGACCGATATCCAACATGTATCTAGAGTATTAAGTAAAAAATAGAGTAACACCTTAAGCAAGATGACATGACGATGTAGAAAAAGTAAATCCGACAAATATGAATAAAACCCGTTGTTGTACCCTTAATGGAAACAATACAAATATGTGTCTTCCCCCTACTTTGTCACTGGAATATAAAGCATTGCAAAATTGAACCCATTACAAAGCACATCTCCTATTGCAAGATAAATCACTCTAGTTGGCCAAACCAAACGGATCGATCGGAGAGAAATACAAAGCTATAATATTAATGCATAAATAAGTTCAGAAAAGACTCAAAGGTTTTTCATGAATAATCTGATCATAAACCCACAATTCATCTGACCCCAACAAACACACCGCAAAAGAAGCTTGCATCGAATAGAACTCCAAGAATATCGAGGAGGACATGCTATAAAAGATCAGAGAGAGAGAGAGAGAGAGAGAGAGAGAGAGAGAGAGAGAGAGGGAGAGAGAAGAAGCCATCTAGCTACTTGCGATGGACTCGTATGTATGTGGTAAACTACTCAGGCATCATCGGTAGGGCAGCAAGGTTGATGTAGATGCCCTCCGTGATCGATTCCCCCTCCGGCAGAGTACCAAAAAAGGCCTCCATATGGGATTGCGAAAGAACAGAGACTTGTAGCATTGGGAAAAGTGTTTCGGGTGGCTCTTTGTTGGTTTCCCAATATTTGAGAATTTATAGAAGGGGAATTAGGTCAGACGGAGCCACGAGGGGTCCACAAGGTATCCCAGCGCGCCTAACCCCCCCCCCCTAGGCACGCTGGGTTGCCTTGTCGTCTCCTCGTTAGCCTTCTGGTCTCCTCCCGAAGCTTTTAGGGTCCCTCTTGTCCAAAACAATTGTCAAAAAGTTTTGTAGCATTTGGACTCCGTTTGGTATAGATTTCCTAGAAAACTGCAAACAGGCAAAAAAAAAACAATAACTGACACTAGGCACTGGGTTAATAGGTTTGTCCCAAAAAATGATATATAATTGCATATAAAACATCCAAGATTGATTCTATAATAGCATGGAACAATCAAATATTATAGTTACGTTGGAGATCTATCAAGCATCCCGGAGCTTATTTCCTGCTCGTCCTCGAGTAGGTAAATTATAAAATCAATTTTTTTGATGTGGAATGCTACCTAACATGTTTATCATGCAATCTTTCTTTTAGGGTATGAATATTCGGATCCGAATGATTCAAAGAAATAGTCTATAATTTGACATAAATACATGAATACTCAGACATACTAACAAACAGTCATCCATTTCAAAATAAAAATGCTAAAGAAAGTTATCAATACAAAATTATATAGCCTAGTCATGCTCCATCTTCTTAACAAAAAATATAAATCATGTAATACCCCGGTGTGAGCCAAGCAATTGGTTCATACTTTTTAAACACGTTTATGCTTTTTCAACCCCCACGCAATACATGATCACAAGCCATGAATATAGAACTATGGGTGGAATAGAATGCAGTGGTAGAGATTAATATGGGGAAGTCAAAAAAGGAAGATTGTCTCACATCGACGCGGCTAATCAGAGGGCTATGGAGATGCCCATCAATTGATATCAGTGCGAGGAGTAGAGATTGTCATGCAACGGATGCACTAAGAGTTATAAGTGTATGAAAGCTCAAACAGAAAACTAAGTGGGTGTGCAATCAAATTTCTTTCTGATGAAGACCTTAGGTATTTGAGGAAGCCCGTCATTAGAATATACAAGCCAAGTTATATAATGAAAAATTCCCACTTGTATATGAAAGACACTACATAGGATACTCTCTATATGAAAAACATGGTGCTACTTTGAAGCAAAAGTATGGAAAAAGATAGTAACACTACCCCTTCTCTCTTTTTCTCTCAATTGTTGTGGGCTTTTTGCCTCTTTTTCTCTTATTTTTCCTCACTAGGACAATGCTCTAATAACAATGATGATCAACATACTTCTATTTACTTACAACTCAATATTACAACTCGATAAAGCTGAAAAATATATGACTCTATATGAATGTCTCTGGCAGTGTACCATGATGTGCAATGATACTATTATAACATGTATAAAAATGATGAATGGTGGCTGAGCCACAAATACTATATCAGCTATATAATCATGCAAAATAGTATGACTATAATGATGTGTGTCATATGAATGGACCGGTGAAAGTTGCATGGCAATATATCTCGGAGTGACTATGAAAATGTCATAATATGTAGGCATGGTGGTTGTTTTGAGGAAGATATAAGGAGGCTTATATGTGATAGAGCGTATCATATCACGGGGTTTGGATGCACTAGTGAAGTTTGCACCAACTCTCGATGTGAGAAAGGGAAATGCACGGTACCAAAGAGGCTAACAAATTACGGAAAGTTGAGAGTGCATATAATCCATGGACTCACATTAGTCATAAATAATTCACATACTTATTGCGAAAGTTTATTAGCCCTCGAAGGAAAGCACTACTATGCATGCCCCTAGGGGGCAGGTTGGTAGGAGTTAACCATCGCGCGCGCCCGACCTTCACGCAAAGGAAGACACACAATAATAAATCGTGCTCCGACTTCTTAGCATAACGAGAGACTATACGTGCATGCTTCAGGAATCACAAACCTAATTACCAATATTCTTACTAAACCACAATCATTCACTAGTACCTCCCAGATATTACCATCTTAATATCGCAAAACTATTGCACGGAATCAAACTTATCATATTTAGTGATCTACATGAAAGTTTTTATTATACCCTTCTTGAATACCTATCATATTAGGACCAATTTCATAACCCGTCCATATTTCCATTACTATTTATTAGACTCTCAAGAAGATATAAGTGAAGCATTAGAATGCAACTATTTCTTCAAAATATAATCACCGATGTTCTCTAAAAGATATAAGTGAAGCACTAGCGCATTCTAATAAATCACGAATAAATGTGTGTCCCTCTCAAAAGGTGTGTCCAGCAGAAGACGAAAGAGGGGATGCCTTACGGGGCATCCCCAAGCTTAGACGTTTGGGTCTCCTTGAATATTACCTTGGGTGCCTTGGGAATCCTCAAGCTTAGGATCTTGCTACTTCTTATTCCTTCATCCATTGCGCTTGACGGTGTTAAAACCGGTAGATCTCGGGTAGGGGTGCCCAAACTATGCGTCTAAGGATCGATGGTAACAGGAGACTGGGGACACGATATTTACCCAGGTTCAGGCCCTCTCGATCGAGGTAATACCCTACTTCCTGCTTGATTGATCTTGATGAATATGGGGTTACAAGAGTTGATCTACATCGAGATCGTAATGGCTAAACCCTAGAAGTCTAGCATATGATATTGTGATTCTGCTACCCTCTACAGACCAGACCCTCCGGTTTATATATCCATCGGAGGAGACCTAGGGTTACAAAGATTGCTTGGGAAGAAAGGAATCATTACATCTAAACATCTATTCTGCCTTTCTACATATACAGGAGTCCTAACCGGACACGGGGACGTTAGTTTATCTTCATCTTCATGGCACATCTATCCGGCCTAGCTTCGGTAGACCGGATCCTCATAGACACCCAAATCCAGGACTCCCTCGGTATCCCCCGAACTTGCCTTCAACGACGAGATTGTATCCAGCTTCATGTCTTCAGTCTTGTAAGGCAGGTTCTTCTTCGAAATAGATGATAGTTCGGTTCCATGTTTAATATTATTTCCTGTTGATTCCTTGCCGCCGTCGCCTCGGCTTCCACGTGTCAGGTGAATGCGAACAGTCTGGGTATTTTTACAATTAACCCCTTGACTGTGTAAGGAAGGCGCCTATTTAAAGATACTAGATCTCAGATGCCATTCAATTCCACGCAGAAAATCCTTAGAGCTTGCCATGGAAAATCTTTTAGCATGGCCGGCGTTCCCAGTTCCTCTTCTCGCCCTGGCCCTCAAGCAAGCTATTGGGAAAGTTGTCAGTATTCCATGCACGTCTGAGTAAACTTCAGGCGCAGGGGTATCTCCCTCCCACGGATCTAGTCCCCGTCCGGGCTGAATTAACCTCTATTGACGGCAAAGCCCTGGCGGAAAACTTCCCCAATCCTACCAAGGAAAACCGGGTGTGCTTCGTCTCCTTCCTCTTAAGAGGCGTAGGATTTCCTATCAACCCTTTCCTCAGGGGGTTTCTGGAGTTTTATGGTCTCCAGTTGCACGACCTTACGACGGGGTCTATCTTGCATATTGCGGGCTTCGTCGCTCTTTGTGAGCAGTTTCTGGGCTGTGAGGCTCATTTCGAGCTATGGAAAAAATTATTTTGCCTCGTCCCTCGCTCCCAGAAGGGATCTGTATTCGAGGTAGGCGGCGCCGAAAGGTGGCATATAGCAGGGACAGGTTATCTGTCCGACACTCCGAAGAAGGCATCTGAAGAGTGACCCTCGGAGTGGTTTTATATTGAAGACGTTGTTCTGCTGGACTCAATTCGGCAGGGCCTTCCCGAATACTCCAGTGCTCCTTTACAGAAGCGTTTCAACTGGTGTCCCCGAAGCCTCAAGGAAGAAGACTATGCGGAGATCAAAAGGTGATACGTCTCCAACTATATTTTTTTATTGTTCCATGCTATTATATATTCTGTTTTGGATGTTTAATGTGCTTGATTATACACTTTTATATTATTTTTGGGACTAACCTACTAACCCAAGGCCCAGTGCAAATTGTTGTTTTTTTTGCCTATTTTAGTGTTTCGCAGAAAAGGAATATCAAACGGAGTCCAAACGGAATGAAACCTTCAGGAGAGTTATTTTTGGTACGATATCTTCACGAGAGACTTGGAGTACAAGTCAGAGAAGAAACGAGGTGCCCACGAGGGGGCAGGACGCGCCCAGGGAGGTATGCGCGCCCCCCACCCTTGTGGGCCCCATGTTGCTCCACCGACATACTTTTTCCTCCTATATATACCCATATACCCTGAAAACATCGAGGAGCATGAAGAAACCCTAATTCCACCATTGTAACCTTATGTTCCCATGAGATCCCATCTTGGGGCCAGTTCCGGAGCTCCGCCGGAGGGGGCATCGATCACGAAGGGCTTCTACATCAACACCATAGCTCCTCCGATGAGTTGTGAGTAGTTTACCACAGACCTTTGGGTCCATAGTTATTAGCTAGATGGCTTATTCTCTCTCTTTGGATCTCAATACAAAGTTCTCCTCGATCTTCGAGGAGATCTATTCGATTTAATCTTTTTGCGGTGTGTTTGTCGCGATTCGATGAATTCTGGGTTTATGATCAAGATTATCTATGAACAATATTGGATTCTTTTCTGAAATCTTTTATGTATGATTATAATATCCTTGCAAGTCTCTTTGAATTATTGGTCTGGTTTAGCCTACTAGATCTATAGTTCTTGCAATGGGAGAAGTGCTTGGCTTTGGGTTCAATCTTGCGGTGTCCTTTCCCAGTGACAGTAGGGGCAGCAAGGCACGTATAGTATTATTGCCATCGAGGATAAAAAGATGGGGTTTTTATCATATTGCTTGAGTTTATCCCTCTACATCATGTCATCTTGCTTAAGGCGTGACTCTGTTCTTATGAACTTAATACTCCAGATGCATGCTGGATAGCGGTCGATGTGTGGAGTAATAGTAGTAGATGCAAAATCATTTCGGTCCACTTGTCACGGACGTGATGCCTATATATAATGATCATGCCTAGATATTCTCATAACTATGCACTTTTCTATCAATTGCTCGACAGTAATTTTTTCACCCACCGTAGAATTCTGCTATCATGAGAGAAGCCACTAGTGAAACCTATGGCCCCTGGGTCTATATTTATCATATTACTTTCCCGTCAACTAGCTAATTTCTGCCGCCGTTGTTTATTTGCTTTCTGTTTCTATACCAAAAATACCAAAAATATTATCTATCAGATCTCACTCTCGTAAGTGACCGTGAAGGGATTGACAACCCCTTATCGTGTTGGTTGCGAGGTTCTTATTTGTTTGTGCAGCTACGAGGGACTCGCGCGTGGTCTCCTACTGGATTGATACCTTGGTTCTCAAAAACTCGGGGAAATACTTACGCTACTGTGCTGCATCACCCTTTCATCTTCGAGGGAATATAACGCAAGCTCGAGAAGTAGCAAGAAGAATTTATGGTGCCGTTGCCGGGGAGATCTACGCAAAAGTCATATACCAAGTACCTATCACAAACCCTTATCCCTCGCACTACATTATTTGCCTCTCATTTTCCTCTCCCCCACTTCACCCTTGCCGTTTTATTCGCCCTTCTTTTTCCGCGTGTTTTACCGTTTGCTTTGCCTTGCCATCATAGCTAGCACGCCTATCATTATTAATACTCCCAAGAGTGAGGTCCTTCATTTTAAACAAAGGGAGGAAGAAAATCTAAAAGATGTCTGGTATAGAATTTGTAATGCTCAAAATAGATCTACTAAGAAGCTTTCCACTTCCGTGCTTCTTCGCAATTTTTATGTTGGCATCACTCCGTGGAATAGATATATTCTTGATACCATTACCGGAGGGAATTTCTTGGGTAGCCATACTTTCGATTCTTATAATGCTATGACAGAATTGTTTGGCCCACCACCTCTTCTGGTTAATGGAACTGTTTTGACTTTAGAACATGTTATGCAAAGGCTTGAAATTATTGAAAACAAAGTTGCCACTCTAGAGTTGGTTGAGAGTTTGGATAAAAAGATCCATAACCAAATTACCCAATATAGATCTAAAGTAGGAGTTATTCTGATTTTTTTTAAAGAAAAAGAACCTATCGTTAAAGAGAGGATAGATCAAGATTCCACTAGAATTGATAAACTTGAGGATATTATCACTAATGTAGGGTCTGCTTTTTCTGGTGTGTGAAAAATACTTCAAATCCCTCTATCACTAAATTGGCCAAGTTTATGTATGTTCCTAAAAATAAGGGTGAATCGTCTAGTAAGGAAACTGCGGATCTCAAATCCATAAGTGTTCATCCCAACTTTCTCACTTTCGTAAGGGAACCTTTTGCTACAAATGAATTTATTGATTTCTTGCCTAGAAGTTTGATTATTAATAGGAATTAAGAAGATCCTAAGAATTATAAGTGTGTAATCGAAGAATTGCCTACCAAAGATGGCAATACCTAGATCTATTCTTGTATCGTGCCTAGCTAGGGGCGTTAAACGATAGCGCTTGTTGGGAGGCAACCCAATTTTCTTTTCTTTGTTTTTTCTTCTGTTTAGGAATAAATATTGCATCTAGCTTCTGTTTATATGTGGTTTTGTGTTTTAATTAGTGTTTGTGCCAAGTAGAACCTTTGGGAAGACTTGTGTGAAGTTTATGCGATCATGCTGTAAAAAACAGATACTTTAGCGCTCACGAGATTGGATGTCATTTTTTACTGGAGAGTGATTTTTAGTTGATTCTTTTTGTAGATGATTAATATACAAATTCCTCTCGTCCACCAATTTATTTCATTTTTTTAGAGTTACAGATTACTACAGACTGTTCTGTTTTTGACAGATTCTGTTTTCCGTGTGTTGTTTGCTTATTTTGATGAATCTATGAGTAGTATCGGGGTGTATGAATCATGGAGAAGTTGGAATACATTAGGTTTAACACCAATATAAACATAGAATGAGTTAATTACAGTACCTTTGAGTGGTGGTTTGTTTCTTATACTAACGGAGCTCACGAGATTTTTTGTTAAGTTTTGTGTTGTGAAGTTTTCAAGTTTTTTGGGTAAGGATTTGATGGACAATGGAACAAAGAGTGTCAAGAGCCTAAGCTTGGGGATGCCCAAGGCACCCCAAGGTAAAATTCAAGGATAACCAAAAGCCTAAGCTTGGGGATGCCCCGGGAAGGCATCCCCTCTTTCGTCTTCGTCTATCGGTAACTTTACTTGAGACTATATTTTTATTCACCACATGATATGTGGTTTTCTTGGAGCGTCATGTATGATTTGAGTCTTGGAGCGTCATGTATGATTTGAGTCTTTGCTTTTAGTTTGCCACAATCATCCTTGCTGGACACACCTTTTGAGAGAGATAAATATGATTTAGAATTTATTAGAATACTCTATGTGCTTCACTTATATCTTTTGAGCTAGATAGTTTTGCTCTAGTGCTTCACTTATATCTTTTAGAGCACGGTGGTGGTTTTATTTTATAGAAATTATTGATCTCTCATGCTTCACTTATATCTATTTGAAAGTATTTTAGAACATCATGGTAATTTTCTTTGGTTATAAAACTAGTCCTAATATGATAGGCATCCAAGATGAGTATAGTAAAAACTTTCATAAAAGTTCATTGAATATGATGAGAAGTTTGATACTTGATGATTGTTTTGAGATATGAGGATGGTGATATTAGAGTCATGCTAGTGGAGTAATTGTGAATTTGAGAAACACTTGTGTTAAAGTTTGTGATTCCCGTAGCATGCACGTATGGTGAACCGTTATGTGATGAAGTTGGAGCATGATTTATTTATTGAGTGTCATCCTTTGTGTGGAGGTCGGGATCGCGCGATGGTTAACTCCTACCAACCCTTCCCCTGGAAGCATGCGTTAAATACTTTGTTTTGATAACTCGTAGATTTTTGCAATAATTATATGAGTTCTTTATGACTAATATTGAGTCCATGGATTATACGCACTCTCACCCTTCCACCATTGCTAGCCTTTCTTGTACCGCACAACTTTCGCCGGTACCATACACCCACCATATACCTTCCTCAAAACAGCCACCATACCTACCTATCCTGGCATTTCCATAGCCATTCCGAGATATATTGCCATGCAACTTTCCACAGTTTCGTGCATATGACATGCTTCATCATTATCATTCACATAGAGTCATATTTTGTTCTAGCTTCGAGTTGTAAGTAAATAAAAGTGTGATGATCATCATTATTAGAGCATTGTCCTAGTGAGGAAAGGATGATGGAGACTATGATTCCACCACAAGTCGGGATGAGACTCCAGACGAAAAAGAAAAAAAAAGAAAAAAAGAGAGAAAAAGAGAGAAAAAAGGAGAAAAAAAAAGAGAAGGCCCAAAAAAAAAATTGAGAGAAAAAGAGAGAAGGGACAATGTTACTATCCTTTTTCCACACTTGTGCTTCAAAGTAGCACCATGATCTTCATGATGGAGAGTCTCTTGTTTTGTCACTTTCATATACTAGTGGGAATTTTCATTATAGAACTTGGCTTGTATATTCCAATGATGGGCTTCCTCAAATGCCTTAGGTCTTCGTGAGCAAGCAAGTTGGATGTGCACCCACTAAGTTTCTTTTGTTGAGCTTTCAAACACTTATAGCTCTAGTGCATCTGTTGCATGGCAATCCCTACTCACTCACATTGATATCTATTGATGGGCATCTCCATAGCCCATTGATACGCCTAGTTGATGTGAGACTATCTTCTTCTTTTGACTTCTCCACAACCACCACTCTATTCCACATAGTGCTATATCCATGGCTCACGCTCATGTATTGCGTGAAAGTTGAAAGGTTTGAAAGAATTAAAGTGTGAAACAATTGCTTGGCTAAAACCGGGTTTGTGCATGATTTAAATATTTTGTGTGATGAAGATAGAGCATAGCCAGACTATATGATTTTGTAGGGATAACTTTCTTTGGCCATGTTATTTTGAGAAGACATGATTGCTTTGTTAGTATGCTTGAAGTATTATTATTCTTATGTCAATACAGACTTTTGTCTTGAATCTTTCGGATCTGAACATGCATGCCACAATAAAGAAAATAACATTGAGAATTATGTTGGTTAGCATTCCACATCAAAAATTCTGTTTTTATCATTTACCTACTCGAGGACGAGCAGGAATTAAGCTTGGGGATGCTTGATACGTATCCAACGTATCTATAATTTTTGATTGTTCCATGCTATTATATATTCTGTTTTGGATGTTTAATGGGCTTTATGATACACTTTTATATTATTTTTGGGACTAACCTACTAACCCAAGGCCCAGTGCAAATTGTTTTTTTTGCCTATTTCAGTGTTTCGCAGAAAAGGAATATCAAACGGAATCCAAACGGAATGAAACCTTCGGGAGAGTTATTTTTGGTACGATATCTTCACGAGAGACTTGGAGTACAAGTCAGAGAAGAAACGAGGTGCCCATGAGGGGGCAGGACGCGCCCAGGGGGGTAGGCGCGCCCCCCACCCTTGTGGGCCCCATGTTGCTCCACCGACATACTTTTTCCTCCTATATATACCCATATACCCTGAAAACATCGAGGAGCATGAAGAAACCCTAATTCCACCATTGTAACCTTATGTTCCCGTGAGATCCCATCTTGGGGCCAGTTCCGGAGCTCCACCGGAGGGGGCATCGATCACGGAGGGCTTCTACATCAACACCATAGCTCCTCCGATGAGTTGTGAGTAGTTTACCACAGACCTTTGGGTCCATAGTTATTAGCTAGATGGCTTCTTCTCTCTCTTCGGATCTCAATACAAAGTTCTCCTCGTTCTTCGAGGAGATCTGATTGATGTAATATTTTTGTGGTGTGTTTGTCGAGATCCGATGAATTGTGGGTTTATGATCAAGATTATCTATGAACAATATTGGATTCTGTTCTGAAATATATTATGTATGATTATAATATCCTTGCAAGTCTCTTCGAATTATTGGTTTGGTTTGGCCTACTAGATCTATAGTTCTTGCAATGCGAGAAGTGCTTGGCTTTGGGTTCAATCTTGCGGTGTCCTTTCCCAATGAAAGTAGGGGCAGAAAGGCACGTATAGTATTGTTGCCATCGAGGATAAAAGATGGGGTTTATATCATATTGCTTGAGTTTATCCCTCTACATCATGTCATCTTGCTTAAGGCGTTACTCTGTTCTTATGAACTTAATACTCTAGATGCATGCTGGATAGCGGTCGATGTGTGGAGTAATACTAGTTGATGCAGAATCGTTTCGGTCTACTTGTCACGGACGTGACGCCTATATGTAATGATCATGCCAAGATATTCTCATAACTATGCACGTTTCTATCAATTGCTCGACAATAATTTGTTCACCCACTGTAGAATTCTGCTATCATGAGAGAAGCCACTAGTGAAACATATGGCCCCGGGTCTATCTTTATCATATTACTTTCTCGTCAACTAGCCAATTTCTGCCGCCGTTGTTTATTTGCTTTATTTACTTTCTGTTTCTATACCAAAAATACCAAATATATTATCTATTAGATCTCACTCTCGTAAGTGACCATGAAGGGATTGACAACCCCTTATCGCGTTGGCTGCGAGGTTCTTATTCATTTGTGCAGGTGCGAGGGACTCGCGCGTGGTCTCCTACTGGATTGATTCCTTGGTTCTAAAAAACTGGGGGGGAAATACTTACGCTACTGTGTTGCATCACCCTTTCCTCTTCGAGGGAATACAACGCAAGCTCGAGAAGTAGCAAAAGGCTAGTAAGCAAAATCAGATTGCTTGCCAACTTCGAGCAGGCAATAATTAAGGTCATGGCGATCTCGATAGCGCGGTGCGTGCAGCCGCCTCAAGCCAGAGGGTTTCCTATGTGGAACTATAATGGGAAGACGATGCCTCACGTTGCCTACGCAAGGATCCGGACAACCCCGCTACCCTGGCCGCCATTCTAGCTGACCTATACAAAGGGGACAAGGAGGACTTTCTTAGCTTGAAGTGTTGGGAAGGTTTCTCTATGTACAACCCCATCGACCAGGTAAGCGTTTCTCTGATCTCTAGTTTTTCTCAATTTATTCTCTTGAGACATACTGACCGAAGTGAATTTGGTTATTCTCAATAGGAGTGGAGGAAGGTGGTCGAAGGGATTCATAGTCCCATTTTGCAGCCTGAGGACCATATTCGAGACATGGATCCCAGATTTGAAGAAGATTCGGACATAGGCATAGAGCTTAGGGATGGAGTTTTTTATCAGGCTAGCCATGACGGTACTGAGGTGGCTATTGTAGCCGATTACCCTAGCCTTCTCCCTTCCTCCCGCGTAAGTACCCAAGATACACCTCTTCAAAGAGAGTTTTCCCAGTGTGCCTCACCCGTCGCACTGTCTCGTGCTCAAAAGGGGTGGCGTTCTTCCCGCCGTACTGCATCAAGGGCGTTCTCTAGGAAGGCGACGCCCGCGTAGGGCGAGTCTTCCAAACGAAAGGAAACCGTAGACATCACCGAACCTCCTCCTTTACCAAAGAGGTATAATTTTTTTGAACATATACTCGGCAGCAAGGCCGGATTGTAATATTCTCTGCTACTTTATTTTAGGAGGAGCATACGCCGCATTGTGTACGGGTATCCTGTTGGTCATGCTCCAACCAATCCGGCACCGGACCCATCCATAAGGACTAGGGTTGATACGGGTGTAACGCCGGATTTTCCTCTCGAAGAGGATTCAGATGAGGTATCCGTTACCAATTCTGAAGTGGAAAGCGCGATGAATCATCAGCGGTGAAAAGCAGCCATGCGTGATCCAACTTTTACTTAGGGGGTGTTTATCGCCCTCAGTTCTACGGATGCGTATATCCAAGCCGTTCGAGACGGACTTGCCGGAGCCACTCACCAGCTTTCCAAGGATATGCGGGTGAGTGTAGATTCAATATTCATATGCCAGTAGCCTCTGAGACTTAAAGCAGTTGGCCCAACTGATTTAAGGGTCGCTGTGTCTTTAGGTACTCAAGAAAAGAATAACATATTATCCAAGGAGTTGGAAGAATGCCGGACCAAGCTTACTGATGTCACCACCGAATTGGAAAATTCAAAGAAGTCCAAGAAGGGCTCTGATGGTAAGAATAATAGTGTCCAGAAAGTATGGTCCTGTGCCGATCAATGATCTTTAAATATACATTGTTTTAACTGCAGAAACAGGGCCAACAGGCCAACTGGAGGAAAAGTTAAGGGCTGCTCTGGCGTAGAAAAACAAGCCGAAGGGAAAACAGCTGCTGGTTAACGTGTGCAAACATGGACCATAGATGAGAAAAACAGACTGCAGGACACAAATATCAAGCAAGCCGAGGAGCTAAAGGACGTACGATCCCAACTCTCGGATGCCTTGAAAGAGAACAAGAAGCTTAAATGCGGCATATTCAGTATGACCTTGAACCTAGCTTTCATTATAGTCCCTTGATTCTAAGTTTTTTATGAAACTATTCCTGTAGGTTTGTTAACTGGTCGGCCCGAGAGAGAGGTGTCCGGATTTCAAGGTGACCTGCTGCAAGAGCTCTCCAAGGTACACAAGAGAGCTTGGAAATCCATGAAGAATATGGCCGGTCGATTCTCCTCCGGAAATTATGGAGGAACTGGCGAGTGTATTGAAAGGGGCTCGACGCCGCTTTGAATTATGTAAGGCATCAGCATGTCGAGAAGGTGCTCGAGAAGCCTGGGCTATGGTGAAGACACGCTACACTGGAGTTTTCCCGAATCATATGGCCCGGGTTGGACCTCAAGGGCCTGACGGACTAGAAATCCCTATCATCTTGGTATATGACCAAGTAAAGACAGCCGCCAAATTTACACAACAAGACTGTAAATTACACAGTCTTATAAATGGTATAGATGAAGAGTAGGCATTTGATACTACGTAACAATGTACTTTATCATCAAACTTATCTCCAGCCGAATTTAATTGAAAGATTGTCATGGCAGACCTTCCGCTTTGACCTTCGAAAACCCAAGGGCTGGAGTGTTTCCGAATACTATACCTGTGGTAAACACGTGGTATGTTCGGTAACCAGGCAATCCGGTCATATTTTCTTAAACAGACAAACTATGTTCGGGGAGTTATGTTATATTACTATTTAATGTAAGAAACATCTTCCATAGAGAATAGTTCCTTTAAGGGTTCCTTTCCCTGGGTCAGCATGCATATGTACGCGTGCCTAGGCTTTGATCCTTAAAAAATAGGATTATAGGAAGCCTATCCTATGGGATTTGAAATATTATGCGCTTAAAAGCGGTTCATCGTTTATCCGCCGACCAATGATTCGCTTAAGAACGCTAGCTTTCAGCTTCACCCTTCTAAGGTACAGGTCCGGATTACCCGGTTGTAACAATCACAGAGGTGCTCCCTTTAGACCCTAGCCGAACAATCAGGAATGTACGGTATAAACACAGGAGCCAAGCAACCCAGCTTGGCAAAAACTTAAGTCATAAAGGTGCATATAATGGCGAGGAGACTATATGAAATAGACGACATGAGTATTGTAAGCAATATGCTTTTTAATAATGGGCTTCGTTATAGAAGCCCCCAAGTATTTTGTGGTATGTACATTTGAGGATGCTCTACCCTGTAATAGTTCGGTTGAGCCGAATACTTGTCGAGAAAAATAAGAAAAGAAGAGGAGAACTTGAAATAAAAACAAGGGATAAGACCTAGACTGAAAAACAGAATAAAAAGGTGCTACCAAAATATCCATAGAATCGTCGGAGCCTGGTAGTGTTCCATGGGTTCGGCTCAAGGCGATTGTCTGACGTGTTTCGGAGGCGATAGGCTCCACCGGTGAGTACTTCATCAATAATGAAGGGGCCCTCCCATCTTGGTTTGAGCTTGTCCTTTTTCTTCTCCGGGAGGCGTAAAACAAGTTCGCCAACATTGTATGTCTTGGCCCGCACTTCTCTGCTTTGGTATTGCCTGGCATGTTGTATATAGAATGCGGAACGGGCATGCGTGATATCGCGCTCCTCTTCAAGGCCGTCTAGGTTGTCCTGTCGATCGAGCTCGGCCTCTCGCTCTTCATACATGCGCACTCGACGTGAGTCATGAATAATGTCGCAGGGCAAAACAACCTATGCGCCGTACACCATGAAAAAAGGCGTGTATCCGGTTGTCCGGTTAGGTGTGGTCCACAGCCCCAGAGTACGGAGTTCAGCTCCTCAACCTAGTGTTTATCTGATTCCTATAGGGAGAGCACTAGTCAGGGTTTAATCAAGTTTAATTGACCATTATGAAGCTATTGGCTCTTTCGACTTGACCATTTGTTTGAGGATGGTACAAAGAGGCGTAATCAAGTTTAATGCCTAACTTAGCGCACGAATTTTTCACCTCATCAGCTGTGAAGTTGGAGCCGTTATCTGTGATAATACTGTGCGAGGCACCATAATGGTGTACTACATCGGATATAAAATCTATCACTGGCCCTGCCTCAGCTGTTCGGACTAGCTTGGCTTCTATCCATTTAGTGAATTTGTCCACTATGACCAGTAAATATTTATTTTTATGGCTTCCCCCTTTAAGAGGTCCGACCATATCAAGCCCCCAGACCGCAAAGGGCCAAGTAATGGGGATGGTTCTCAGAGCGGTGGGAGGCATATGACTTTGATTTGCGAAAAGCTGGCATCCAACACAATGTTGGACTAGGGTCTGTGCATCTGCTCGCGTAGTTGGCCAGAAGAAACTAGTTCGAAAAGCCTTGCTTACAAGAGCTCAAGATGCAGCATGATGACTGCCCATGCCAGCGTGTATTTTGGCCAGAAGCTGTCGTCCCTCCTCTTCAGAGATGCACCGTTGGAGAATACCCGTAGTGCTTTTCTTGTATAGTTCACCTTCGTGAACTTCATAGGCTTTAGAGCGCCAAATTATGCGGCGAGCCTCATTTTGGTCCTCGGGGAGCTCTTGCCTATTAAGGTAGGCTAGGAAACGCTCGGTCCAGGGGGCTATGATAGCCATGATCTCGTGAGCCAAGGATGTTATTTCCGAGTCTGAGTCCCTGATGACATTGTTATTGTGTTCGGCTGGGGGCGAGTTCGGGTCCGGATTAGCGTCCTTGCTCTCGTCCGGCCCTGTTATTGATGGCTTGAACAGCCTTTCCACAAAGGTGTTAGGCGGGACTGGGTCGTGTTTGGCGCCAATACAAGCAAGTACATCTGCTGCCTGGTTGCTATTCTGAGCTATATGGTGAAATTCCAGCCCCTCAAATCGAGCCGACATTTTTAATATGGCATTTCGATAAGCTGCCATATTTGAATCCTTTGCGTCAAATTCTCCGTTTACTTGACATATGGCAAGGTTTGAGTCTCCGCGCACCTCGAAGCATTGTATGCCCATGGATACAGCCATGCGGAGACCATGCAATAGTGCCTCGTATTCGGCCGCATTGTTTGAGTCCGTATACATGATCTGTAGTACGTAGCGGATTGTATCCCATGTTGGAGATATCAAGATGACGCCGGCCCCCAATCTGGCTAGCATTTTAGAGCCATCGAAATACATGGACCAGTGGTAGTATGCTCCATACTCTTTAGGGAGTTCGACTTCGGTCCATTCCGCGACAAAGTCGGCCAACACCTGGGACTTAATAGTTCGACGTGGTTTGTATGTTATTTCGAACGGTGAGAGCTCAATGGCCCATTTGGCTATGCGTCCTGTGGCGTCTTTATTATTTATGATATCGTTGAGTGGTACTTCAGATGCCACTGTCATCGAACACTCTTGAAAGTAGTGTCGGAGCTTCTGAGATGCCATGAATACCGCATAGGCAATTTTCTGGTAATGGGGTTATCGTGATTTACACGGCGTGAGAACCTCGGATACATAGTATACGGGTTTTTAATAGGGAATTTATGTCCCTCTTCGTCTCGTTCGACGACGAGTACCAACTCACTACCTGGTGAGTGGCTGAGATATAAAGCAGCATTGGCTCACCAACACCTGGAGCGGCTAGGATTGGGTTGCCCGCTAATAGGGCTTTTATCTCCTCCAATCCGGTCGTGGCCTCATCCGTCCATTCAAAGTTGTCTGTGCACCTCAACAGTCTATAAAGTGGTAGTGCTTTCTCTCCTAATCTGGAGATAAAGCGGCTCAAGGCCGCTACGCAACCTGCGAGCTTTTGCACATATTTTAGGTCGGTTGGCGTAGATAGCTGTGACAGGGCCCGGATTTTAGCTGGGTTCGCTTCAATTCCTCTATGGGATACAATGAACCCTAACAGCTTTTCGATCGGAACGCTGAAGACGCATTTTTCCGGATTGAGCCGTATGTCATATGTTCAGAGGTTATCGAACGTAAGGCGGAGATCATCTACCAATGTTTCGACGTGTTTAGTCTTGATGACTACATCGTCAATGTATGCCTCCATTGTCTTGCCAATTTGTTTCTCTAAGCATGTTTGAATCATGTGTTGATACGTGGTACTAGCGTTTTTAAGTCCAAATGGCATAGTGTTGAAACAAAAGGGGCCGTACAGAGTGATAAATGCCGTCGCGGCCTGGTCGATGTCGGTGTCAAAACCGACAGATCTCGGGTAGGGGGTCCCGAACTGTGCGTCTAAGGATCAAAGGTAACAGGAGGCATGTGAGACAATGTTTACCCAGGTTTGGGCCCTCTTGATGGAGGTATTACCCTACTTCCTGCTTCATTGACTTTGATGAGTATAGGGGTTACATAAGTTGATCTACCTCGAGATCGTAATGGCTAAACCCTAGATGTCTAGCCTGAATGATTATGATCGCCTCTAGGGACTAAACCCTCCGGTTTATATAGATACCAGAGGGGGCTAGGGTTGTACAGAGTCGGTTTACAGAGAAAGGAATCTTCATATCTGCACTCCAAACTTGCCTTCCACGCCAATGAGAGTCCCATCTGGACATGGGGGAAAGTCTTCCGTCTTGTATCTTCGCGGCCCATTAGTCCGGCCCACGTCACATAGCTCGGACGCCCAAGGACCCCATAATCCAGGACTCCCTCAGTAGCCCCTCAACCAGTCTTCCGATGACGATGAGTTTAGCCCGCAAGTTGTCTTCGGCATCGCAAGGCGCGTTCCTCCTCCGAATACTCCAAAGTAGTCCTCCGAACAAGATATCTATATCCGGCTCTGTACAATAGGTTAACCTTCCAACCACAAAAGAACAATATTTAAAATATATCCGGCGACAGCTTTTTCCGGTGAAACATCACGTTTGGTTCTGCTATCATTTCGAACCGTTTTTTGAGTCTCCCGCCCTGCGTTTCAATACGCAACTCCCATTGACACATCTTCTCAAACTAGAGATCGTGTCCCCTTATTGCAGGATTCTTATCGATACGAGTTTTGGTAATCTAATGTCAGGCCCAAGATGCGATTCTATCCCAATCACGTGACACTTACGTGATTGGGGCACAACCGCATTTCGGGCGCTTAGCAAGATGGATATCATTACATCGTACCATTATATACATACATGGGGGGATAAAACAATACATACAAGTCACATGAATACAACAACATCAATACAAGGCATCCGACTACGGATGCAAACATGAAAAGCACAAAGACATCCATCTGCTATCCTAGGCTGTGGACCCGGAACCTAACCCAAGACTGAAGAAGAAGAAGAAGAAGAAAGAACTCCAACACAACGATCATCGCTCTCACGTCAAGACATCGGAAACCTATACCTGCAACTGTTGTTGTAGTATCTGTGAGCCACGAGGACTCAGCAATCCCATAACCATGGGTAACAAGACTAGCAAAGCTTAATGGGTAGGAAGAGGTAAAGTGGTGAAGGCTGCAATAGCGGCTAAGCAAATATGGTGGCTAACTTACGAGTAGAAGAATAAGATGAGCATCTACGCAAACGGTCGCAAACTAGTAGTGATCACTAAAGATCCTGAACTACCTACGAGTCAAACATAACCCCATCATGTTCTCTTCTCAAAATGAAAAGAGACAGTCACGGTTACTCACACAGTTGTGTGTTTTACTTCGGATCCTCTGTCAAGTTTTCTACAACCGGACATTAACAAATTCCAATCTGCCACATAACCGCGGGCACGGCTTTCGAAAGATCATAACCCTGCAGGGGTGTCCCAACTTAGCCCATCACAAGATCTCACGATCAGCTGAAGTAATAATAATTATTACCCCTTATCTTAGGGAAATCCGATCAGGCTCGGCATCCCGGTGCACAAGACATTTCGACAATGGTAAAACAAGTCCAGCAAGACCTCCCGGCGTGCCGACACCCTGATAGTAGCCGCGCGTATCTCGTCTCAGGCCACGTCCGGATGGGTGATGCTACAGGTAAAACCAGCCCTCGAGTTTCCCCGAGGTGGCCTCGCAGGCTCCCCGTTTGGGACCAACACCATCAGCACTGTCCCCCCTGCTATGTAGAAAAGAATCCCGAGGGCGCGACCCCCTATGCAAATTTAATTATTTAATTAAGTTGTTATTATGAGGCAAATTAAAACCAATGTTGGGCCTTGCTGGAGGAGTTTTATTCAAAGACGAAGTGTCAAGGGGTCCCCATATACCCAACCGTGTAAGGAACGCAAAATCAAAGAACGTAATACCGTTTATCGGCTCCTAAGGTGGCATGAGTGGAACAAAACACCGAGCAAAAGTCCAAGCCTTCCACCCATGCCCAGTATA
The DNA here is from genome assembly GCA_902687465.1 of Secale cereale. Lineage (NCBI taxonomy): Eukaryota > Viridiplantae > Streptophyta > Magnoliopsida > Poales > Poaceae > Secale > Secale cereale. The sequence goes on along the minus strand of LR738711.1, from coordinate 876,506,301 downwards.
TAGGTGTGTTAATAATAATAGGTATTGTGATATTCCAACAATAAGTTCCAACATGGAACGATCTTCATCTTCACCTGTTACTAATAACGCTATAAGAGGGGCTGAGCAAGCGGGTAACATAGCCAAACAATGGTTTTGCTAGGAAGGTTTCAAAGGTTAGAGGTTTCATGGCCACAAGGAGAGGGGCTGACAATAAAGATGGGTAGCGCGACATATAACGATAGCATCGAGACACTAAGCATGGCAATGATAGTAAAGGTATCCAAGGGTATGGTCATCTTGCCTGAGATCCCGCAAGGAAGAAGAACGGATCCATGAAGAAGACGATGAAGAAGAAGCCTTGACGACGAACCACGAGAAGTCGAACGAATCCTCACGATCGCAACGGAACAAGCACAAACGAGAAGAAGCAAGCAATACGGTAAACACACAACACAAGAACATGACAATATGCTCAAGCAAGTATGATGCAAGACAAGTCTATATATGATGCAATACATGGCAAGGTAGGAAGCACAGAAAAACAACACAAGAACATGACAATATGCTCAAGCAAGTATGATGCAAGACAAGTCTATATATGTTGCAATACATGGCAAGGTAGGAAGCACAGAAAAACAACACAAGAACATGACAATATGCTCAAGCAAGTATGATGCAGGACAAGTCTATATATGATGCAATACATGTCAAGGTAGGAAGCACAGAAAAACAACACAAGAACATGACAATATGCTCAAGCAAGTATGATGCAGGACAAGTCTATATATGATGCAATACATGGCAAGGTAGGAAGCACAGAAAAACAACACAAGTCAACAAGTTTAAATGAGGCCGGAAACTACATATAACAAATCCGGTAAGCCCTCATATGCATCATTTGAAATTAGTCCAGATCTGAAAAAACCTTAAGTTAAAGATGTTAAACAGCAATTTGACATGCACCATGATGATCTACACGAAATTCTAGTAGAGTTTCATATAAAGTTTGTTTAATTCGGAGCTACGGCCTAGAAGATATGAGCAAAACAAGACAAGCAAGGCAACGGTGCAAGATGCACCCAAATATCAAGCAAACACACTCCAAATAGGAAAACAACATGATATTATGATTCTACATGCAAAATCACACAAGTTTCATATAGGACACACTCAAAACGGAGCAACAGGCTAAAAGATACACATGAAACAAGATATAACAACAAGCTGAAGTTAACAGCCACATAGCAACTTGGGAGTAAGGTAAATATAAGCTAAAACACCCAAACATGTTAACAAGAGGCATGGATGTGAAGTAGACATGTTACTTAACAATTATGAACTTAGAACACACCCAAAAGCTTGTTGGAACACATTTAAACAAGCATGGCAAGTTGCAATAAAATTACCCTGACTTAGCCAAAATCTGGGAAGGCAAAAACATCATCACGATGCCGCCTCCGGAGGCACAAAACAACATGCATATCAACTCCATTAAGCATATAAAGAGCATGGACATGTAGTAGACATATCCTACAGCAAACAACTCCATTGGAGCATCTCCATAGGAGGCATGGATCAATAGCAACAAGCTACAACATTTTGATCATGACGTTAAAAACCTGACAGTAATATTTTATAGCAACTTGGGAGCAAGAATTAGATAAGCTACAGCAGGTCATATGAGCAAGTAAGGGCATGAATGGATAGACAATAACATGGACAACAAGACATGATCATTAGCCACTCCAAAACAAGCATGGATTTTACTAGGGCATCAAGCAAACATAGCATCAGGATATGACAGATTCCAGACTTAGCAGTTTTTTCACTAAGTATAAAACAACAATAACAACATGGCATGTTTACAAGCATGTTTAAGTCACCTCAAGGCATAACAAGGAAAGATGATTGCACCACATCAAAGACCACATTATGGAGATTCTAAAACATCTAGGCATGAGGCATGAGGACAAACACAACAATAACAAAGAGCAATTGAAATCAACATCTCATAACAAGTTTCAGCTCTTAACAGCCGAATGCACTTTTGCAACAGAGTTTAACATGGCAATATGGAATCAAACAAGCATGCTACAGCAACCATCATGTAGTACATTTCATAATGAACATTTTGACATATCATATGCATCATTTGGATAAACATGCACCAAGTTATCATATCTCACACATGGCAACAAAATAACAAGTTGCTGCAGTTTATAACAAGTAGCACTCTTGCAACAGAGATTAGAGCATCTAGATAAAGTCAAACATGCATGGCACAATGGAATAAAGTGTAGAGCATATCACCACGATCATTTTGACATATCGTTAACACAATTTGGATTAGCACACAAAAAGTTAGAGCCATGCAAACATAGCAACAAAATAAAACAGAAAAATGACTTAGCCATAATTTACACTTCGAGAAAAAAAACAGAAACGGCGCATGATAGCTATCCTACGCACACGGCGGGGAAAAGGCGGGGCTCACCATTGGGCCTGGCCCGAGACGCGGAGAGGAGGAGGCCCGAAGGGAGGCTGGGCCGCGGCCGGGGCTGAGGGAGGTGGGCCGGCGAGGGGCCCACGGGGCGAGCGAGCCCACGCGCGGGGCAGAGGCGAGCGGGACGAGCCTCCTGCTCGTTCCCGATCCATGGCGAGCGGCGGCGGCTGGCAAGGTGCCGGCGGGGCGCCTGGGCGGCGGGGAGGCCGGAGACGGCCGGATCCGGCGGCCGGCGGCCGGATCGGCACATGGCGGCGCTCCACCGCGGGGAAGAGGGACGGCCGGCGGGGAGCGAGGCCGACGTGGCGCACGGGGAGGTCGCCGGAGTTGGCCGCCGGTGACAGCGCGCACACGGCGGAGATGGAGGCGGCCGACGGCGAGCGAGGCGGCGGCCGGCGGCTGCGGGAGGCGCGGGACGCGGGATCTGGCGGCGGCGACTGCGGGCTCGCGCGGGCCCGCGATGGGCCTGGCGGGCCGCGCTGGTGGGAGGCGCAGTGGAGGCGACGTGGCGGCGGGGGATTGGCTGAGGGCGCTGCTGGACATGTCCAGCGGCGGGGTGGACATGTCCGGCGCGCGGAGGAGGAAGAGGTTAGGGTTCATCTTCGAGGAATTTCGGGAGGAGCCACATATTTATAGGTAGAGGGAGCTAGGAGTGTCCAAATGAGGAGCCGTTTGCGGCCACGCGATCGTGATCGAATGGCCAAGAGCATGGAGGGGTTAGAATGGGCTTGGTGGTCTGTGTGAAAGGTGTGATGGGCCAAAAGAGAAAAGGCTTCCAGCGATTAACACGGTTAACCGTTGGGCTATCAAACGAGCTCTGAATGCGATGAAATTTGGCAGGCGGCATGTCTACACTATAATAAGACCACACGCCAAGTTTCAACCCATCCCGAGAACGTTTTTTCGGCCACTCATAAAATAAATATTCGGAGGCGCCGCGGGCGCGTGCAAGTGTGTCTGGGCTCAGAACGGACAACGGAAGGGACGGGCGGACTCGAGTGGATGCAAGTTTTGAAAACATGCTGATGCAACACACAAGATGACATGGCAAGATGCAAGACGCAAGCAGATGACATGGCAATGACAATGAATAACTGGCTGACACCTGGCGCACCGGTCTCGGGGTGTCACAGCACTCCCCTACTAACAAGAGATCTCGTCCCGAGATCTTAGGAACGAGACGGAAGGGAAAAAGGGAAGAACAAAGTTCTTCGAGGACAAAAGTGTGAAACCAAAGAACCTTGAGAGGTTGAACAATTTGAAAGAAAAGATACAACGGAGATCAACGAAGTTGCAAGACTTCGTTAACCAAAAGGAAGAAGGAATACGACGAGAACCAAGGAGGTTGAAAGACATGAAGCAAGAGCTGAAGGAACGAGAATGAATTCGAAACCACTCCGGTTAAGAAGAGATAGAAATGTATCTTCACGAAGGAATTCGGGCAGCACTCCGGCTCAAACTGAAAGAAATAGCACACCGGTTGAACATGAATGGAATGGAACAAGAACTTGAGAAGATAAAACGAAAACATGACGAAAAGAACAAGAAAACCTCCGGAAGAATTAAAGAATGGAATGAGAAGAACGGAGAAGAGGATGACAACTTTCACGACGAGTGAACTCAAAGCATCCTTGCGAAGAAAGGATGAACAGAGTTGTTGAAAACAATAACGAAAAGAATCAACTTGTTGTGGACTTATGGTAATCATCTCAAAACTTGAGGTGAATTACCGCCGCAACGAAAAGATGGATTAGCTGCGAATAAGAAATGCAAAACTCCACTTCAAAAGAATACGGAGAATTATTTGCACTCGAGAGGCAAAAGAATAAGGCCTGAGCTGCTCCACAAGAATTAGATGAATATTAGAAGAATGAATTAAACTCATGATGAACCACCAGGAAGAACTCCGGTAACAAAAGATGATGACATGGAAATGACGGATGAAAAGAATAAGATTAAAGCCTTGAGATAGTCGAGAAAAACTTGAACTCCGGAAAGAAAAGATTAAAGCACTTGGAACTAGAATTTATTCATCAAGAATAAACTCCCAAGGAAGGAATAAATCAACTTGATGAAAAGGAATAAGAATTATGATATGCTTATCCTCCACCAATTAAATTGATGAGAAGCAATGGATTCGCATACTACTTATTCTCGTTGAAATGATTAAAGAGGGATATATCGCGAACTTGCGAAAATCTCCATGAAACACCGGTATGACTGGAATAAAATGAATGGATTGATATGATAGCACCGGAAAAGAACTCTTGATCGAACCGCCGTAAAGAATTAAAGCCGAGTGAAGAAAAAGAAACGAACCACCGTAAAGAAATAAAATCGAATGATGAAAGAAAACAACCACCATGAAGAGTTGAAATTGAGTGAATACGATGAATCGCCGGGGAGAATAAGGCACTAGGGGAATTTAAAATGACGAGAACGAAGAGATCGTGAAGTGATTAAAGAATACTTGAACGAAGCACCGGAAGAATGTGAGACAAACGTAGAGGCATCGATGAAGAATATTTGAAGGACGAAGTTGAAAACTGAGAAAGAAGAAATCTTCTGAAATGATGGCCTTCGGAGGAACACAAGGAAAATAATTTATGAAATGCTCCGGAAGAATGAAAATCAGAAAGGTTGAACAACGATGAAAAGAATTTACAAACGATCTTCGGAAGTCATATGACTGATGGAATCCATACTTATGTCACACTTGAAAAGAATTACGGAACACTCCGGGAAATTAGAAGAGTCAGGTAAGATCCTGGGAATAAACCTGTGGGTTATGAGCCCACCGAAAAGAAAACATCATTGGAAAGGATCGAAAAGGAGGTAATGCACCGGAACGATTAAAAGACTCAAATGAGGTGACAACCTCGAATTAATTAGAACACAGATGAATCTCTTGAGAATGTCTTCGGAACTCCGGAATAATAAAATGGCGAGAGGTAAACGAGCAAGGGGAATATTCGAGCCGAGGGGAAAATAATATGAACAACATCGAATACTTGAGTTGAATCCACCGGAAAAGAAAAGAGATGAAGAAGGACAAACTAGACGAGAATTCACCAGTTGGAATAATAAAGGAAAGAATGCAGAGGATCACAAGAGAAGGATGGATACTCGATTAAGGACTCCGGCTCTGAGAAGAAAAAGGGTGGGTGGGTGGGAAATAAAAGACCACTTCGGATGGGGAAAACACCGTCGGTTGAAAAGAACTGGGGTTGAACTTGCAAAGAAGAAGAGGGTTGAATCCACTTGACGAGAGATGCACCAGATGAAAGAACTGACAACGCAACGAATGAAAACTAACCACGTGATCCTAAAAAAAATTGAAGGGGAAGAGGAGTAATTCGAAACACCTACGTCAAGATTCCTCACCAGAGCGACGAAGGGGCAGGGGAGTAAAAAGAATTCCTACTCTCCGATATAGCTAGACTCCGATAAAAAATCTTTTTGCTAGACTCAACAACGACCAAGCTACGATCAATCATGGGGGCTCCTATGCTCGGTCGAGGCTCTGATACCAACTTGTCAGGCCCAAGATGTGATTCTATCCTGATCACATGACACTTACGTGATTGGGGCACAACCGCAGTTCGGGCGCTTAGCAAGATGGATATCATTACATCGTACCATTACATACATACATGGGGGGATACAACAATAGATACAAGTCACATGAATACAACAACATCAATACAAGGCATCCGACTACGGATGCAAACATGAAAAGCACAAAGACATCCATCTGCTATCCCAGGCTGCCGACCCGGAACCTAACCCAAGACTGAAGAAGAAGAAGAAGAAGAAGAAAGAACTCCAACACAACGATCATCACTCTCACGTCAAGACATCGGAAACCTGCACCTGCAACTGTTGTTGTAGTATCTGTGAGCCACGAGGACTCAGCAATCCCATAACCATGGGTAACAAGACTAGCAAATCTTAATGGGTAGGAAGAGGTAAAGTGGTGAAGGCTGCAGCAGCGGCTAAGCAAATATGGTGGCTAACTTACGAGTACAAGAATAAGATGAGCATCTACGCAAACGGTCGCAAACTACTAGTGATCACTAAAGATCCAGAACTACATACGAGTCAAACATAACCCCACCGTGTTCTCTTCTCAAAGTGAAAAGAGACAGTCACGGTTACTCACACAGTTGTGTGTTTTACTTCAGATCCTCTGTCAAGTTTTCTACAACCGGACATTAACAAATTCCAATCTGCCACATAACCGCGGGCACGGCTTTCGAAAGATCATAACCCTGCAGGGGTGTCCCAACTTAGCCCATCACAAGCTCCCACGATCAGCTGAAGTAATAATAATTATTACCCCTTATCTTAGGGAAATCCGATCAGGCTCGGCGTCCCGGTGCACAAAACATTTCGACAATATTAAAACAAGTCCAGCAAGACCTCCCGGTGTGCCGACACCCTAATAGTAGCCACGCGTATCTCGTCTTAGGCCACGTCCGGATGGGTGATGCTACAGGTAAAACCAGCCCTCGAGTTTCCCTGAGGTGGCCCCGCAGGCTCCCCGTTTGGGACCAACACCATCAGCACTGGCCCCTCCTGCTATGTAGAAAAGAATCCCGAGGGCGCGACCCCCTATGCAAATTTAATTATTTAATTAAGTTGTTATTATGAGGCAAATTAAAACCAATGTTGGGCCTTGCTGGAGGAGTTTTATTCAAAGACGAAGTGTCAAGGGGTCCCTATATACCCAACCGTGTAAGGAACGCAAAATCAAGGAACACAATGCCGGTTTATCGGCTCCTAAGGTGGCATGAGTGGAACAAAACACCGAGCAAAAGGCCAAGCCTTCCACCCATGCCCAGTATATAGGTGTGTTAATAATAATAATAGGTATTGTGATATTCCAACAATAAGTTCCAACATGGAACGATCTTCATCTTCACCTGCAACTAACAATGCTATAAGAGGGGCTGAGCAAGCGGGTAACATAGCCAAACAATGGTTTTGCTAGGAAGGTTTCAAAGGTTAGAGGTTTCATGGCAACAAGGAGAGGGGCTGACAATAAAGATGGGTAGCGCGACATATAACGATAGCATCGAGACACTAAGCATGGCAATGATAGTAAAGGTATCCAAGGGTATGGTCATCTTGCCTAAGATCCCGCAAGGAAGAAGAACGGATCCATGAAGAAGACGACGAAGAAGAAGCCATGACGACGAACCACGAGAAGACGACCGAATCCTCACGATCGCAACGGAACAAGCACTAACGAGAAGAAGCAAGCAATACGGTAAACACACAACACAAGAACATGACAATATGATCAAGCAAGTATGATGCAAGACAAGTCTATATATGATGCAATACATGGCAAGGTAGGAAGCACAGAAAAACAACACAAGAACATGACAATATGCTCAAGCAAGTATGATGCAAGACAAGTCTATATATGATGCAATACATGGCAAGATAGGAAGAACAGAAAAACAACACAAGAACATGACAATATGCTCAAGCAAGTATGATGCAGGACAAGTCTATATATGATGCAATACATGGCAAGGTAGGAAGCACAGAAAAACAACACAAGAACATGACAATATGCTCAAGCAAGTATGATGCAGGACAAGTCTATATATGATGCAATACATGGCAAGGTAGGAAGCACAGAAAAACAACACAAGTCAACAAGTTTAAATGAGGCCGGAAACTACATATAACAAATCTGGTAAGCCCTCATATGCATCATTTGAAATTAGTCCAGATCTGAACAAACCTTAAGTTAAAGTAGTTAAACAGAAATTTGACATGCACCTTGATGATCTACACGAAATTCTAGTGAAGTTTCATATAAAGTTGGTTTAATTCGGAGCTGCGGCCTAGAAGATATGAGCAAAACAAGACAAGCAAGGCAACGGTGCAAGATGCACCCAAACATCAAGAAAACACACTCCAAATAGGAAAAAAACATGATATTATGATTCTACATGCAAAATCACACAAGTTTCATATAGGACACACTCAAAACGGAGCAACGGGCTAAAAGATACACATGAAACAAGATATAACAACAAGCTGAAGTTAACAGCCACATAGCAACTTGGGAGCAAGGTAAATATAAACTAAAAGACCCAAAAATGTTAACAAGAGGCATGGATGTGAAGTAGACATGTTACTTAACAAGTATGAACTTAGAACACACCCAAAAGCTTGCTGTAACACATTTAAACAAGCATGGCAAGTTGCAATAAAATTACACAGACTTGGCCAAAATCTGGGAAGGTAAAAACATCATCACGATGCCGCCTTCGGAGGCACAAAACAACATGCATATCAACTCCACTAAGGATATAAAGAGATATGGACATGTAGTAGACATATCCTACAGCAAACAACTCCATTGGAGCATCTCCATAGGAGGCATGGATCAATAGCAACAAGCTACAACATTTTGATCATGACGTTAAAAACCTGACAGTAATATTTTATAGCAACTTGGGAGCAAGAATTAAATAAGCTACAGCATGTCATATGAGAAAGTAAGGGCATGAATGGATAGACAATAACATGGACAACAGGACATGATCATTAGCCACTCCAAAACAAGCATGGATTTTACTAGGGCATCAAGCAAACATAGCATCAGGATATGACAGATTCCAGACTTAGCAGTTTTTTCACTAAGTATAAAACAGCAATAACAACATGGCATGTTTACAAGCATGTTTAAGTCACCTCAAGGCATAACAAGGAAAGATGATTGCACCACATCAAAGACCACATTATGGAGATTCTAAAACATCTAGGCATGAGGCATGAGGACAAAGACAACAATAACAAAGAGCAATTGAAATCAGCATCTGATAACAAGTTTCAGCTCTAAACAGCCGAATGCACTTTTGCAACCGAGTTTAAGAGGGCAATATGGAATCAAACAAGCATGCTACAGCAACCATCATGTAGTACATTTCATAATGAACATTTTGACATATCATATGCATCATTTGGATAAACATGCACCAAGTTATCATATCTCACACATGGCAACAAAATAACAAGTAGCAGCAGTTTATAACAAATAGCACTCTTGCAACAGAGATTAGAGCATCTAGATGAAGTCAAACATGCATGGCACAATGGAATAAAGTGTAGAGCATATCACCATGATCATTTTGACATATCGTTCACACAATTTGGATTAGCACACAAAAAGTTAGAGCCATGCAAACATAGCAACAAAATACAACAGAAAAATGACAGCCATAATTTACACTCCGAGAAAAAACAGAAACGGTGCATGATAGCTATCCTACGCACACGGTGGGGAAAAGGCGGGGCTCACCATTGGGCCTGGCCCGAGACGCGGAGAGGAGGAGGCCCGAAGGGAGGATGGGCCGCGGCCGGGGCTGAGGGAGGTGGGCCGACGAGGGGCCCACGGGGCGAGCAAGCCCACGCGCGGCGCAGAGGCGAGCGGGACGAGCCTCCTGCTCGTTCCCGATCCATGGCGAGCAGCGGCGGCTGGCAAGGTGCCGGCGGGGCGCCTGGGCGGCGGGGAGGTCGGAGACGGCCGGATCCGGCGGCCGGCGGCCGGATCGGCACATGGCGGTGCTCCACCGCGGGGAAGAGGGACGGCCGGCGGGGAGCGAGGCTGATGCGGCGCACAGGGAGGTCGCCGGAGTTGGCCGCCGGTGACAGCGCGCAGGCGGCGGAGATGGAGGCGGCGGCGGCTGCATGCTCGCGCGGGCCCGCGACGGGCCTGGCGGGCCGCGGTGGTGGGAGGCGCAGTGGAGGCGACGTGGCGGCGGGGGATTGGCTGAGGGCGCTGCTGCACATGTCCGTCAGCGGGGTGGACATGTCCGGCACGCGGAGGAGGAAGAGGTTAGGGTTCATTTGCGAGGAATTTCGGGAGGAGCCACATATTTATAGGTAGAGGGAGCTAGGAGTGTCCAAATGAGGAGCCGTTCACGGCCACGCGATCGTGATCGAACGGCCAAGAGCATGGAGGGGTTAGAATGGGCTTGGTGGGCTGTGTGAAAGGGGTGCTGGGCCAAAAGAGAAAAGGCTTCCGGCGGTTAACACGGTTAACCGTTGGGCTATCAAACGAGCTCTGAATGCGATGAAATTTGGCAGGCGGCCTGTCTACACTATAATAAGACTACATGCCAAGTTCAACCCATTCCGAGAACGTTTTTCCGGCTACTCATAAAATAAATATTCGGAGGCGCCGCAGGCGCGTGCAAGTGTGTCTGGGCTCAGAACGGACAACGGAAAGGACGGGCGGACTCGGGCGGATGCAAGTTTTGAAAACATGCTGATGCAACACACAAGATGACATGGCAAGATGCAACACGCAAGCAGATGACATGGCAACGACAACGAATAACTCGCTGACACCTGTCGCACCATTCTCGGGGTGTCACATCTAATCATGCCGTTCGCACGACCCCTCGAGAACAGGCAAGTTTTAAGGCTTGAGGGAGGGGGCGCTTGTTATTCGCACTCCATATAAGCGGATAGAATCCAACTCTTCCGCCCCACCCCCTCATTCTCTCTCGGCCTCTCCATCCTCGAGCTCTAGCGCCCAAGTTCCAAGCTTTTCTGCCCTCTGCAACTCCTCCGACTATGGCCGGCTCTCAAGGCAAGTGGATGGCCTCCTCTGTCACGGAGGAGAACATCAAGGAGCTGCGGGAAGCGCGGTATCTGACCGCGGAAATCAAGCACAAGCTTCCCGATTTGGCAAAGGTCATCCCTACTTCAGAGCCCGACGAGAGGGTGGTGTTCATCCCCCACTTCCTCCGCGGACTAGGATTCGCCCTTCACCCCTTTGTAAGGGGTCTCATGTTCTACTATGGGCTGGATTTTCACAATCTGGCCCCAAATTCGTTTCTTCACATCTCAGCATTCATCGTCGTATGCGAGACCTTCCTCCGCGTCCCTCCACACTTTGGCTTATGGCTCAAGATTTTTAATGTGAAGCCGAAGGTGGTTGACGGGCAACACGCAGACTGTGGTGGCGCCATGGTGAGCAAGCTCCACAAAGTCAATTGGCAAAAGGGGGTTTTGCGGACACCGTCAAAATATGGCAACAGGAATGGTTCTATATCACAGAACCCCAAGACTCCAAGTGGGCAGCCGCTCCAGCCTTTAGATCCGGACCCCTGCTGAGGCTCACATCCTGGACCGACAAGAGTCTGGGCTGGGGGTCAGTCCTTGAGGTGCTGCTACTGCAGAAACGCGTCAAGAGCATGACTAGCGAAGGACACTACCCTCGCCGATGTAATCGAAGTGATGCTGATCCGCTGCGCACTTCCCTGCCAGCGGCGGCCCCTCAAAATGTGGGAGTTCAATCCAGAAGGGCCGCAGACCGTACAACGATTCTACGGCAAGACGCATAAGGGGGTCTGGAAGCTGCTTTTTAAGAAGCAGAAAACGTGGCCGAAGTCATTAGATGACACCGGCCTCGACTGCAACCATCCGTCCACCGAGGTAAATTCTTAAACCTCCGAACACCAATGGGTTCGTCGCTCCGAAGGAGAAGTATTGAGTAGTTCATCCCCAAACAGGTTTGGATCAAGAAGGCGGAGAAGATCCGGTGTCCGGCTCCGCTCCCCGAAGACCCAGCCAATCCTCTACTAATGAGGATGCTCGTCCCGGCGCCATACCAGGTGCCGGTTAAGAAGGACAAGAAGAAGAAGAAAGATGAGGGCACTTCGGACACAATGCCCAGATAAGTTGATGCCCAGTCCTCTCACGAGGGTGACGATGACGAGGAGGATGAGGAGGAGGAAGAAGAAGATCATCCCCACAAGGGCAAGAAGAGGGCGGCCTCCGAAGACCTGGAGGTCGAAGCCTCCAAGAGGGACAAAATTACCCTCCCCGATGACTAGGAGTCAGATGCTGAGGCCATCCCGAAGCATCGTCGCCGGACCAAGCCTCAAGCCGACTCGTAGGTAGCCCGAGATTCCTCACGCTTATCCAATCTCTATGAACTGCGATGATAACTCTGAGTTCTATTTTTAGTCCGGCCCGTGATCTTCCCCAACTATCCTCATCCTCGGTGGATCGGCCACCGGAGATGATGGAGAGTCAGTCGCCTCCATTAGCTTCTCCGCCGCCTAGGGCGGATGACGCCGAGGTGTCTTATCATAGGCCCTCCTAGAGATTTGATGGCACCACAGGGTAATGCCTCGGCTGCTGGAGGATTGGGGGGTACTGTTCCCATGAAGACCGGCGGCGGGGGCCCCGGTCAATCCGGGCCCCAGCCGCATACTACTCCGGAGACCCACAAGGCTCCGGAGTGTAATGAGCGACCCCCTGCAGGAGAAGAGGGAGCGGCGGTGATGTCTACTACACAACCTTCTACTTGTAGACGTTGTTGGGGCTCCAAGTGCAGAGGTTTGTAGGACAATAGCAAATTTCCCTCAAGTGGATGACCTAAGGTTTATCAATCCGTGGGAGGCGTAGGATGAAGATGGTCTCTCTCAAGAAACCCTGCAACCAAATAACAAAGAGTCTCTTGTGTTCCCAACACACCGAATACAATGGTAAATTGTATAGGTGCACTAGTTTGGCAAAGTGATGGTGATACAAATGCAATATGGATGGTAGATATAGGTTTTTGTAATAGGAAAATATAAAAACAGCAAGGGAACTAAAGATAAAAGTGAGCATAAACAGTGTTGCAATGATAGTAAACAAGGCCTAGGGTTCATACTTTCACTAGTGGAAGTTCTCTCAACAAGGATAACATAATTGGATCATATTACTAGCCCTCAACATGCAACAAAGAGTCACTCCAAAGTAACTAATTGCGGAGAACAAATGAAGAGATTATGGTAGGGTACGAAACCACCTCAAAGTTATTCTTTCTGATCGATATGTTCAAGAGTTTGTAGTAATGTTCAATCTATCATAGAGTTCATACTAGAATAACACCTTAAGATACAAATCAACCAAAACCCTAATGTCACCTAGATTCTCCATTGTCACCTGAAGTATCCATGGGCATGATTATATGATATGCATCAGACAATCTCAGAAACATCTATTCAACCAACACATAGAACTTCAAAGAGTGCCCCAGAGTTTCTACCGGAAAGTCAAGACGAAAACATGCGCCAACCCCTATGCATAGATTCCCAAGGTCACGGAACCCGCAAGTTGATCACCAAAACATACATCAAGTGAATCACATGATATCCCATTGTCACCACAGATAAACACGTGCAAGACATACATTAAGTGTTCTCAAATCCTTAAAGACTCAATCCGATAAGATAACTTCAAAGGGAAAACTCAATCCATTATAAGAGAGTAGAGGGGGAGAAGCATCATAAGATCCAACTATAATAGCAAAGCTTGCGATACATCAAGATCGTGCCATCTCAAGAACACGAGAGAGAGAGAGAGAGAGAGAGAGAGAGAGATCAAACACATAGCTACTGGTACATACCCTCAGCCCCGAGGGTAGACTACTCCCTCCTCGTCATGGAGAGCGTCGGGGTAATGAAGATGGCCACCGGAGAGGGATTCCCCCCTCCGGCAGGGTGCCAGAATGGGTGTAGATTGGTTTTCGGTGGCTACAGAGGCTTTCGGCGGCGGAACTCCTCATCTAGGTTAATTTTCGAAGGTTTTAGTATTTATAGGATTTTTTGGCGTATGGCACAAGTCAGGGGGGCTTCTGGGCTTTCCACGAGATAGGAGGGCACACCCCTGCCCCGGGCGCGCCCCCCACCCTCGTGGGCAGTCCGTGGCTCTCCTAGCCGAACTCTTTTACTTCGGGGGCTTCTTTTGGTCCAGAAAGAATCATCAAAAATTGGCACGTCAATTGGACTCCGTTTGATATTCCTTTTCTGTAAAACCCTAAAACATGAGAAAAACAGAAACTGGCATTGGGCTCTGGGTTAATAGGTTAGTCCCAAAAATCATATAAAAGTATATATAAAAGCCCATAAGACATCCTAGAAGGATAATATAATAGCATGGAACAATCAAAAATTATAGATACGTTGGAGATGTATCAACATCCCCAAGCTTAATTCCTGCTCGTCCTCGAGTAGGTAAATGATAAAAACATAATTTTTGATGTGGAATGTTCACCAACATAGTTTTCAATGTAGTTCTCTTTATTGTGGCATGAATGTTCAGATCTGAAAGATTCAAGACAAAAGTCTATATTGACATAAGAAATAATAATACTACAAGCATACTAGCAAAGCAATCATGTCTTCTCAAAATAATATGGCTAAAGAAAGTTATCCCTACAAAATCATATAGTCTAGCTATGCTCCCTCTTCATTACACAAAATATTCATATCATGCACAACCCCGATTTCAGCCAAGCACTTGTTTGCATACTCTATTCTTTCAAACCTTTCAAATTTCACACAATACATGAGCGTGAGCCATGGACATAGCACTATGTGGAATAGAGTGGTGGTTGTGGAGAAGACAAAAAGGAGGGAGATAGTCTCACATCGACTAGGCGTATCAACGGGCTATGGAGATGCCCATCAATAGATATCAATGTGAGTGAGTAGGGATTGCCATGCAACGGATGCACTAGAGCTAAATATGTATGAAAGCTCAACAAAAGAAACTAGTGGGTGTGCATCCAACTTGCTTGCTCACGAAGACCTAGGGCATTTGAGGAAGCCCATCATTGGAATATACAAGCCAAGTTCTATAATGAAAATTCCCACTAGTATATAAAAGTGACTAAGTATGAGACTCTCTATCATGAAGAACATGGTGCTACTTTGAAGCACAAGTGTGGAAAAAAGATAGTAGCAATTGTCCCTTTTTTTCTTTTCTTTTTCTTTTCTTTTTCTCTTTTTTTTGGGCCTTTCTTTTTTCTTTGGCCTTTCTTTCTTCTTTTTTCTTTTTTTTTTCGTGGAGGGGCTTTATTGATTTAGCCTTTCCTCACATGGGACAATGCTCTAATAATGATGATCATCACACTTTCATTGAATTACAACTCGATACTAGAACAAAGTATGACTCTATATGAATGCCTCCGGCGGTGTACCGGGATGTGCAATGAATCAAGAGTGACATGTATGAAAAATTATGCATGGTGGATTTGCCACAAATACGATGTCAACTACATGATCATGCAGGGCAATATGACAATATAAAGCGTGTCATATGAACGGAACGGTGGAAAGTTGCATGGCAATATATCTCGGAATGTCTATGGAAATGCCATGATAGGTAGGTATGGTGGCTGTTTTGAGGAAGATAAATGGTGGGTGTATGGTACCGTCGAAAGTTGCACGGTACAAGAGAGGCTAGCAATGGTGGAAGGGTGAGAGTGCGTATAATCCATGGACTCAACATTAGTCATAAGAAATCATATACTTATTGCAAAAATTTACGAGTCATCAAAACAAAGCAATCAACGCATGCTCCTAGGGGGGAGGTTGGTAGGATTTAACCATCGCGCGCCCCCGACCTCCACACAAAGGTTGACACTTTACAAATACATCATGCTCTAACTTCGTCACATAGTGGTTCACCATATGTGCATTCTACGGGAATCACTAACCTTAACACAAGTATTTCTCAATTTCATAGTAACTCCATTAGCATGACTCTAATATCACTATCCTCATATCTCAAAACAATTATCAAGCATCCAACTTCTCATCATATTCAATGCACTTAGTGTGGAAGATTTTACTACATTGATCTTGGATGCCTATCATGTGAAGGCTAGTTTTATAGCCAAAGCACATTACCATGTTGTTCTAATAGACTCTCATATAGATATAAGTGAATCATGAGAGATCAACAATTTCTACAAAATAAAACCACCGCCGTGCTCTAAAAGATATAAGTGAAGCACTAGAGCAATAACAAACTACTCCGAAAGATATAAGTGTAGATCAATGAGTAGTTGAATAATTATGTAAATATGTGAAGACTCTCTAACATTTAAGAATTTCAGATCTTGGGATATTATTCAAACAGCAAGCAAAAAAAACTAAATTGACGCTCCAAGCAAAACATATATCATGTGGTGAATAAAAATATAGCTCCGAGTATAGTTACCGATAGATGAAGACGAAAGAGGGGATGCCTTCCCAGGGCATCCCCGAGCTTAGGCTTTTGCTTGTCCTTGAATTTTACCTTGGGGTGCCATGGGAATCCCCAAGCTTAGTCCCTTGCCACTCTTTGTTCCATAGTCCATCAAAACAATACTCAAAACTTCACAACACAAAATTTAGACAAAAATCTCGTGAGCTCCGTTAGTATAAGAAAGCAAACCACTACTCAAAGGTACTGCAATGAATTCATTCTTTGTTTATATTGGTGTTAAACCTACTGTATTCCAACATCTCTATGATTCATACTTCCCAATACTACTCATAGATGCATTGAAATAAGCAAACAGCACACGAAAAACAGAATCTGTCAAAAACAGAACAATCTGTAGTAATCTGTAGGTTTCGCATACTTCTGTAAATCCAAAAAATTCAAACTAAATTGGTAAACGTGAGGAATTTGTCTATTAATCATCTGCAAAAAGGATCAACTAAATAGCACGCTCCAGTAAAATCTGATGACCATTCTAGCGAGCGCTAATGATTCTGTTTTTCACAACAAGATCATATAAACTTCACACAAGTCTTCTCAAAGGTTCTACTTGGCACAAACACTAATAAAAACACAAAACCAAATCTAAACAGAAGCTAGATGCAATATTTATTCCTAAACAGAAGCAAAAGCAAAGAAAACAAAATAAAGTTGGGTTGCCTCCCAACAAGCGCTATCGTTTAACGCCCCTAGCTAGGCATGATGATTTCAATGATGCTCGCATAAATGATAAGAATTGGAACATAAGGGGAGCATCATGAAGAATATGGCTAGCACATTTAAATCTAACCCACTTCCTATGCATAGGGATTTTGTGAGCAAACAACTTATGGGAACAATAATCAACTAGCATAGGAAAGCAAAACAAGCATAGCTTCAAGATTTTAAGCACATAGAGAGGAAGCTTGATATTATTGCAATTCCTACAAGCATATGTTCCTCTCTCATAATAATTTTCAGTAGCATCATGAATGAATTCAACAATATAACCAGCACATAAATCATTCTTTTCATGATCTACTTGCATAGAAATTTTACTACTCTCCACATAAGCAAATTTATTCTCAATAATAGTAGTGGGAGCAAACTCGACAAAATAACTATCATGTGAAGCATAATCCAGTTGAAAACTAAAATAATGATGACAAGTTTCATGGTTATCATTATTCTTAATAGCATACAAGTCATCACAATAATTATTATAAATATCAACTTTGTTCTCATAATCAATTGGAACCTCTTCCAAAATAGTGGATTCATCACTAAATAAAGTCACGACCTCTCCAAATCCACTTTCATCAATAGAATCATCACAAATAGGAGGCATGCTTTCATCATAATAAATTTGCTCATCAAGACTTGGGGGACTAAACATATCATCTTCATCAAACATAGCATCCCCAAGCTTGTGGCTTTGCATATCATTAGCATCATGGGTATTCAAAGAATTCATACTAACAACATTGCAATCATGCTCATCATGCACATATTCTATGCCAAGAATTCTATGTAATTCTTCTTCTAGTACTTGAGCACAATTTTCCTTTCCATCATTTTCACGAAAGATATTAAAAAGATGAAGCATATGAGGTAACCTTAATTCCTTTTTTTTGTAGTTTCCTTTTTACTAGTGATAAAACAAGAAACTAAAAGATTCGATTGCAAGATCTAAAGATATACCTTCAAGCACTCACCTCCCCGACAACGGCGCCAGAAAAGAGCTTGATGTCTACTACACAACCTTCTTCTTGTAGACGTTGTTGGGCCTCCAAGTGCAGAGGTTTGTAGGACAGTAGCAAATTTCCCTCAAGTGGATGACCTAAGGTTTTTCAATCCGTGGGAGGTGTAGGATGAAGATGGTCTCTCTCAAGCAACCCTGCAACCAAATAACAAAGAGTCTCTTGTGTCCCCAACACACCCAATACAATGGTAAATTGTATAGGTGCACTAGTTCGGCGGAGAGATGGTGATACAAGTGCAATATGGATGGTAGATATAGGTTTTTGTAATAGGAAAATATAAAAACAACAAGGTAACTAAAGATAAAAGTGAGCATAAACGGTGTTGCAATGATAGTAAACAAGGCCTAGGGTTCATACTTTCACTAGTGGAAGTTATCTCACCAAGGATAACATAATTGGATCATATTACTAGCCCTCAACATGCAACAAAGAGTCACTCCAAAGTAACCAATAGCGGAGAACAAACGAAGAGATTATGGTAGGGTATGAAACCACCTCAAAGTTATTCTTTCTGATCGATCTATTCAAGAGTCCGTAGTAATGTTCAATCTATCATAGAGTTCATACTAGAATAACACCTTAAGATACAAATCAACCAAAACCCTAATGTCACCTAGATACTCCATTTTCACCTCAAATATCCGTGGGCATGATTATACGATATGCATCACACAATCTCAGAAACATCTATTCAACCAACACATAGAACTTCAAAGAGTGCCCCGGAGTTTCTACCGGAAAGTCAAGACGAAAACGTGTGCCAACCCCTATGCATAGATTCCCAAGTTCACGGAACCCTTAACTTGATCACCAAAACATACATCAAGTGAATCACATGATATCCCATTGTCACCACAGATAAACACGTGCAAGACATACATCAAGTGTTCTCAAATCCTTAAAGACTCAATCCGATAAGATAACTTCAAAGGGAAAACTCAATCCATTACAAGAGAGTAGAGGGGGAGAAGCATCATAAGATCCAACTATAATAGCAAAGCTCGCGATACATCAAGATCGTGCCATCTCAAGAACACGAGAGAGAGAGAGAGATCAAACACAAAGCTACTGGCACATACCCTAAGCCCCGAGGGTGGACTACTCCCTCCTCGTCATGGAGAGCACCGGGATGATGAAGATGGCCACCGGAGAGGGATTCCCTCCTCCAGGAGGGTGCCAAAACGGGTGTAGATTGGTTTTCGATGGCTACAGAGGCTTTCGGCGGCGGAACTCCCGATCTAGGTTAATTTCCGAAGGTTTTAGTATTTATAGGATTTTTTGGCGTAGGGCACAACTCAGAGGGTCTTCTGGGTTGTCCACGAGATAGGAGGGCGCGCCCCCCTACCCAGGGCGCGCCCCCACTCTCGTGGGCAGCCCGTGGCTCTCCTGGCCCAACTCTTTTACTTCGGGGGCTTCTTTTGGTCCAGAAAAAATCATTAAATTTGGCACGTCAATTGGACTCCGTTTTATATTCCTTTTCTGTAAAACCCTAAAACTGGAGAAAAACAGAAACTGGCACTGGGCTCTGGGTTAATAGGTTAGTCCCAAAAATCATATAAAAGTGTATATAAAAGCCCATAAGACATCCTAGAAGGATATTATAATAGCATGGAACAATAAAAAATTATAGATACGTTGGAGACGTATCAGGCGGCCTCTGCTAATCCGGAGGCGCCAAATACCTCGGCGGACGCACTCCAAAGTGCATTTGTCCTAGACGAGCACCGTATCCTGATGGGTACGGTGTCTGAGAAGATTTAGTCAGCCAAGAGCGGGCTGAACGAAGCCTTCTCGAGCCTGCTAGCAGGCTTCGAGGTACGCAATATAATGTTTTTGATAATTTTGATGAGAAATATGCCTATATATAGATAGTAGCCCCTGAGACTCTGTTCGTTTTTTGAAAGAAAAGCGAGCAGAGGATTGATAATCCGTTGTCGGGTGGTAACATACTTTTTATCCGGATTAAAACATGCTTCACTATTAGCAGTGACTCCCCAGTCAGCGGAAGTTTTCGAACTCAAACGGGAACTGGACCGAGCCGATGAGGACCAAGTCCTTGTTAACACGCGGGTAGACAAGGTGCAAGATATAAGATACATCTTATTGTGTGCCTGTTTATGTCCGTGTTTTGTGGAATTTCAAGAGCTGCAATGTGCGTGTTTGTATAGATGGTGCCGCCGCGGTGGAGACCCTCAGGGTTTAGCTTGCCCAAGCCAAGGAGTGAGCGAGGGTAAGCCAAGCGGCTGCTGATAAAGCAGCTGCTGATTTAACGGCTGAACAGGCCGCTCGGCGCCGTTTTGAGGAACGGGTGACCGAGATGGAGCAAAAGCTCAAGGACACCACCACCAAGTGCGAGTCCTTAGAAAAATAAAATAAGGCGAAGGGGACCAAACTCGCCAAGGCCCTTCAAGATGCTTCGGAGGCGCGGTCCGAATCCCGCGCAGCGCGTGAAGAAATCCGTCAAGCCGGACAGATATTGGCTGGTAAGCCCTTTCTTTTACATGCTAAATTTGGGGACCGGAAGTATGCCTTACTTAATCAACTTTGGAGTTCTTCAGATTCCTATGTGGATTTGCCGAAGAGTGTTGCGGACGCCGCCCAATTCTTCCAGGCCCAGGAGGGGTACGCGACGGAGAAGCTCTTCTGGTCGCAGTTTGCGGGACAGGAGCGTCCCGGACTGCTAAATGACCAGATCGCACAATGGGCGGAGCTGCATAAGATGTCCAGTGCAGCCATGAAGGACCTCATAGTCCGGTTGTGGCCAGCCGAAGATATTCCAGACAGCTACTTCGGCCTCTTGCGGCGTCTCGTCGATGCACTGCCCTGAATCGACAATGTCAAGAGTTGGTCTTGTATAGAAGGGGCGCGAATGGCCTTCGCCCGTGTCAAGATACACTGGGCGAAGATGAAGGCCGAAATGGTGGCAGTTGAGGGTCCACCCAAAAGCAAGGACCACCGCACACCAGAGCGCTATTTTGAGGACATACTAAAAGGTACCCGCCTTATAGAAGGCCAAAGCTCTAAGGATGTAGTGTTCGAATGAACGAGTCCGAACTGTTGGGGAGTTTGTATTATGAAATAAGTCTTTTGTAATGTATTCCTTCCTGTATGAAGAGTCTTATCCTCCTGTGTGGCGTTTTTATATCTGAGAATTCCCAATCGTCGGCTTCAACCCCCATGTAGATACTGCCATGGTGTTCGGAATTGCACATGAATACACTTAACCCAACGTCTTGGTCCATGAAGGAGGTATCAGTGCGGCGAACCAGGCAATCAGACTATTCGGTTTTATTGCTCTCACTTAGACGTAGGATTTTAATGATGGGTCTACAAAGTAGCCCCTAGTATGTACGTGGCTGCCCCCAATGTGGATGCTTTACATATGTGACCGGGAAACAGTCCTTCGTGTAATATGGAAAAAATGCTAAAGATTGTAATTAGTCACTGACTAGTTGACCAGCTCACGCCACATCATGATAGTTAATTTTGGCTTTCTCTACTAAGGTGCTTAACCGGACGAACCAGAAACACAATCGCAGTAGTTCTCCCTTTACTACCCTAGCCGATCAGACGGAACGTAAGGTAGCAAAAACAGGAGCCGGGCAACCCAACTACTGACCAAAGACATGATTCGGAGTTGATGCATATAGTGCCGAGCTCAGGACGCCGAATTGTGCTATGAAGCTGTTCGGACTTTTTGTTTGGCAACACATATGTTGCCCTATAGAACCCCAGTAATTTGTGCCCAGGTGTGTTCGTGAGACAGCTAAAGAGACGGCATAAAGTCTAAGTAAAGACGATGCCGAATAAGAATTTGGTTCACTGGAATTTGATTGATACGTCCAAGTGTAGTTTTATAGAGGGTACCATAATCACCAAGGTCATTTTATGTGTCGGGGGTCTAGGGCTAAGGGAAAAGCTCTATACAGGTTCTTGAGGGAAGTTGTGGTCTACAAAATCCCTTGCACCTTCCCGCCGCACGTCTGCGCCGCTTTCGCCTAAGTAAGAAAGATTCCTTGAGGGGAA
Organism: Secale cereale; assembly: GCA_902687465.1. Lineage (NCBI taxonomy): Eukaryota > Viridiplantae > Streptophyta > Magnoliopsida > Poales > Poaceae > Secale > Secale cereale. Next base: position 876,483,969 of record LR738711.1, on the reverse strand, counting down.
TGGTCTTCGGCTATTTATACAGAACCGGGCTCGGAGAGTCCTTTGTGAGTCCGTAGGATGAGTAGGTTTTGATTTCACCTGTGGTAAAAAAAACAAGAGATGATTAAGGAAACGGGAGGGCCGTATAAGGTCAAACCGTGCTATAGGCATGTCTGTGTATTGCCTCCGCTGATGCCCAAGATATTTTGAGTGCATAGTTGTGCATGCGCGGTATGAATTCCGCTGATGTGCGTGGCGATCGACGGAGGCGAAACTGCTAATACAGCTCTGGGATTGTCGGGCTGCCGGCGTGCAGAACTGATCGGCCTTGCGCAATGAAGTCCGGTGGCTTAGTAGCCGATGAGTTATGCGGCTTGACAGGGCCGCTTTGTATTTCGGCTTTGATGGCCGCGGTATCCTACTCAGTACGGAGGGAGCGCTCCATGTTTTCGTTGATTGTAATGACACCACGTGGATCGGGCATCTTGAGCTTTAGGTAGGCATAGTGCAGAACCGCATTAAAGCGGGCGAAAGCAGTTCATCCGAGCAGTGCGTGATAGCCGCTACGGAAGGGGACGATATCGAAGGTCAAGTCTTTGCTTCAAAATTTGTCCGGCGAACCGAAGACGACTTCCAGTGTGATTGAGACCGTACAGCGGGCCTCTACACCAAGTATTACTCCCTTGAAGGTAGTTTTGGTGGGCTTGACTCTTGATGGATCGATGCCCATTTTGCGGACAGTGTCTTGATAAAGTAGATTGAGACCGCTGCCGCCGTCCATGAGGACTCGTGTGAGGTGGAATCCATCAATGATTGGATCAAGGACCAGAGCTGCTGAACCTCCATGATGGATACTGGTTGGGTGGTCCTTTCGATCGAAGGTGATCGGACAAGCCGACCATGGGTTGAATTTTGGGGTGACCGGCTCTATGGCGTAGACGTCCCGTAGTGCGCACTTGCATTCCCTCTTAGGGATATGTGTGACATATATCATATTCATTGTTTTTACCTCAGGGGGGAAATGCTTCTGTCCCCCTGTGTTTGGTTGACGAGGCTATTGGTCATCGTCGTCGCTGGGCGATCCTTTCCCCTTGTGTTCGGCGTTGAGTTTGCCGGCCTCTTTAAAGACCCAACAATTTCTGTTGGTATGATTGTGGCGGGTTTATTGGGAGTGCCATGAATCTGGCAAGGCCGATTAAGAATTCTTTCTAAACTGGACAGGCCATCTCTGTTTGCCTTGAATGGCTTCTTCCGTTGACCGGGTTTGGAGCCGCTGAATCCGGCGTTGACCACTGTGTCTTGGGTTCCATCATTATTGTTTCAAAGCTTATGCTTGTCGCGTCGTGTCTTGCCATTGCCGTCCCTGGTTTCGGAGGTGCCAGGGTCGCTAGTGCTATTGATTCTACGAGCCAGCCAGCTATCCTCTCCTGCACAAAAATGGGTCATAAGTGCGGTGAGGGCTGCCATGGACTTCGGTTTTTCTTGGCCGAGGTGCCGGGCGAGCCACTCATCTCAGACGCTATGTTTGAAGGCCACAAGGGCTTCGGCGTCCGGACAGTGCACAATCTGGTTCTTTTTTATTAGGAACCTGGTCCAGAGCTGCCGGGCCGATTCCCCGGGTTGCTGGATTATATGACTAAGGTCACGGTGTCTGGGGGCCGAACATAAGTACCTTGGAAGTTGTCTCTGAATGCGACATCCAAGTCTTCCCAGCTACCAATAGAGTTTTTTGGTAGGCTGTTCAGCCAATGCCATGCTGGTTCCTTAAGTTTGAGGGGAAGGTATTTGATGGCGTGTATCGTCACCGCGAGCCATGTGAATGTGGAGAAGAAAATCTTCAATCCATACTGTGGGATCTGTTGTGACGTCGTATGATTCAATGTTCACGGGTTTAAACCCTTCTGGGAACTGGTGCTCCATTACCTCATCGGTGAAGCATAGGGGGTGTGCGGTGCCTCTATATTGGGCCACATCACAACGCAGTTCGGATGAAGTCCGTATGCGGTTTTCGCTCCGGGCGTGGTTGTGCTTGCCGCCCCAGGATTGGTAACCGTCCTCTCGCGTCGGGGCGCGCCCCTGCGATTTGTAGATTGATCTGGTCTGACCTGCTCTATCCTCCAGGTCCTATCGTAGGTCATATGTTTATCCCCGAGTTGTTGCTGTTCTGTCCCGGCCACATGGCGGTCGGTCAGGTCCGTCAGTCGCGTTACGCGCGGGTGGTATGGGCTCCAGCGCTTCATCGTCGAATTGGGGTAGCAGCTTACGCTTCGGGTAACTCTTTGTTGGGCTTTCAACGCCGTATTCTTCGGCTGCCAAGACATTAGTCCATCTGTCGTTGAGCAGATCTTGGTCAGCTTGAATCTGTTGTTGCTTCTTTTTTAGGCTTCTTGCCGTGGCTATTAGACGGCGCTTAAAGCGCTCTTGTTCAAGGGGTTCCTCTGGCATGATAAAATCTTCGTCGCCGAGGCTCGCGTCGTCCTCGGAGAGTGGTAGATAGTTGCTATCCTCCCAGTCTTTCTTCCCTACTTGCTCGTCAGGGTCGACTTGCCCCTCCTCCTGATCATCCTGTTCGGATGTTGGTTCGATGGGGTCTTCTTGTTCTTCGGCGTTCTCTGTAGTATCATTTTCTCCAATGCCGGTATTGCTGTCTTTTCCGCGACGCGATTTACAGCGGCGCCGCTGACATCGACACTTCGGTGGTATCTCAGGAGGTTCATCCTCGACTGGATCCTTCTTATCATCGCTATCGCCTTCTTTAGGTGTGTCCACCATGTACACGTCGTATGAGGAAGTGGTCGTCCATCGTCCGGTGAACGGCGGGTTTTAGGCCTGCTCCTCTCCAGCATCATCGTCCATACCGTCGATGTGTTCGGAGGCGTAGTCGAGCATGTCAGTTAGATCCTCGATAGTGGCTATAAAGTGGGTGGTGGGTGGGGGGTAAAGTTCCCTATTTTCAGCCCCTAGTCCGGGTTGGGCGCAATTCGGAAATGGCTCCTCTGTGACGGCGAGGGATCGCATTAGGTCCAGAGCCTTGTTTAAGAGCGAGGTTTGGATGGGGACCGCAGTTCCTCGGGCGAGCTTGCAAGACACAGACTGCGAGGGTTCGGAGCTAGTGTCCGGAGAAGAGTCTGGCTTTGTGATAACTGTCGGTGGCGCTATCCTCTCCGGTTCTCCAATGTTGAGCTTTATAGTCGTAGATAGTCCAGCGGGCTCTAGACTCCCGTATTCGGACCTGGTGACGCACTCTGGGTCTAAGGCCGGAGCGGTGGTTGGAGCCGCGAACCCTTGGAAGATCAAGTATCCTCGGATATCAGCGACATAGTTCAAATTTCCAAAACTGATCTCATGACCAAGGGCGTAGTTGTCGATCTGCTCCAGGTGGCCAAGTGAGTTGGCACGCAGTGCGAAGCCACCGAATACGAAGATCTAATCTGGGATAAAAATCTCCATCCTGTCAGCATTGTTTTAAATGATCGATGAAGCCATCGAGCCTTTCGACGACGACATAGTGGACCTCTCAATGAAAGCACCAATGTCGGTGTCAAAACCAGCAGATCTCGGGTAGGGGGTCCCGAACTGTGCGTCTAAGGATCGAAGGTAACAGGAGGCAGGGGACATGATGTTTACCCAGGTTCGGGCCCTCTTGATGGAGGTAATACCCTACTTCCTGCTTGATTGACTTTGATGAGTATAGGGGTTACAAGAGTTGATCTACCTCGAGATCATAATGGCTGAACCCTAGATGTCTAGCCTGAATGATTATGATCGCCTCTACGGACTAGACCCTCTAGTTTATATAGATACCGGAGGGGGCTAGGGTTGTACATAGTCGGTTTACAGAGAAAGGAATATTCATATCCGCATGCCAAGTTTGCCTTTCACACCAAGGAGAGTCCCATCCGGACACGGGGGAAAGTATTCCGTCTTGTTTCTTCACGACCCATTAGTCCGACCCACGTCACATAGCCCGAACGCCCGAGGACCCCGTAATCCAGGACTCCCTCAGTCGGATTCCTTCATTTTTATCTGATGGTATCCGGAGTAAGCATCGAGGAAAGACAACGAGTCATGTCCTGTCGTTGCATCGATAATTTGATCGATGCGGGGCAGTGGAAAGGGATCCTTAGGGTAAGCCTTGTTTAAGTCCGTGAAGTCGACACAAAGGCGCCATGATTTATCCTTCTTCGGTACCATGGCTAAGTTGGCTAGCCAGTCCGGGTGTTTAATTTCTCTTATGAATCTAGCTTCCAGTAACTTGGCCAGCTCTTCCCCCATGGCTTGTCTTTTGGGTTCGGAAAATCGTCGTAATGACTGCTTGATTGGTTTGAACCCTTTGATGATGTCAAGGCTGTGTTCGGCCAGCATGCGTGGGATTCCTAGCATGTCTGAAGGATGCCAAGCGAATATGTCCCAGTTTTCACGAAGGAAGGCATGCAAGGCGTTGTCTACCGCCGGGTCCAGCTGTGCCCCAATGGAAGCCGTCTTGTTGGGGTCCATTGGGTGCACTTGATATTTGATAATTTCATCTACTGGCTTGAAGGAGGTAGATTTCGATCCCTTGTCAAGGACTACGTTATCCTTGTGCACCGTAGATCATAAGGTGGTTAATTCTTCGATCACAGGGGCTTCGGATAGTGCCTCTAGGGCTAAGGATGCGGTTTTGTTCTCGGCACGGAGTGCTCTATCTGGATCACTTGCAACTGTGATTATTCCATTGGGCCCTGGCATTTTGAGCTTCATGTACCCGTAATGGGGTATGGCTTGGAAGCGTGAGACAGCGTCCTGATGGGCCTCTAACCCCTCGTTGGTTACCCCAAGTGGAAGGTGAAAGATGCAGTGTTGTGGAAGTGTTTTCCCTTAGCAAAGATGCCAAGGATCGAATCCCCAGAGACTCCTAGGTTCAACAAGTAGGTGTCAACTGCTAACGGCGCGGATTAGCAATCAACGTGGACCTGCACACAGATACAAATAACTTTGCTCCCAACGAGTACAGAGAGGTTGTCAATCCCTCCGGCCTTGTAGTTCACAAAGGGTTAAAAGCAAATGATAGTAGTGATAGATAGTGTTTGCAATAGTAAATAATAACGAAAAGTAAATAGCGGATGTGATCAATGATGGTAATATGGACCGGAGTCTCATGATGTTCACTAGTGATGTCTCTCTCCCAAAAGACGATAAAACAGCTATGTGAGGTAAACAAATTGCAGCTGGGCAATTGACAGGACCACGAACGCAAACCAATGCTGACTACATTGCAAGAAAGGTTGAGGTTCAAAGCATGGGCGGTACGCCAAAGTAAGTAGACCAAAATCCATCAATGCCTACTACTAATCATCCACCTTGAGATATCTATCCAGAACATCTCGCTGGTATTAAGTTGCGAGCCCCACCCATAGTGTAAACTCAATGCAACAGACAACTGCATTAAAAGAACTTTGCGTAAAGTAAACAATCCTTGCACCCGCGGGCACAAGCACCGTTGTTTCCCCCCTTGTGGCAACAGCACATCCCCACTCATGTTTCTGTCACTCAAGCTAGTCATCGAGGGGCATGAACCCACAATCGAGCATAATGTTCCCTCTTGGAGTCACTACCTACTACTTGGCCAAAGCAATAAATAACAACGGAGAACATGCAAGAATTACTTATGAACATAAATATAAAAGAAGTGAATCAAATATATTACTCAAGATCAATCTGAACATAATCTCATAATCCATCGGATCCCAGCAAACTCAACATAGCAACAGCATAAGGATTACATATGTGCCTCGATCATGTAGGGCAGCTCACGAGGACTAATTAGTGAAGCACAAGAACGGGAGGAGAACATCACATAGCTACTGGTCATGGACTCATGGTCCAAGGGAGACTACTCACGAGTCATCCGGGTGGCGTCCATGGTGGTGGAGAAGCTCCCGGTCGTGATCCTCCCCTCCGGCAGGGTGCCGGGAAGAGTTCTCCTGGTGCTCCCGATCTTGGAAGCGGCGGCGGCGGCGGAACAGAGATGGGATCGCGAAAAAAGTTCCTGTTCTGAGGGTTTCGGAGGACGCTTTAAATATATGCCAAAGGGGAGCATCGGGGGAGCTTCGGGGGGCCCAGGCGCCCCTCGGCGCGGCCCAGGGGGGGAGGCGCGCTGCCAGGGCGCCTGGAGCCCTGGTGCCCCCCCCC
>LR738711.1:876457243-876469535 GCA_902687465.1 Secale cereale | reverse complement strand
CCCCCACGCTCCCCTTCGGAAGCAGTGTCGTTCCCGATACGCTGATTTTTTATATATATTTTCTGTATTTTTCTGGGCAGTTCTCGAAACGTGAAAACCTGAAATACAAAAAGAGCCGAAAACAGAAACTGGCACTGGGGTGCACTGGGTTAGTAAGTTAGTCCAAATATGATCAAAAGTGTATGGAAGTGTATGAATATCATAGCAATATCACCCAAAAGTGGCATGGAGCAAGCAGAAATTATAGATACGTTTTGGACGTATCAGTTGCCTCATGAGAAAATCACAAATGACTGAAAGTTTTACAACATGAAACTGAAACATCAAAAAGATTTGCAATGAACATGATGTGCAAATATGATAAAGTAATATCTAGCTTGCCCCCTTTAGTGATGCAAAACATAAATGCAGGGGCACCTTCAAGGTTTAAGTGATGACTAGATACAATGATTTCAAAATAAACGATATCACAATCATGCAAAAGACAATGTTACTTTGGGACAATGCACATTACACTCAGAATGACAATCATGCTCTCAGTAGTTGGTGCTTTAACATAAAAGTAAAAGAATGGTTAAGTGCTAGAGCTTTTTATTTTGAAAACATAGAAGCAATTTTGTCAACGGTAGTAGTACTTCATATGTGTCATGCATAAAACATCCTATAAGTTGCAAGCCTCATGCATCGAATACCAATAGTGCTCGCACCTTGTCCTAATTAGCTCGGATTTCCATGGGTTATCATTGCATTACATATGTTTCAACCAAGTGTCACAAAGGGGTACCTCTATGCCACCTGTACAAAGGTCCAAGGAGATAAATCGCATTTGATTTCTCGTTTTTGATAGATCTCAACTTGAGGACATCCATACCGGGACAACATAGAAAATTGATGATGGACTCCTCTTTAATGCATAAGCATGTTCTCATAAGAGATTGAGGATCAACGTCCAAGCTAAAACTTCCACCATGATACATGGCTTTGGTTGGCGGCCCAATGTTCTTCTCTAACAATATGCATATTCATTCAACCCACGGCAAATCACCCTTACTTCAGACAAGACGAACATGCATAGCAACTCACATGATATTCAACAAGAGTGTGACAGTTGATGGCGTCCCCAGAAACATGGTTACCGCTCAGCAAGCAACTTATAAGAAATAAGATACATAGGCAACATATTCTTTACCACAATAGTTTTTAAGCTACTTTCCCATGAGCTATATATTGCAAAGTTAGTTCGCTTAGTACAGGTGGAGGTTAGCAAAAGACTGGGAGCGACCAACTAAGAGAGCAATGACGGTCATAATCATGCAGAGCGACAAAGCAACATTGAATCAGGCATGGTAGTTATATCGCTACTCAGAAATAAAAGATCATCAAGGCTTGACAGACTTTCTTCACAGTTTTAAATATGCGTGAGCATACGCCAAGTCAATCAAAATAAATTCTCGAAGGAAAATATTACTAAAGCATACCACATCATAGGCAATCAAATCAAGTTGGTACTCCAATAACACATTGGGAACCCCCCAGCTATTTGAGATTAACCATAAGAAAACCTGAACTACTAAGCACCATTATGCAAGTAGCATCTTTATCATAGACACATTAACCAATGCAATGGAAGCAAACTCTCTTAATAAGGTGAGCATGATAATTAAAGAGAGTTCAAGCAACCAACTAAACAAAAGCTCTTTGAAAAGATAAGCATGAATACTAAGAGCAAAGCATGATAGTAGCTATTAAAAGACAAAGAACACACACAGCATAGATAGACATGAAAATTCTATGTTATGTTCTAGGTAGAAGTGGAGCGTGTTTCTCTCCCACATAAAGAATGCTGAGTTCCGACTCGTTATGAAAAACTAAAAAGAAAACTAAAAGCAAGACGCTCCAAGCATAGCACATAACACATGAAGTGATAAAAATATAGTGGAACGAAAGACGAACTGATAATGTTGATGGAGAAGGGGATGCACGGGGGCATCCCCAAGCTTAGACGCTTGAGTCTCCTTGAATATTTCTTGGGGGTGCGCGGGGGCATCCCCAAGCTTGATCGCTTGACACTCCTGAATCTTTTTATCATCTTCCCTCGCACACTTGAAAACTCCCTTCATACATAACTCATCATAATCTGATTAGCGAGGTTAGTACCCTTAATAAAATAATTATACCTTGCTGGAAATAAAGATATTCTTGAAGTTCTACTGTTTCTCAAGATTGCCAAAAGGTTTTTTGCAAAGAAAAAGCAAGTTCTTGATTTGCAAAATGAAGGAAAGGCAAAACAGGACAGAATCTGTGAAAAACAGAACAGCAGGTAGTAATTGATCTGTTCGGGATACTTCTGCAACTCAAATCAAAAAACTCAGAACAGACGCACGAAAGACAATTATATAGAGAACGCTGTCGAAACAATTCAGACCAAAAAGATGATCTGGTGATTTTATACGAATTTTTCTATCCAAGGACAGAATCTGTTTCCTAGACAGCACCTCACAACTTTTGAACTTTCTAGCAATCAGAGGCAATACTTGGCTCAAATATGAAAAGCAAAGATACAATGATGATGCTACAGCAGTAAACAACATCAAGACACAACAAAAGCAAAAAAATTATTCATGTGGGCTGCCTCCCAAAACCGCTTTCTTTTATGCCTTTAAGCTAAGCATAATGCATAGAGATCAAGTTTTATCAAGAGTAAAAGAATAGCTAGCCCGTACAACGGACTCAAAAGGTAACTTGATCTTCTTTCGAGGGAAGTGTTCCATCCCTTTCTTGAGAGGAAACTGAAATTTTATATTACCCTCTTTCATGTCAATGATAGTACCAACGGTGCGTAAAAAGGGACGTCCCAAAATAATTGGACATGAAGGATCACATTCAATATCCATAATAGTAAAATCAACGGGAACATAATTATCATTAACAACAATAAGAACATCGTCGATCCTCCCCAAAGGTTTCTTTATGGAAGAATCAACGAGACGAACACCAAAAGAACAAGAATCATAAGGTTTCAATTTAAGCATATCATATAGTCTTTTGGGCATAATAGAGGTACTAGCTACAATATCACATAAAGCATAGCAAGAGAAGTTGTTTATCTTAATTTTAATCATAGGATCCCAACCATCTTCTAGCTTTCTAGGTATGGAGGTTTCTACTCTAAGTTTCTCCTACCTAGCTTTTATCAGAGCATTAGTGATATGCTCTGTGAAGGCAAGGTTAAGCGTGCTAGTGCGGGGATCTCTAGACATTTTGTGAAGGAAATCAATAACTTCGGTAAGAGTGCAATTATCAAAATCAAGGTCATGAGCATCAAGTAAAGTGGTAGTGGTGTCATTTAGGTTCACTTGTTTGGTAGTTTCTATAGTCATAGCATCACCATTAATAGGTCCAATGGGACCAGGTGTACATTGGGTGCTAAGAGTTTGAACATCCTCACCAACTTGGATAGTAGCAACAGTGTGGTGGGTAGGAAGGCTCTTAATTCTTTCTTCTTCCTCCCTTTCTCTAGCCCATCTCTCTTTAAGTTTAGCCATCATCCTAATGTTTTCATTAATTTGCACTTGAATAGCATTGATAGGAGTGACTTCCCTCTCCTCAAGAGGAGAAGGTTTAATTTTTAGCAATTTTACCTCATTGGCTAAGTGGTCTACCTTAAAAGAAAGATCATCTAGTTTATGTAGTTTTTCTTCTACACTCTTATTAAAGGCTTTTTGGGTAGTGATGAAATCTCTAAGCATAGTCTCTAGTTCAGTAGTGGAGTTCTTGGTACTAGGATAAGCATTATTGTTCCCATAAGAGTTAGAGGGGAACGGTCTAGGATTGTTACCAAAGTTGCTCCTATAAGCATTGTTGTTAAAATTGTTTCTAGAGATAAAGTTCACATCTACTTGTTCTTGAGCAATCAAAGAATTTAAAGGAACATCACGAGGATCAACAGTAGATTTCTTCGAAAGTAGAGACATGATCAAGTCAACTTTTTCATTAAGGGAGGAAATCTCCTCGACAGAGTTTACCTTCCTACCTGTTGGAGCGCGTTCGGTGTGCCATTGGGAATAGTTGGTCATCATCTCATCGAGAAGCTTTGTGGCAGCACCGAGTGTAGTTGACATAAAAGTTCCTCCCGCGGCCGAATCTAACAAGTTCCGCGAGGTAAAGTTCAAGCCTGCATAAAAAGTTTGGATAACCATCCAAGTAGTCAAACCGTGAGTAGAGAAGTTCTTGATAAGAGATTTCATACGTTCCCAAGCTTGGGCAACGTGTTCATTATCCAATTGTTTAAAATTCATTATGTTACTTCTAAGTTGGATAATTTTAGCAGGTGGATAGTATTTTCCAATAAAAGCATCTTTGCACTTGTCCCAAGAATCTATGCTATTTCTAGGCAAAGACTGAAACCAAATTTTAGCTCCTCCTCTCAAGGAGAAAGGAAAAAGCTTGAGCTTAACAATATTACCATCTATTTCGTGGTATTTTTGCATATCACAAAGTTCAACAAAGTTGTTTAAGTGTAAAGCAGCATCATCTCCAGCACCGGAGAATTGTTCTCTCATGACTAAGTTCAGTAAAGCAGGTTTAATTTCATATGAAGGTGCTGAAGTGGCAGGTGTAGTGATAGGTGTGCTGATAAAGTCATCGTTGTTGTGACTAGTGAAGTCACACAACTTGGTGTTCTCGGTGGAACCCATAGTAGCAAGCAAGCAAGATAACTATTTTTTGTGATTTTCGATAAAAAGGACTAAAGCAAAAACTGAAAGGTAAACTAACAAGACTAAAAAGCAAAGGTAAAAGATAGCATGCAACTCCCCTATCCTGAAGAGTGGAGTCCCCGGCAACGGCGCCAGAAAATACTCCTTGATGGGCCTCTAACCCCTCGTTGGTTACCCCAAGTGGAAGGTGAAAGATGCAGTGTTGTGGAAGTGTTTTCCCTTAGCAAAGATGCCAAGGATCGAATCCCCAGAGACTCCTAGGTTCAACAAGTAGGTGTCAACTGCTAACGGCGCGGATTAGCAATCAACGTGGACCTGCACACAGATACAAATAACTTTGCTCCCAACGAGTACAGAGAGGTTGTCAATCCCTCCGGCCTTGTAGTTCACAAAGGGTTAAAAGCAAATGATAGTAGTGATAGATAGTGTTTGCAATAGTAAATAATAACGAAAAGTAAATAGCGGATGTGATCAATGATGGTAATATGGACCGGAGTCTCATGATGTTCACTAGTGATGTCTCTCTCCCAAAAGACGATAAAACAGCTATGTGTGGTAAACAAATTGCAGCTGGGCAATTGACAGGACCACGAACGCAAACCAATGCTGACTACATTGCAAGAAAGGTTGAGGTTCAAAGCATGGGCGGTACGCCAAAGTAAGTAGACCGAAATCCATCAATGCCTACCACTAATCATCCACCTTGAGATATCTATCCAGAACATCTCGCTGGTATTAAGTTGCGAGCCCCACCCATAGTGTAAACTCAAAGCAACAGACAACTGCATTAAAAGAACTTTTCGTAAAGTAAACAATCCTTGCACCCGCGGGCACAAGCACCATTGTTTTCCCCCTTGTGGCAATAGCACATCCCCTAGACTCATGTTTCTGTCACTCAAGCTAGTCATCGAGGGGCATGAACCCACAATCGAGCATAACGTTCCCTCTTGGAGTCACTACCTACTACTTGGCCAAAGCAATAAATAACAACGGAGAACATGCAAGAATTACTTATGAACATAAATATAAAAGAAGTGAATCAAATATATTACTCAAGATCAATCTGAACATAATCTCATAATCCATCGGATCCCAGCAAACTCAACATAGCAACAGCATAAGGATTACATATGTGCCTCGATCATGTAGGGCATCTCACGAGGACTAATTAGTGAAGCACAAGAACGAGAGGAGAACATCACATAGCTACTGGTCATGGACTCATGGTCCAAGGGAGACTACTCACGAGTCATCCGGGAGGCGTCCATGGTGGTGGAGAAGCTCCCGGTGGTGATCCTCCCCTCCGGCAGGGTGCCGGGAAGAGTTCTCCTGGTGCTCCCGATCTTGGAAGCGGCGGCGGCGGCGGAACAGAGATGGGATCGCGAAAAAAGTTCCTGTTCTGAGGGTTTCGGAGGACGCTTTAAATATATGCCAAAGGGGGGCATCGGGGGAGCTTTGGGGGGCCCAGGCGCCCCCCCGGCGCGGCCCAGGGGGGGCGCCGCCAGGGCGCCTGGAGCCTTGGTGCCCCCCCCCCCCCGGCTGCCCTTCGGACGCCCGGTAGTTTCCGAAACGCTGATTTTTTATATATTTTTTCTGGATTTTTCCTGGCAGTTCTCGTAACGTGAAAACCTGAAATACAAAAACAGCCGAAAACAGAAACTGGCACTGGGGTGCACTGGATTAGTAAGTTAGTCCAAATATGATCAAAAGTGTATGGAAGTGTATGAATATCATAGCAATATCACCCAAAAGTGGCATGGAGCAAGCAGAAATTATAGATACGTTTTGGACGTATCACGTCCCGCCCTAGAAGGGCGTGGTATCCGATGTTGAATAGGACAATGTGGAAGAGCAGTTCCTCTGACCTATAGTTCTCGGGTGTAACGAATACTACGTCGAACTTAATACTTACCGAACACCGGGCTTCCCGGCTGGGAATAATTCCTCTAAAGGTTGTATTACTTTGTTCAATGCGGGATTTATCGACCTGCGTTTTTGCAAGCATGTCCTCATATATGAGGTTGAGTCTGCTGCCTCCGTCCATGAGTACTTTAGTGAGGCGAAAGCCGTCTACTATTGGGTTTAGTACAAGAGTGGTTGTGGCTCGGACCGACCGAACTCGTGGTTCGTCTTTGGCAGAGAAAGTAATTGTCGTGTCACTTCATGGGCTTGCAGTGCTGATTTGATGAACCTTGGCAAGTTTGCGATTTGCTCTCTTGCGTCGGATGTTTTAGGAGAATGTCTTAAAGACAGTAAATACATTGGAATCTTTCTCCCCTAGCGTTGCGGTGGCGAGGATTGCTTCACCGCTTTTTGCTACCTGCCGGAATACCCAACATGCTCTAAGGCAGTGGGTTGGGATAATGTCCGGGGCGGCATGTATTTGGCAGGGTTTATCCAACAATTCATCCCGAACGGACATGTGTCATGTGAAAGGTCTGTTTTTCTTGCCATTGTATATGTTATCGGAGGCCCTGCTAGGGTATATCCATGTCGCTTCAGCGGCGTTTTGTCCGAAGATGGACTGTTCCAGAGGTGTATTCTGGGCTTTCCAAGTGTTTTCCATAGCACAGTACTTTCGTACCAAATGTGATAGTTCTGCAAAGCTCCGTATTCGACGGCGGTTGAGGGCGTTCAAGACTCCCTCGTCCATGCAATTGCGGTGAAATATGGGAATCACGTCATCGTCGCAGCAGTCCTTAATCTTGTTTTTAACAAGTAGGAATCTGGCCCAGAAGTGATGAACCGTCTCTTGGAGCTGATGTTGTATATACGTGAGTCACATATGTGCGGTAGTTCGGACTTACTTGGAGAGTGTGTACTATGGTGGGTGGGTGTGGATAAATTTGAGTCCCAGCCCAACATAGTGTTCGGGGTTTGTGCAATCTCTGGTGTGCACGGTCTAGGCCCAGGGGGATCTGAACATTCCGCGGGCCCGGCATCTGTCGCTGAGCTTGAAAGGCATGAAGCTCCACCTGACAGGGGTGTGTTCGGCTCAAAGAGTTCGGAAATTCGAATAGCACCAGCCTCCGTTTCGAGAGGGGAAATATCTTCGGCTCGGTCCTAGATGGCCGCCACCAGGTGAGTGATCGGGGTGGAATTAACTTCCTTCTGACCGGGTTTAAGCCCGATCTGATCATCGGGCGATGAAAGCCCCAATGCGGCAATGCAATCTAGCAGCTCGTTTAAAGATGAGGAATCCATCGAAATAGTGCCATCGGAGTAGTCGGAGCCAATATAGGAGTGATGGTCGATGACCGCCGGGAGCGCGGCCGGCCTGGCGGCCACGCGGGCGCATACAACAAACCCACCGAGCTGAAGGATCTGGCCCAAGGGCAGGTTATTTTCGAGGGTGATGTCGTCCTTGATGACGAGATGAGGCATCGATCACTTCTCGCAAGCGCACAGCGGAGCTCTCAATGAAAGCACCATTATCGGTGTCAAAACCAGCAAATCTCGGGTAGGGGTGCCCAAGCTGTGTGTCTAAGGATCAATGGTAACAGGAGACTAGGGGCATAATATTTACCAAGGTTCAGGCCCTCTCGATCGAGGTAATACCCTACTTCCTACTTGATTGATCTTGATGAATATGGGATTACAAGAGTTGGTCTACCTCGAGATCGTAATGGCTAGACCCTAGAAGTCTAGCCTATGATATTGTGATTCTGCTACCCTCTACGGACCAGACCGTCCGGTTTATGTATCCACCGGAGGAGACCTAGGGTTACAAATATTGCTTGGGAAGAAAGGAATCGTTACATCCGAACATCTATTCTGCCTTTCTACATATACAGGAGTCCTAACCGGACTCGGGGACGTTAGTTTATCTTCATCTTCATGGCCCATCTCAGCCCAACTTTGGTAGACCGGATCCTCATGGACCCCCAAATCCAGGACTCCCTCAGTGATCTCACTTAAAAATTGAAAACTTCACCACACGAAACTCTGCAGAAACCTCGTGAGATCTGTAAGTATAACAAGCAAATCATAAAATTTAGGTGTTTTTATGAACCCATTCATATTTTATTATTGCATAATACCTACTTTATTCCATTTTCTCCATTACTTATACCCCTCGATGCAGTCCATAGATTCATCAAAACAAGCAAACTCTGCAATGAAAATGGAATATGTCTAAAACATAACAGTCTGTAGTAATCTGAACACTTGCCATACTTTTGTAACTCTAACAATTCTAAAAAATTAGGACAACGTGGGAAATTTGTATATCAATCATGGGTACAATATTTAGATCAAAATCACATTCCAGTGATTTTTAGAATTTTCTGGACTGAGCACAAATGTTTCTGTTTTTTCACAAAATCAAACCAACTATCAACCAAATCATCCCAAAGGCTTTACTTGGCACAAACACTAATTAAAACACAAAAACACAATCATAACATTGACATAATTTTATGAACACTCAAAATAAAATGATAACTATTGGGTTGTCTCCCAACAAGCTATGTCTTTATAGCCATTAAGATAGGCTTGAGATTTTATTGATGCTCACAAGAAAGATAATAATTGAAACACAGAGCGAGCATCATGTAGCATGTGAAAATCACATTTAAGTCTAACATACTTCCTATGCATAGGCATTTTATAAGCAAACAAATTATCAAGACAAGAAATATTTAGAATATGCATGGAAGAAGAAAGAAACCATAATAATCTCAAAATGAAAAGAGGTAATTTAGTAACATGAGAATTTCTACAACCATATTTTTCTCTCTCATAATAATTATATGTGCGATCATATTAAAATTCAACAATATATCTACCACATAACATATTCTTTACATCATCCACATGCATGCAATGTTGACACTCTTCCAAAATAGTGGGATTATCATCAACTAAAGTCATGACCTCTCCAAGCCCACTTTTATAATAAAAGAATCATAGGATTAGTCATTCTCCAAAGTAGTGGGATCATTATTACCTAAAGTTTAAACTCTTCTAAACCCACTTTCAATATTATTACAAACATCATTATCAATGGCATATTCATTATGAAGCTTACATAATTTTCAAGATCATCACAAGCATCATAATTA
The DNA here is from genome assembly GCA_902687465.1 of Secale cereale. Taxonomy (NCBI): domain Eukaryota; kingdom Viridiplantae; phylum Streptophyta; class Magnoliopsida; order Poales; family Poaceae; genus Secale; species Secale cereale. The sequence goes on along the minus strand of LR738711.1, from coordinate 876,459,754 downwards.
TCACCCCAATCATGATCATTGCAATAAGTAGTGAACATAATAAAGTTATGATCCCCAAGCTTGTATCTTTGCATATCATTAGCAAAGTTGACATTAATAGAATTTATAATAACATCATTGCAATCATGATTTTCATTCAAGGAGCTAGCATGAATCACTTTATAGATTTCTTCTTTCAATACTTAATCACAATTTTCAGATTCATGATTTTCAGGAAAACCTCCATAGACCATGGATATAATCAAGGGCACTCAACTCACTAGCAATTGGTTCAACATAATCAGATCTTCTAAAAAGATTCGCAAGTGGATGAGGATCCATGTCTTTACATTTCCTTTCTGTTTTGTGTATTCAATGAAGGCAATTAAAAGCAAACAAATAAGCAGAGGAAAATATTTTTGTGTTTTTGCAAAATTGTTTTAGAAGTGGGGGGGTGAAAACGATACACAAATGCAAATAAAAGTCAAATGAAAATAAGAGCAAGTAGATGATAGTTTATGTGAAGGTACTTGATAGGTTTTGGTGATGTCTCCCCGGCAACGGTGCCAGAAATTCTTCCTGCTACTAGTGAGCTGCATTGGGATTTCCTCGAAGAGGAGAGGATGATGCGGTACAGTACAGATAACTATTTCCCTTAGTTAAGAACCAAGGTTATAAATCCAGTACGAGAACCACACAAAACCTCATTAGCAGCACCTGCACACACAAAAGTGAATACTTGCACCCAACGCGATCAACAGGGTCGTCAATCCCCTTGGCGGTTAATTCCAAGGATCAAATCTCGTAGTGGTAGATAGATAAAATAAAATACAAAATATAAATAAAATTCAGAGGAGTATTTTTGTGTTTTATATGATAAAAGTGGACCCGAGGGCCATGGTTTTGACTACAGGCTTATCTCTCGAACATATAGCATACGGTGGGTAAACAAATTATTGTTGGGCAATTGATAGAAAAGCGCATAGTTATGATGATATTCAAAGCAATGCTCATGTATAAAGGCATCATGTCCGAGACAAGTAAACCAACTCCTGCCTACATCTACCACTATTACTCCAGCCATCGACAGCTATCCAACATGCATCTAGAGTATTAAGTATAAAACAGAGTAACGCCTTAAGCAAGATGACATGATGATGTAGACAAAGTAAATCCAACCAATATGAATAAACCCATTATTTTCCCCTTAATGGCAACAATACAAATATGTGTCTTGTCCCCTACTTTGTAACTGGGATATTGAGCATCGCAAGATTGAACCCATTACAAAGCACCTCTTCCATTACAAGATAAATCAATCTTGTTGGCCAAACCAAATGGATAGACCGGAGAGAAATACAATGTTATAATAATCATGCATAAATAAGTTGACAATAGACTCAAATATTTCTCCTGAATAATATGATCATAAACCCACAATTCATCGGATCCCAAAAAACACATTGCAAGACAAGATTACATCGGATAGAACTCCAAGAAGATCCAGGAGAACATGGTATTGAAGATCAAAGAGAGAGAAGAATCCATATAGATACTAGCCATGGACACGTAGGTCTGTGGTAAACTACTCACGCATCATCGGTAGGGCAGCACGGTTCATGTAGAAACCCTCCGTGATCGATTCCCCCTCCAGCAGAGTACAAGAAAAGGCCTCTAGATGGGATCGCAGAAGAATAGAGACTTGCGGCGACGCAAAAAGTGTTTCGGGTAGCACTCTATTGGTTTCCAATATTTGTGAATTTATATAAGTGGAATTAGGTTAGATGGAGCCATGATGAGCCCACAAGATATCCCGACGCGCTCGGTTGCTTTGTCGTATCCTCGTTTACCTTCTGGTCTCCTCCCAAAGCTTATAGGGTCTCTCTTGTCCAGAAAAAAATCGTCAAAAAGTTGCGTAGCATTTGGAATCCATTTGGTACTGATTTCCTAGAAAATCAAAAATAGGCAAAAAAACAGCAACTCGCACTGGGCACTAGGTTAATAGGCTAGTCCCAAAAAATGATATGCAATTGCATATAATTGCATACAAAACATCCTAGATTTATACTATAATAGCATGGAACAATAAAAAAATTATAGATACATTGGAGACGTATCACTTCCTATCCACTAGCTGAGTCGAATAGAACCCATAAGTTAAGCATGTTGGGGCTGGAGCAGTCTAAGGATGGGTGATCAGGTGGGAAGTTGATATATCTCAAACTTCATTTAAGCGCCATGATACGATCAGTCATTTAGCAAATAAATGTGTCTGTAGTAACCTATCATGTCGATTAAATAAATCTTGCGGATCTTGTTTTGGGAATTTTTAGAATGATATTTTTTTTTTGTTATTTGTTCTTTTGAACAATTGGAGAATGATTGACATCTGTGAGCCCACACGATCTATCCCTTAGACCCACAACGTACAAGAAGGGTTTGACCATGATGGGTTCCTCTTGGTCTGTGTTACGATAGGTCATGGTGTCATACCAAACCAAATTAAGTTTGAGCATATGCGTTGGATTCCCT
>LR738711.1:876326714-876457179 GCA_902687465.1 Secale cereale | reverse complement strand
CCCCCCCCCCCCGACTCGAAGTATTAGTGCCCCATCGCAGTTGTGCATTCGGGATTTGAACACATCACACACCACCAATGGGTATTTTTGGGCCGCATATACGGTATAGGGTCTTATGATCGACCCCGTCCCCCTTGTGCGGGTTTCTAAGACAAGCCTATTTGTGGGCTCCTGGGGTCTATATATAGCATCCCTCGACCAATAACAAGGGGGTTTGCCCATGAATGAATTCCTCCTGGTTCGTGTTAGGGAGAGTCACGGTAACACGTCTGAGCAAATTTCGATCTCATCCGTTATCAGGATTCCCTCCCACACGCTCTAATTAGTGATTAGACCGATACCGTATGTATGTCGTCCTTAATTACCTAGCTTTCGTGGCGTTTGTCCGTTTCGTGAGGTAGGCACTGAAGGAAATATGCCCTAGAGGCAATAATAAAGATGTTATTTGTATTTCCTTATATCATGATAAATGTCTTTTATTCATGCTAGAATTGTATTAACCGGAAACTTAGTACATGTGTGAATGCATAGACAAAACAGTATGTCCGTAGTATGCCTCTACTAGACTAGCTCATTGATCAAAGATGGTTATGTTTCCTAGTCATAGACATGAGTTGTCATTTGATCAACGAGATCACATCATTAGGAGAATGATGTGATGGACAAGACCCATCTGTTAGCTTAGCACTATGATCGTTTAGTTTTACTGCTATTGCTTTCTTCATGACTAATACATATTCCGATGACTATGAGATTATGCAACTCCCAAATACTGGAGGAACACCTTGTGTGCAATCAAACATCACAACGTAACTGGGTGATTATAAAGATGCTCTACAGGTGTCTCCGAAAGTGTTCGTGGTGTTGGCATAGATCAAGAGTAGGATTTGTCACTCCGAGTGCCGGAGAGGTATCTCTGGGCCCTCTCGGTAATGCACATCATAATAAGCCTTGCAAGCAAATGACTAATGAGTTAGCTTGCTGATTACGAGATTGAACTAGGTATTGAGATACCGACGATCGAATCTAGGGCAAGTAACATACCGATGACAAAGGGAACAATGTATGTTGTTATGAGGTTTGATCGATAAATATCTTCGTAGAATATGTAGGAGCCAATATGAGCATCCAGGTTCCGCTATTGGTTATTGACCAGAGATGAGTCTCGGTCATGTCTACATAGTTCTCGAACCTGTAGGGTCCGCACGCTTAACGTTTGATGACGATCGGTATTATTAGTTTATAAGTTTTGATGTACCGAAGGTAGTTCGGAGTCTCGGATGAGATCACGCACATGACGAGGAGTCACAAAATGTCCGAGACGTAAAGATTGATACATTGGACGACTATATTCGAACACCGGAAGTGTTCCGGAAAAGTTTCGGATTAAACCGGAGTGCCGGAGGGGTATCGGTACCCCACGGGGGAACTAATGGGCCACTTGGGCCCTTAGTGGAGAGAGAGAGGGCCGGCCAGGGCTGGGCCGCACGCCCCTCTCCCTTGGTCCAAATTGAACAAGGAAATGAGGGGGTGGCGCCCCTTTCCTTCTCCCTCTCCCTCTCCTTCCTTCCCCCTCTCCCTCTTGGTGTACTCCTAATAGGAATAGGATTGGAATCCTATTCCTAGTAGGAGTGGCCCTCCTAGGGCGCGCCATAGGGGCCGGCAGGCCTCCCCCCATTGCTCCTTTATATACAGGGGTAGGGGGCACCTCTAGATAAACAAGTTGATCAAGTTGATCTCTGCCAACCGTGTGCGGTGCCCCCTCCACAGAAACACACCTCGGTCATATCGTTGCAGTGCTTAGGCGAAGCCCTGCGCCGGTAGCTTCATCATCTCCGTCACCATGCCGTCGTGCTGACGAAACTCTCCCGCGAAGTTCTACTGGATCAAAAGCTCGTGGGACGTCATCAAGCTGAAGTTGTGCTGAACACGGAGGCTCCATACGTTCGGTGCTTGATCGGTTGGATCGCGAAGAAAGTTCGACTACATCAACCGCGTCACTAGACGCTTCCGCTTTCGGTCTACGAGCGTACGTAGACATACTCTCCCCTCTCGTTGCTATGCATCTAGTAGATAGATCTTGTGTGATCGTAGGATTTTTTTTTTTGAAATACTACGTTTCCCAACAGTGGCATCATGAGCCAGGTCTATGCGTAGATGATATGCACGAGTAGAACACAATGAGTTGTAGGAGATAATAGTTATACTGCTTACTAGCATGTCATACTTTGTTTCAGCGGTATTGTGAGATGAAGCGGCCCGGACCGACATTACGCGTATGCTTACGCGAGACTGGTTTCACCGTTACGAGCACTCGTTGCTTGAAGGTGATTGGCGGGTTTCTGTCTCTCTCACTTTAGCTGAATCAAGTGTGGCTATGCCCGGTCCTTGTGAATGTTAAAACAGCACATACTTGACGAAAAATCTTTGTGGTTTTTGTATTCTTAGGTAAGAACAATTCTTGCTAAGCTCGTAGCAGCCACGTAAAACTTGCAACAACAAAGTAGAGGACGTCTAACTTGTTTTTGCAGGGCATGTTGTGATGTGATATGGTCAAGACATGTTTTGTAAAGTTATCGGCAACTGGCAAGAGCCATATGGTTGTTGCTTTATTGTATGAAATACAGTCGCCATGTAATTGCTTTACTTTATCACTAAGCGGTAGCGATAGTCATGGAAGCAATAGTTGGCGAGACGACAATGATGCTACGATGGAGATCATGGTGTCGCGCCCATGATGATGGTGATCATGACGGTGCCTTGGAGATGGAGATCAAAAGCACAAGATGATGATGGCCATATCATGTCACATATTTTGATTGCATGTGATGTTTATCTTATTATGCTTCTTATTTTGCTTAGAACGACGGTAGTGTTATAAGATGATCCCTTACAAAATTTCAAGGTACAAGTGTTCTCCCTGAGTATGCACCGTTGCGAAAGTTCGTCGTGCCGAGACACCACGTGATGATCGGGTGTGATAAGCTCTATGTTCACATACAACAGGTGCAAGCCAGTTTTGCACACGCAGAATACTCGGGTTAAACTTGACGAGCCTAGCATGTACAAACATGGCCTCGGAACACTAGAGACCGAAAGGTCGAGCGTGAATCATATAGTAGATATGATCAACATAAGATGTTCACCATTGAAAACTACTCCATCTCACGTGATGATCGGACATGGTTTAGTTTATTTGGATCACGTGATCATTTAGATGACTAGAGGGATGTCAATCTAAGTGGGAGTTCTTTAAGTCATATGATTAATTGAACTTTAATTTATCATGAACTTAGTCCTGATAGTTTTTTTGCATATCTATGTTGTTGTAGATCAATGGCCCGTGCTACCGTTCCTTTTAATTTTAATGCATTCCTAGAGAAAGCTAAGTTGAAAGATGATGGTAGCAATTACACGGACTGGGTCGTAACTTGAGGATTATCCTCATTGCTGCACAGAAGAATTATGTCCTTGAAGCACCGCTTGGTGACAAGCCCCCTCCCGCTAATGTAGATGCTTTGAACGTTTAGCAGACGCGGTCTGATGACTACACGATAGTTCAGTGTGCCATGCTTTACGGCTTAGAATCGGGACTTCAATGATGTTTTGAACGTCATGGAGCATATGAGATGTTCCAGGAGTTGAAGTTAATATTTCAAGCAAATGCCCGGATTGAGAAATATGAGATTTCTAATAAGTTCTACAGCTGCAAGATGGAGGAGAATAGTTCTATCAGTGAACACTTTCTCAGAATGTCTAGTTACTACAATCATATGACACAACTTGGATGCAAAGTTGACAAAGATAGTGTTATTGATAGAGTTCTTCAATCACTGCCACCAAGCTATAAAGGCTTCGTGATGAACTATAACATGCAAGGGATGCAGAAGACAATTCCCGAGCTCTTCGCTATGCTCAAAGTTGCGGAGGTAGAAATCAAAAAGGAGCATCAAGTGTTGATGGTTAACAAGACCACTAGTTTCAATAAAAAGGGCAAGGGAAAGAAGGGGAACTTCAAGAAGAATAGCAAGACAGTTGCTACTCCCACGAAGAAACCCAAGTCTGGAGCCAAGCCTGAAACTGAGTGCTTCTACTGCAAAGGGACTGGACACTGGAAGGATGGCAAGGTGAACAAAGGTATATGTGATATACATGTTATTGATGTGTACCTTACTAATGCTCGTAGTAGTACCTGGGTATTTGATATCGGTTCGGTTGCTAATATTTGTAACTCGAAACAGGGACTACGGATTAAACGAAGATTGGCTAAGGACGAGGTCACGACGCGCATTGGAAATGGTTCCAGAGTCGATGTGATCGCCGTCGGCACGCTACCTCTACATCTACCTTCGGGATTAGTTTTTGATCTGAATAATTGTTATTTGGTGCCAGCATTAAGCATGAACATAATATTTCTGGATCTTCTTTATTGCGAGATGGTTATTCATTTAAATCTGAGAATAATGGTTGTTCTATTTATATGAGTAATATCTTTTATGGTCATGCACCCTTGAAGAGTGGTCTATTATTGTTGGATCTCGAACGTAGTGATACACATATTCATAATACTAAAGCCAAAAGATGTAAGGTTAATGATGATAGTGCAACTTATTTGTGGCACTGCCGTTTAGGTCATATTGGTGTAAAACGCATGAAGAAACTCCATAGTGATGGACTTTTGGAATCACTTGATTATGAATCACTTGGTGCTTGCGAACCATGCCTCATGGGCAAGATGACTAAAACTCCGTACTCCGGAACAATGGAGCGAGCAACAGATTTGTTGGAAATCATACATACTGATGTATGTGGACCGATGAGTGTTGAAGCTCGCGACGGGTATCGTTATTTTCTGACCTTCACTGATGATTTGAGCAGATATGGGTATATCTACTTGATGAAGCACAAGTCTGAAACATTTGAAAAGTTCAAAGAATTTCAGAGTGAAGTAGAGAATCATCGTAACAAGAAAATAAAGTTTCTATGATCTGATCGTGGAGGTGAATATTTGAGTTATGAGTTTGTTCTTCATTTGAAACAATGTGGAATAGTTTCACAACTCACGCCACCCGGAACACCACAACGTAATGGTGTGTCCGAACGTCGTAACCGTACTTTATTAGATATGGTGCGGTCTATGATGTCTCTTACCGATTTACCACTATCATTTTGGGGTTATGCTTTAGAGACACCTGCATGCACGCTAAATAGGGCACCATCTAAATCCGTTGAGACGACGCCTTATGAACTGTGGTTTGGCAAGAAACCAAAGTTGTCATTTCTTAAAGTTTGGGGCTGCGATTCTTATGTGAAAAAGCTTCAATCTGATAAGCTCGAACCCAAGTTGGAGAAATGTGTCTTCATAGGATACCCAAAGGAGACTATTGGGTACACCTTCTATCACAGATCTGAAGGCAAGATATTTGTTGCTGAGAATGGAACCTTTCTAGAGAAGGAGTTTCTCTCGAAAGAAGTGAGTGGGAGGAAAGTGGAACTTGATGAGGTAATTGTACCTTCTCCCGAATTGGAAAGTAGTACATCACAGAAACTGGTTCTAGTGATTCCTACACCAATTAGTGAGGAAGCTAACGATGATGATCATGAAACTTCGGATCAAGTTTCTCCTGAACTTCGTAGATCAACCAGAGTGCGTTCCGCGCCAGAGTGGTATGGCAACCCAGTTCTGGAAGTCATGTTACTAGACCATGATGAACCTACGAACTATGAGGAAGCGATGATTGATGTCTACTACGCAGCCTTCTTCTTGTAGACATTGCTGGGCCTCCAAGTGATGAGGTTTGTAGGACAGTAGCAAATTTCCCTCAAGGGGATGACCTAAGGTTTATCAATCCGTGGGAGGCGTAGGATGAAGATGGTATCTCTCAAGCAACCCTGCAACCAAATAACAAAGAGTCTCTTGTGTCCCCAACACACCCAATATAATGGTAAATTGTATAGGTGCACTAGTTCGGCGAAGAGATGGTGATACAAGTGCAATATGGATGGTAGATATAGGTTTTTGTAATAGGAAAATATAAAAACAGCAAGGTGACTAAAGATAAAAGTGAGCATAAACGGTGTTGCAATTATAGGAAACAAGGCCTAGGGTTCATACTTTCAGTAGTGCAAGTTCTCTCAACAATAATAACATAACTAGATCATATAACTATCCCTCAACATGCAACAAAGAGTCACTCCAAAGTAACTAATAGCGGAGAACAAACGAAGAGATTATAGTAGGGTATGAAACCACCTCAAAGTTATTCTTTATGATCAATCTATTCAAGAGTCAGTACTAAAATAACACGAAGCTATTCTTTCCATTCGATCTATCATAGAGTTCGTACTATAATAACACCTTAAGATACAAATCAACCAAAACCCTAATGTCACCTAGATAGTCCATTGTCACCTCAAGTATCCGTGGGCATGATTATATGATATGCATCACACAATCTCAGATTCATCTATTCAACCAACACAAAGAAATTCAAAGAGTGCCCCAAAGTTTCTACTTGAGAGTCAAGACGAAAACGTGTGCCAACCCCTATGCATAGATTCCCAAGGTACGGAACCCGCAAGTTGATCACCAAAACATACATCAAGTGAATCAATAGAATACCCCATTGTCACCACAGGTATCCCACGCAAGACATACATCAAGTGTTCTCAAATCCTTAAAGACTCAATCCGATAAGATAACTTCAAAGGGAAAACTCAATCCATTACAGGAGAGTAGAGGGGGAGAAGCATCATAAGATCCAACTATAATAGCAAAGCTCGCGATACATCAAGATCGTGCCATCTCAAGAACACGAGAGAGAGAGAGAGAGAGAGAGAGAGAGAGAGAGAGATCAAACACATAGCTACTAATACATACCCTCAGCCCCGAGGGTGGACTACTCCCTCCTCGTCATGGAGAGCGCTGGGATGATGAAGATAGCCATCGAAAAGGGATTCCCCCTCCGGCAGGGTGCCGGAACGGGGTCTAGATTGGTTTTTGGTGGCAACAGAGGCTTTCGGCGACGGAACTCCCAATCTAGGTTAGTTTTTGGAGGTTTCTGTAAATATAGAGGTTGTTGGAGTCGGGGTCAAGTAAAGGAGGTCTCCGGGCTGTCCACGAGGCAGGGGGCACGCCCAGTAGGGGGGCCCTACCCTCGTGGGCAGCCCGTGGATCTTCTGGCCCCCCTATGGCACTTTCTGGGCTTCTTCTGGTCCAAAAACAGCCTCCGTTGAATTTCAGGTCAATAAGGCTCCGTTTGATATTCCTTTTCTGCGATACCCTAAAACAGGACAAAAACAGAAACTAGCATTGGGCTCTGAGTTAATAGGTTAGTCCCAAAAATCATATAAAAGAGTATATAAAAGCTCATAAAACATCCTATAAGGATAATATAATAGCATGGAACAATCAAAAATTATAGATACGTTGGAGACGTATCAAGCATCCCCAAGCTTAATTCATGCTCGTCCTCGAGTAGGTAAATGATAAAAAACAGAATTTTTGATGTGGAATGCTACCCAACATAATTCTCAATGTAATTCTTTTATTGTGACATGAATGTTCAGATCCGAAAGATTCAAGACAAAAGTCTATATTGACATAAGAAATTATAATACTTCAAGCATACTAACAAAGCAATCATGTCTTCTCAAAATAACATGGCCAAAGAAAGTTATCCCTACAAAATCATATAGTCTGGCTATGCTCCCTCTTCATCACACAAAATATTCATATCATGCAGAACCCCGGTTTCAGCCAAGAAATTGTTTTCATACTCAATTTTTTCAAACCTTTCAACTTTCACGCAATACATGAGCGTGAGCCATGGACATAGCACTATAGGTGGAATAGAGTGGTGGTTGTGGAGAAGACAAAAAGGAGGGAGATATTCTCACATAAACTAGGCGTATCAATGGGCTATGGATATGCCCATCAATAGATATCAATGTGAGTGAGTGGGGATTGCCATGCAACGGATGCACAAGAGCTAAAAGTGTATGAAAGCTCGACAAAAGAAACTAAGTGGGTGTGCATCCAACTTGCTTGCTCACGATAACCTAGGGCATTTGAGGAAGCCCATCGTTGGAATATACAAGGCAAGTTCTATAATGAAAATTGCCACTAGTATATGAAAGTGACTAAATATGAGACTCTCTATCATGAAGAATATGGTGCTACTTTGAAGCACAAGTGTGGAAAAAAGATAGTAGCATTGTCCCTTTCTTTTTTTTTCTTTTTTTTTTCTTTTCTTTTTTTGGGCCTTTCTTTTTCTTGGCCTTTCCTTCTTTTTTTCTTTTTTTTCTTTGGGACAATGCTCTAATAATGATGATCATCACACTTATATTGATTTACAACTCGATATTACAACTCGATACTAGAACAAAGTATGACTCTATATGAATGCCTCCGGCGGTGTACCGGGATGTGCAATGAATCAAGAGTGACATGTATGAAAAATTATGCATGGTGGCCTAGCCACAAATACGATGTCAACTACATGATCATGCATGGCAATATGACAATATGAAGCGTGTCATATGAACGTAGCGGTGGAAAGTTGCATGGCAATATATCTCGGAATGGCTATGGAAATGCCATGATAGGTAGGTATGGTGGCTGTTTTGAGGAAGGTATATGGTGGCTGTTTTGAGGAAGGTATGTAGTGGGTGTATGGTACCGGCGAAAGTTGCGCGGTACAAGAGAGGCTAGCAATGGTGGAAGGGTGAGAGTGCGTATAATCCATGGACTCAACATTAGTCATAAAGAACTCATATACTTATTGCAAAAATTTACAAATCATCAAAACAAAAAAATCAACGCATCCTCCTAGGGGGGAGGTTGGTAGGAGTTAACCATCGCGCGCCCCTGACCTCCACACAAAGGATGACACTCTACAAATACCTCATGCTCTAAATTCGTCACATAGCGGTTCACCATACGTGCATGCTACGGGAATCACAAACTTTAACATAAGTATTTATTAAATTCATAATAACTCCACTAGCATGACTCTACTATCACTATCCTCATATCTCAAAACAATCATCAAGTATCAAACTTCTCATCATATTCAATGCACTTTGTATGAAAAATTTTACTATACCCAACTTGGATGCCTATCATATTAGGACTCGTTTTATAACGAAAGCCAATTACCATGCTGTTCTAAAAGACTCTCAAACTGATATAAGTGAAGCGTGAGAGTTCATCTATTTCTTCATAATAAAACCACCGCCGTGCTCTAAAAAGGTATAAGTGAAACACTAGAGCAACCAACAAACCACTCAAAAAGATATAAGTGAAGATCAATGAGTAGTTGAATAATTATGTAACTATGTGAAGACTCTGTAACATTTAATAATTTCAGATATTGGGATATTATTCAAACAGCAAGCAAAACAAAATAAACTAAATTGACTCTCCAAGCAAAACACATATCATGTGGTGAAAAAAAATATAGCCTCAAGTAAAGTTACCGATAGACGAAGACGAAAGAGGGGATGCCTTCCCGGGGCATCCCCAAGATTAGGATTTTGGTTGTCCTTGAATATTACCCTGGGGTGCCTTGGGAATCCCCAAGATTAGGCTCTTGCCACTCCTTATTCCATAGTCCATCGAATCTTTACCCAAAACTTGAAAACTTCACAACACAAAACTTAACAGAAAACTCGTAAGCTCCGTTAGTATAAGAAAATAAAACTACCACTTAGCTACTATTATGAACTCATTATAAATTCATATTGGTGTAATATCTACTGTATTCCAACTTCTCTATGGTCCATACCCTCCGATACTACTCACAGATTCATCAAAATAAGCAAACAACACATAGAAAACAGAATCTGTCAAAAACTGAACAGTATGTAGCAATCTGTAACTTTCGAATACTTTTGTAACTCAAAAAATTCCGAAATAAGTTGGTATACCTGAGTAATTTGTCTATTAATCATCTTCAAAAAGAATCAACTAAAAAGCACTTTCCAGTAAACAATGGTAGTTAATCTCGTGAGCGCTAAAGTTTCTGGTTTTTACAGCATGGTCGCATAAACTTCACACAAGTCTTCCCAAAGGTTCTACTTGGCACAAACACTAATTAAAACACAAAAGCACATCTAAACAGAAGCTAGATGCAATATTTATTCCTAAACAGAAGCAAAAACAAAGAACAAAAATAAAGTTGGGTTGCCTCCCAACAAGCGCTATCGTTTAACGCCCCTAGCTAGGCATGATGATTTCGATGATGCTCACATAAAAGATAAGAATTGAAACATAAAGGGAGCATCATGAAGAATATGACTAGCACATTTAAGTCTAACCCACTTCCTATTCATAGGGATTTTGTGAGCAAACAACTTATGGGAAAGATAATCAACTAGCATAGGAAGGGAAAATGAGCATAACTTCAAGATTTTAACCACATAGAGAGGAAACTTGATATTATTGCAATATGTAGAAGCATATGTTCCTCCCTCATAATAATTTTCAGTAGCATCATGAATGAATTCAACATTATAACCAGCACATAAAGCATTCTTTTCATGATCTACTTGCATAGAAATTTTACTACTCCCATCATAAGCAAAATTCTTCTCATCAATAGTAGTGGGAGCTAACTCAACAAAATAACTATCATGTGAAGCATAATCCAATTGAAAACTAAAATCATGATGACAAGTTTCATGGTTATCATTATTCTTAATAGCATACAAGTCATCACAATAATCATCATAGATGGCAACTTTGTTCTCATAATTAATTGGAACCTCTTCCGAAATAGTGGATTCAGCACTAAATAAAGTCATAACCTCTCCAAATCCACTTTCATCAATATAATCATCACAAATAGGAGGCATGCTTTCATCATAATAATTTGCTCATCAAAACTTGGGGGACTAAACATATCATCTTCATCAAACATAGCATCCCCAAGCTTGTGGCTTTGCATATCATTAGCATCGGGTATTTAAAGAATTCATACTAACAACATTGCAATCATGCTCATCATGCACATATTTTATGCCAAGCATTCTATGTAATTCTTCTTCTAGTACTTGAGCACGATTTTCCTTCCCATCATTTTCACGAAAAATATTACAAAGATGAAGCATATGAGGTAACCTTAATTCCTTTTTTTGTAGTTTTCTTTTATAAACTAAACTAGTGATAAAACAAGAAACTAAAAGATTCGATTGCAAGATCTAAAGATATACCTTCAAGCACTCACCTCCCCGGCAACGGCGCCAGAAAAGAGCTTGATGTCTACTACGCAACCTTCTTCTTGTAGACGTTGTTGGGCCTCCAAGTGCAGAGGTTTGTAGGATAGTAGCAAATTTCCCTCAAGTGGAGGACCTAAGGTTTATCAATCCGTGGGAGGGGTAGGATGAAGATGGTCTCTCTCAAGCAACCCTGCAACCAAATAACAAAGAGTCTCTTGTGTCCCCAACACACCCAATACAATGGTAAATTGTATAGGTGCACTAGTTCGGTGAAGAGATGGTGATACAAGTGCAATATGGATGGTAGATATAGGTTTTTGTAATAGGAAAATATAAAAACAGCAAGGTAACTAAAGATAAAAGTGAGCATAAACGGTGTTGCAATGACAGGAAACAAGGCCTAGGGTTCATACTTTCACTAGTGCAAGTTCTAAACAATAATAACATAACTGAATCATATAACTATCCCTAAACATGCAACAAAGAGTCACTCGAAAGTAACTAATAGTGGAGAACAAATGAAGAGATTATGGTTGGGTACGAAACCACCTCAAAGTTATTCTTTCTGATCAATCTATTCAAGAGTCGGTACTAAAATAACACGAAGCTATTTTTTCCGTTCGATCTATCATAGAGTTCATACTAGAATAACACCTTAAGATACAAATCAACCAAAACCCTAATGTCACCTAGATACTCATTGTCACCTCAAAGATCCGTGGGCATGATTATACGATATGCATCACACACTCTCATATTCATCTATTCAACCAACACAAAGAACTTCAAAGAGTGCCCCAAAGTTTCTACCGAAGAGTCAAGACGAAAACGTGTGCCAACCCCTATGCATAGATTCCCATGGTACGGAACCCGCAAGTTGATCACCAAAACATACATCAAGTGAATTAATAGAATACCCCATTGTCACCACAGGTATCCCACGCAAGACATACATCAAGTGTTCTCAAATCCTTAAAGACTCAATCCGATAAGATAACTTCAAAGGGAAAACTCAATCCATTACAAGAGAGTAGAGGGGGAGAAGCATCATAAGATCCAACTATCATAGCAAAGCTCGCGATACATCAAGATCTTGCCATCTCAAGAACACGAGAGAGAGAGAGATCAAACACATAGCTACTGATACATACCCTCAGCCCCGAGGGTGGACTACTCCCTCCTCGTCATGGAGAGCGTCGGGATGATGAAGATAGCCACCGGAGAGGGATTCCCCCTCCGGCAGGGTGCCGGAACGGGGTCTAGATTGGTTTTTGGTGGCAACAGAGGATTTCGACGGTGGAAATCCCAATCTAGGTTATTTTTCGGAGGTTTCTGTATATATAGAGGGTATTGGAGTTGGGGGCAAGTAAAGGAGGTCTGCGGGCTGTCCACGAGGCGGGGGGGCGCGCCCAGTAGTGGGGCACACCCCCTACCCTCGTGGGTAGCCCGTGGATCTTCTAGCCCCCCTCCGGCACTTTCTGGGCTTCTTCTGGTCCAAAAACAGCCTCCGTTGAATTTCATGTCAATTGGGCTCCGTTTGATATTCCTTTTCTGCAATACCCTAAAACAGGAGAAAAACATAAAGTGGCGCTGGGCTCTGGGTTAATAGGTTAGTCCCAAAAATCATATAAAAGAGTATATAAAATCCCATAAAACATCCTAGAAGGATAATATAATAGCATGGAACAATCAAAAATTATAGATACGTTGGAGATGTATCAATGATGAGCCCAGATTCTGCAAAATGGCTTAAGGCTAGTGTCGGGGATATACCCCGCGGTGTAATCCGGCCGGAAATATGACCCGGCCGGACTTGGCGATTTACTTGAGACCCGGTTTACACTTGGCGATTCACTGGCGACCCGCCCTGACCAGACGGTTTACAAGCAACCTGCCTGGTTAGTATGACTCACTGGTAACCCGGCGGGCGGCGGACGGATGACAAGGCCCAAGGCCCAGAAGGCCGGTTCATGTTATGGTGGGCCGGTTTATGAGGAAAGCACAAGGAATTTTCTCCTACAAAGGAAGCAAGACTAGGACTCCACTTCTAATAGAGTAATCCTAATCCTACTAGGACTAGTCATGTAACCCGCCCCTTCAACATATATAAGGAGGGGCAGGGCTCCCCAAAGAGGGGAGGCGGACAACAAACAATCTCTAGGTCTAGACACAAAGCGCCGGTTTACCGGCGATTTCATGAGGGTCATAATGAGATCTAGCCTCAAACAGCATGTAGGGCTATTACCGGATGATGTTTCCTGGGGCCCGAAGCTGTCTAAATCCCTGTCTTGCATTGCGTCTCGCGATTCGATCAACCCCTTCAAGCTACCACATAGATGCGTTGGCCTCGCGACTAAGTCCTTACCCTAGGACATCTGCCCTGACAAAACCACGACAGTTGGTGCCCACCGTGGGGCTTGCGCGCGGCGGTGTTGAGTTCTTGGAGGGATCTATTTTAGGGTTTCGAGAAAGTTCGCAATTTTCCGGATGAAGAACCGGTTTGAAAGGATTGGCATCATCTTCAAGATTTACGATATGTGAAAGACAAATTAGGGTCTGGAATCCTGATGTGCGCCACCGACGCAAACATGATCCGTCGACTCCGAGATAAGGATAGTTTGGAGCGCGTACATGGATTTTCAAAGAACAACGGCCTCACGTCGTGCAAAGCAATAGCCGAGAGCAGACAACTATCATTATGTGAAAAGATTCGCTACCGATGGGAGATCCTGGGCTACTTCGTCTTCGGTCTCACGAAGGAGATCAGGGTAATACGATTCATCGGGCGTTTTACAAGGATCCAATTGACTACCAGCTTCACGATCCGGTTTGCTAAACAGCCGAAAAAGGCCACGACACGGAAACGAAGCCGGCGATGAACCGGAATTAACGGCCACAACCCGTAGCTCATCTGGACTCCACCTCCCCTGAGTTGCCATTACGGCTCGTCTTCCGTCCGAGTCGCCGTCGCGTCTCGGCTCCCCTAAATCGCCGCCGCCTCCGAGCTGTCCGAGCTGGACGCGCTTCCATTGAGCTGCCGAGGCCTACGCCCCAGCATGCTGCTGTTCCATCATACTCCTGCTACTGCTCACGTCAAGTACGAATTGAGTACTGCTTGCTCACATAATCCACTAGTACAAGTTGGTACTATTCATCATCAATTACTACGTTACTCAAGAGCTATCAGGTGCTATCTTTTTTCTATTATTTGCTTTGCAAAGATTATTTGTACTTCCGACGTGTACTACTTTGTGCACAGTTTATCGACTCATGGCATCCGTGAAGTATGATCTACCAGCGCCGGCATCCGTGTTCATCCAGCAAAAAATACCAGGTGTTATTTTTCCTATGTATTTATCAGTACATATTAATTCATCCGATCAAAACTATTTGGCCTTGTTGTATTTTGTATGCAGGAGAATTATTTATTACAAAGTGGTATTATACCGCGGAGATGGAGACACGCCAAACATCATTCGGCACAAGTGGTCGTCGTTGCTCAACGGACTCCCGCACCGAATTACAGCGCTGTGGCCGTCTCTCGCGACCACGCCGGTTTACAACGACTGTGGCCGTCTCTCGCAACCACGTCGGTTTACGATGCCGTGGCAGTCTCTCGTGACCGCGCCGGCTTACAAAACGACGTGGCCATCTTTCGCCACCGTGCCAGGTTACAACGACGTGGCCGTCCTTCGCGACCACACCGGTTTACAACGAGGAGGACAACTCGTCCGACCGCATCGGCTTATAATATCGCGGCTGACTCATCTGTCTTTCGAACAAATCAGGTGATGCCCATCCAAGTTTGTTTATTTAGCACATATTATTTTTGTCAAAGGAGCAGTTTATCTTGCCTTGGTCTGCAATATTCTTTCGCAGAACAATTAACTCGCTGCCTTACAATGCCACGGACGACTCGCTCATCTACCCGTGACGGTTCACGCGTCCGCACCGGTTTACAACACGGAGGACAACTTGCTCATCTGTGCCTGCTTACAACACTGAGGCCGACTCATGCGTTTGTGCTGCCTCTGATGCTGCGGATGTTTTACTGTCCGCCCTGCGGTCCGGCTTACTCAACATGCCGGGTTGGCTAAACGGACACCGATGAGGATCATAAGATCACCTGCCCATTCGCACGGTTTACCGCGCCACTTCATCATGGCGGCCAACTGATCATCAACTCTGCGATGAATAGATACTGGCCCAACATATCAGGTGAAATCCATCCAGTACATTTTTATTATATATTGCTTTCTTTCAAAGAGCAATTACTCCGGCTGGCAAAGTCATCTCATGCAGGGCCCTAAACCGCCACGGCGCTGTTTTAAACCGCCGCTCCTTCGTCTTCCTTGCGGGTGTTGCATCCAAACCGCCGTTGCGAGCTGCCGGTGGTCCTGCTCCTGCCGCGCTCATCTTGCAGGCTTTAACCCACCGGGTTATCTTTTGAGGTCTCCTCGAGAAAATGATTAAAGTGCCATTGGAATCGCTCTGGATTATTCACGGACGATATATGATATATATAAGGATCATCTATCATCCAGACAAAGTAAGGTGATGTCTATCTAAGTCTATTTTATTGGAAAATATTATCTTTGTCAAAGAACAATTATTTTGGTCTATATATTTTCATGGGCAGGACAAATTGTCTGCTACAGAAGTGGCCACCATATCACCAAGTTTATTGAATGATTCATATTGGGATATACAATAAGTATTGCGAAGGTCATCAACTTGCCCACCATATTACAGCATTCCGTTGTTCAATTATATGCCAGTTGATATTACGGTCAATTATGGAGAATTTCTTGCGGCCTGGTCTACATTAACACACCGGGCCGCGCCTGTCTGCACGAGTTGTTTATTGAGTATGAGCAAGTCACAGTTTGGGTAGCCCGGTTTTCTTTCAACAAAATGGAGGCAAATTATCATATACTATCAACCGCCGTCTGCACTGGGTAGCTCAATGGGCAGGCGCACAAGTCGCCGCCACTACGGTTTGGTTAAACTTCAAATCGCCAGTTGGAAGGAACCATTGGCCGAGTTGCTGACACAGCTCATACAAAACCATTGATAACCCGCCGCAGTCACCTCAATTTTCTATGGATTCATATCGCACTGTCAACAACAATGATGGACACCATATGCTATGATCAAATATGGAGAGTCTCAAGCCAACTCCTCGAGCAGTCTCAAGACTCGGGGGCTACGATGACATGACTCAAATCCTGTTTAAGAATTTTTGGTTCAAAAGAATAATCTCTCGCAAGTTTGAGTTCTCAGGAAAAACTAAAGAGACCAAAGAGAGTCTATTGCAAGAGCACAGCTCAAACATAGGTACCCGGCGAGCACAGCTCAGAAATATGTCACATGGGGGCTTCTGTTTATAAGGTGCAGTTCTGACTACCCTCCTGATCCGGTGACCAAACCAAGACCATCATAAGAGTTTGTCACATGGGGGCTCCTGTGTGCAAAGGAGTCCCTATGGCCTCTTAAACCGGCGACCGCATCAAGGCCATCATAAGGGCACAGCTCTGGTTGCTACGGCAATTTCCACATGATGATGAGGGGCAAAAGAGAGTTCGATGCTTAGCACAACTCAAACATAGGCCCCGACGAGCAATGCTCAAATGCTACCTGGGGGCTCCTGATGCAAGACATCAGCGAGTTGAAAACTCTTGTAGTAAACAGGGCTTGGAAGCTTGGTGTATACACCTAAAACCCCGGATTAACCTGCCTGCATCAAGTAAGTCACGCCGTCCAGGTAAACCTGGTACGACCCATCGAACATACACACAAGTCAATCCTTATGGACCCTGAACTTGGTAACGTTAAATTGACAATCATCAAGTGATTACACAAGTCAAATCTTTACGGGATTTTTTGAACTTGGTAGCATTTGACATTGATGATTTGGTTAAGGATTGCGGACCATCTTAACAGGCTTTGCAAAAATGGTTAATGACAGTAGCCTGGCAGCTCATAAAAAGCCTCGAATTTGGAGCCTGCCAGCTTGTAAAAAGCCTCGACTACATGGTCTTATTTGCCAAAAACTTTATTTTTATTTTCTATGTTTTATCAAATCTTTATCCTCAAGGTCATTGGTTTTTCAGCCAAGTCCACCGATTTAGGGAGTGGATGACTATAAGTTGCCACTACATCTGCGTTTACAGAGTTCTAGTCTAGGTTACAAACACCAGTACTAACTACAGCTAAACCGGAGTTCATCATAACCCGGTTCGGTTTTTATGACGAACCGACAAATAATCAAGGGAGTCATCGGTGCTTGCACCTTGGATCATTATTTCTTCCTGCCGGATTAAGGTTTCTTGTGATACACTTAAATCACAGGTAAGATAATGACCTGTGTTTATTAAACAGGCCTGGTTTTTGACTATAAGTCGCCAGTATGAGATAAGATAATGACCGGTGTTTATTAACCCGGCCTGGCTTTTGACTATAAGTCGCTAGTATGAGATAAGATAATGACCGGTGTTTATTAACCTGGCCTGGTTTTGTTTATAAACCGGCAATATATGATAATTACCAATGTTCAAATTTTGGGTTATCACCCTTACTACACTCGCTTGGTAAAACCAACAGTATGATCAAATATTACTGGAACCGGTTTTCAAACCGGGTTATATTATTCAAATCTTTAAATAGCCAACATGGCTGGATTTTTATTGTGGTTATCAATAACCAATATTATGATTGAGGTTTTCAAAGTCGCTTCAGCGCAATGGATATTATTTTATCAACGGGTATGATTTATTCTACAAAGGAACAGTCCCGAGTCGCTGCAGGCTTACAACCCGGCACTTGGGGGCTACATTATTCAAGTTGAGATTACATCAAATATACAAGTCTCATGTCGCTGCAAGCATGCACCATGACACTTGGGGGCTAATGCAAAGTCATTTTTACTGGCCTTATTGAAGACCCGACTCATCACATCATAATGAGCCGGCCCTTGGGGGCTACCAATGAGAACAAAGTGTGGACTTTGGTTGACTTGCCCGATGATCGGCAAGCCAAAATAAATGGATCTTCAAGAGGAAGACCGACGCTGACGGTAATGTTACTGTTTACAAAGCTCGACTTGTTGCAAAAGGTTTTCGACAAGTTCAAGGAGTTGACTACGATGAGACTTTCTTACCCGTAGCAATGCTTAAGTCTGTCCGAATCATGTTAGCAATTGCCGCATTTTATGATTATGAAATCTGGCAAATGGATGTCAAAACTGCATTCCTGGATGGATATCTCAAAGAAGAGTTGTATATGATACAACCAGAAGGTTTTGTCAATCCTAAAGGTGCTAACAAAGTGTGCAAGCTCCAGCGATCCATCTATGGACTACTGCAACCATCTCGGAGTTCGAATATACGCTTTGATGAGGTGATCAAAGCATATGGTTTTATACAGACTTTTGGAGAAGCCTGTATTTACAAGAAAGTGAGTGGGAGCTCTGTAGCATTTCTGATATTATATGTGGATGACATATTGTTGATTGGAAATGATATAGAATTTCTGGATAGCATAAAAGGATACTTGAATAAGAATTTTTCAATGAAAGACCTCAGTGAAGCTGCTTACATATTAGGCATTAAGATCTATAGAGATAGATCAAGACGCTTAATTAGACTTTCACAAAGCACATACCTTAATAAAGTTTTGAAGAAGTTCAAAATGGATCAGTCAAAGAAAGGGTTCTTGCCTGTGTTACAAGGTGTGAAGTTGAGTAAGACTCAATGCCCGACCACTGCAGAAGATAGAGAGAAAATGAAAGTCGTTCCCTATGCCTCAGCCATAGGATCTATCATGTATGCAATGTTGTGTACCAGACCTGATGTGTGCCTTGCTATAAGTTTAGCAGGGAGGTACCAAAGTAATCCAGGAGTGGATCACTGGACAGCGGTCAAGAACATCCTGAAGTACCTAAAAAGGACAATGGATATGTTTCTCGTATATGGAGGTGACAAAGAGCTCGTCCTAAACGGTTACGTAGATTCAAGCTTTGACACTGATCCGGATGATTCTAAGTCACAAACCGGATATGTATTTTCATTAAACGGTGGAGCTGTCAGTTGGTGCAGTTCCAAGCAGAACATCGTGGCGCGATCTACGTGTGAAGCGGAATACATAGCTACTTCGGAAGCAGCAAATGAAGGACTCTGGATGAAGGACTTCATATCCGATCTAGGTGTGATACCTAGTGCATCGGGTCCAATGAAAAGATTTTGTGACAACACTGAGCAATAGCCTTGGCGAAGGAATCCAGGTTTCACAAGAAAACAAAGCACATCAAAAGACACTTCAATTCCATCCGCGATCAAGTCAAGGAGGGAGACATAGAAGTTTGCAAGATACATACGGATCTGAATGTCGCAGGCCCGTTGACTAAGCCTCTTCCATGGGCAAAACATGATCAGCACCAAGACTCCATGGGTGTTAGAATCATTACTTTGTAATCTGGATTATTGACTCTAGTTCAAGTGGGCGACTGAAGGAAATATGCCCTAGAGGCAATAATAAAGATGTTATTTGTATTTCCTTATATCATGATAAATGTCTTTTATTCATGCTAGAATTGTATTAACCGGAAACTTAGTACATGTGTGAATACATAGACAAAACAGTATGTCCCTAGTATGCCTCTACTAGACTAGCTCATTGATCAAAGATGGTTATGTTTCTTAGCCATAGACATGAGTTGTCATTTGATCAATGAGATCACATCATTAGGAGAATGATGTGATGGACAAGACCCATCCGTTAGCTTAGCACTATGATCGTTTAGTTTTACTGCTATTCCTTTCTTCATGACTTATACATGTTCCTATCACTATGAGATTATGCAACTCCCGAATACCAGAGGAACACCTTGTGTGCTATCAAATGTCACAACGTAACTGGGTGATTATAAAGATGCTCTACAGGTGTCTCCGAAAGTGTTCGTGGTGTTAGCATAGATCAAGAGTAGGATTTGTCACTCTGAGTGTCGGAGAGGTATCTCTGGGCCCTCTCGGTAATGCACATCATAATAAGCCTTGCAAGCAAATGACTAATGAGTTAGTCACGGGATGATGTATTACGGAACGAGTAAAGAGACTTTCCAGTAACGAGATTGAACTAGGTATTGAGATATCGACGATCGAATCTCGGGCAAGTAACATATCGATGACAAAGGGAACAACGTATGTTGTTATGCGGTTTGACCGATAAAGATCTTAGTAGAATATGTAGGAGCCAATATGAGCATCCAGGTTTCGCTATTGGTTATTGACCAGAGATGAGTCTCGGTCATGTATACATAGTTCTCGAACCCGTAGGGTCCGCGGGCTTAACGTTTCATGACGATCGGTATTATGAGTTTATGAGTTTTGATGTACCGAAGGTAGTTCGGAGTCCCGAATGAGATCACGGACATGACGAGGAGTCTCGGAATGTCCGAGACGTAAAGATTGATATATTGGATGACTATATTTCGACACCGGAAGTGTTCCGGAAAAGTTTCGGATTAAACCGGAGTGCCGGAGGGGTATCGGTACCCCCCCCCCCCGGGGGAACTAATGGTTCACTTGGGCCCTTAGTGGAGAGAGAGAGGGCCGGCCAGGGCTGGGCCGCGCGCCCCTCCCCCTTGGTCCAAATTGGACAAGGAAAGGAGGGGGCGGCACCCCTTTCCTTCTCCCTCTCCCTCTCCTTCATCCCCCCTCTCCCTCTTGGTGGACCCCTACTAGGAATAGGATTGGAATCATATTCCTAGTAGGAGTGGCCCTCCTAGGGCGCGCCATAGGGGCCGGCCGGCCTCCCCCCTTTCTCCTTTATATACAGGGGTAGTGGGGCACCTCTAGACACACAAGTTGATCAAGTTGATCTCTCCCAACCATGTGCGGTGCCCCCCTCCACAGAAACACACCTCGGTCATATCGTTGGAGTGCTTAGGCGAAGCCCTGCGCCGGTAACTTCATCATCTCCGTCACCACGCCGTCGTGCTGACGAAACTCTCCCACAAAGTTCTACTGGATCAAGAGCTCGTGGGACGTCATCAAGTTGAACGTGTGCTGAACACGGAGGCTCCGTACGTTCGGTGCTTGATCGGTTGGATCACGAAGAAAGTTCGACTACATCAACCGCGTCAGTAGACGCTTCCGCTTTCGGTCTACGAGGGTACGTAGACACACTCTCCCCTCTCGTTGCTATGCATCTAGTAGATAGATCTTGCGTGATCGTAGGAATTTTTTTTTTGAAATACTACGTTCCCCAACAGGCACCACATCAAAATTGTACATTATTTGGTATCTAAAACACATCACCCCTTCCAACGTACATCATTTTGGGCCGCATGCAAGTTGTGCATTGGGACTTTGAACATCACACACCACCCTTTTCATACAAATATATTTGGGCCACATGATGGTGTGGTTGTTCTCTGACCCTCTCCCATGTTTTTATTGCCAAATGGTGCTATATAAAATAGCAGACGACTCAGATGAAACAACAGTATGCGAATGTACGTGCAATGGACACGGGTGCACGAGCTTAACCGTGTGCGATGCTCATGCTCTGTAAAATCGCCATGACTTCGCAAGCGCGAGCAAGGGTGAACGGGTAATGTGTACAGGATATTTAGGATGAGTTCCATGTATGTGTCTGAAAATTAGGATAAGCCGTTTGCAGTAAACCAGCTAGCTAGAAATCTAAAAAAAGCTACCCGTCTTGAGTGATGCAAAAATTGGTGGTTCCATGACTTTTCCTTATTATCATACATAATTATTATTCTTGGAGCATGAGCAATCTTGATTGCTCCCACCCCGCTTCAATTCTGTTACCCAAACTTTAGTAACCGTGGTATTTCAACCGACGCCCTCACTCCTCCACCAATTCTAGTTGCCGAGGCATTTGAATCGTCGCCCTCCCTCGTCCACCACCATCTCCACCCACCATTACTAAAATAATAGTTGCTGCAGCATATCCTCAAACACCACCCCCCTCCACATTCCACACCCGCCCACCATCCACCTTGGTTGAACCCTAGCTCGTCGTCGCTGCCGCCGGCAACTCCTATCGCTCTGCTTGTGCCTCCAAGCTTTGATAAGTTTAGGTTACCCACCGATACCCATACCCTCGCCGCCCTGGGTTTTTAGATGAGGCTTGCGGTGTCCCTCCCCCCAGATCCCCGTCCCCTACTCCAAAGAGTCACAGCCTAATCCGGCCACATATCCCGGGGAGCCCAACGAGCGTACGGCCAAAAGGAGGTCTATCATAGCCTCTCCGATGGATGATGGCGAGGTGGCCGCCATTTGTGCCGACCTGTCGATCCCGAAGGAACACCTCACCACGGAAGCCAGCGAGGACGTTGACTATGTTTCCATGCTGAAGGCTTCGCGTCAGCGGGCTCAGGTATTACTATATCTCAGGAAAGTCATCTACGACATAAAGCTCATCGATAGCGACGGCTTCACAAGGGCCATGTCATAGGATAAGTGGCACATCCCTAACCCCTTTGGTTCAACCTCCGTTGATCTCTTCAAAGTCCATGCCGCTGATCTCCTCCGCCTCGCGGTAAGGATTTCAATCCTTTTACATCATCGAGCCCATTTTGTCATTTCTCAAGGACACGTTCTACAGCGACGGCTTGGGATTCTCAGCTACCAAGTCAGATCCCATCGACCAAGACCATGATACGTCTCCAACGTATCTATAATTTTTTATTGTTCCATGCTATTATATATTCTATTTTGGATGTTTAATGGGCTTTATTATACACTTTTATATTATTTTTGGGACTAGCCTACTAACCCAAAGCCCAGTACAAATTGCTGTTTTTTTTTTGCATATTTCAGTGTTTCGCAGAAAAGGAATATCAAACGGAGTCCAAACGGAATGAAACCTTCGGGAGAGTTATTTTTGGAACAATATCAACACGAGAGACTTTGAGTACGCGCCAAGAAGCGAAGGAGGTGGCCACGAGGGCAGGGGTGCGCCCCCCACCCTCGTGGGCCACCTGTTGACCCCCCGACGTGTCTCTTCAGCCTATATATACTCTCATACCCTGAAAACATCGAGGCAACAGACGAAACCCTAATTCCACCGACACAACCTTCTGTTCCCGTGAGATCCCATCTTGGGGCCTGTTCCGGAGCTCCGCCGGAGGGGGCATCGATCACGGAGGGCTTCGACATCAACACCATAGCCTCTCCGATGAGTTGTGAGTAGTTTACCACAGACCTTCGGGTCCATAGTTATTAGCTAGATGGCTTCTTCTCTCTATTTGGATCTCAATACAAAGTTCTCCTCGATCTTCGAGGAGATCTATTCGATGTAATCTTTTTGCGGTGTGTTTGTCGAGATCCGATGGATTGTGGGTTTACGATCAAGATTATCTATGAACAATATTGGATTCTTTCTGAAATCTTTTATGTATGATTATAATATCCTTGCAAGTCTCTTCGAATTATTGGTTTGGTTTGGCCTACTAGATCTATAGTTCTTGCAATGGGAGAAGTGCTTGGCTTTGGGTTCAATCTTGCGGTGTCCTTTCCCAGTGACAGCAGGGGCAGCAAGGCACGTATAGTATTGTTGCCATCGAGGATAAAAAAGATGGGGTTTATATCATATTCCTTGAGTTTATCCCTCTACATCATGTCATCTTGCTTAAGGCCTTACTCTATTCTTATGAACTTAATACTCTAGATGCATGCTGGATAGCGGTCGATGTGTGGAGTAATAGTAGTAGATGCAGAATCGTTTCGGTCTACTTGTCACGGACGTGATGCCTATATATAATGATCATGCCTAGATATTCTCATAACTATGCGCTTTTCTATCAATTGCTCGACAGTAATTTGTTCACCCACCGTAGAATTCTACTATAATGAGAGAAGCCACTAGTGAAACCTATGGCCCCCGGGTCTATCTTTATCATATTACTTTCCCGTCAACTTGCCAATTTCTTTTACTGTTGTTTACTTTTCTTTATTTACTTTCAATCTCTATACCAAAAATACCAAAAATATTATCTTATCATTTCTATCAAATCTCACTCTCGTAAGTGACCGAGAAGGGATTGACAACCCCTTTTATCGTGTTGGCTGCGAGGTTATTATTTGTTTGTGCATGTGTGAGGGACTCGCGTGTGGTCTCCTACTGGATTGATACCTTGGTTCTCAAAAACTGAGGGAAATACTTACGCTACTGTGCTGCATCACCCTTTCCTCTTCAAGGGAATACAACGCATGCTCGAGAAGTAGCAGACCACAAGAAGGGCACCAACTACGGCTCTTCCAAGGTGAAATAACCCATCTGCGATATCAGGGAGAATACCCTAGGTCTGTGTTGTTCCAAGTGAAGGGATCGCGTCCATGACAAGTGAGGCAATATCCTATCAACAAATCTTAATTTTTCTAGCTAGCTAATTAACCCATACCCATTGTTGTACTAGCTTTTGCCATGTGATGTTTTAACTGTGATGTGCTTAATTATTCCAGTTATGCAAAAAATGTAATGTTCAATAGGGCTATCTAATGTTTAATTAAGGGTGAATTGTCCACTTCAGTTTTACGAATGGCTATATTTCATTGTTTATAGTGACTAGATGTCTTGTTTATCTGTATTTGGTTGTTAGGTTGGTTGAAGTGAGCATTTGTCCAATTTTCAAGCAGATGTGTTGTCTATTTGTATTTGCTTGTTAGGTTGGTTGCAGTGAGCCTCTATCTAGTTTTCAGTGACTATATTAGGTTGTTGTAGTCAGCATATATGCCTTGTTTATTTCAGTTATTCACAATGTGATGTTCATTATGTACAAGTATGAACTATGCGGTTCGATTTCATCAATATTTTAGCAACTATATTTGGTTTCAGTTATGCCCGTTGTAGTTAACACATGCCCTTTATTTCAGGTTTACACATTTATCCAGTGTGATGTTTAAGCATGAGCAACATTCTATTCATTTTCAACAATACCAATTTGAATAAGAATATTTGGCGGCTGTTAAGCATGTTCGAGTTAACATTCCCTTCCATTTTTATCTGCTTTAACAGCATGCTGAAACAAACACATTCAAGCTATCATTTGGAGATGATGTTGTTTACCATGGCTATATTCGGTTAATGTTATGCCTGCTATACTTAACATGCCTTTCCATGTACTTATGCAAGGCAACAACGGGAGTGGTCGGCGTTTTCCACTGAGGTTAGTTTCATCACTCGGCATATACTCCCTTCGCTCCATAATGTAGTGCATATAGATCCATGCTTGGACACTTTTTAGCTTCTATTTCTTGCTTGTAGGTACGTATGTCCTAGGCAAAGATCCATGCCTCGACCCTTTTTGCGTATGGGGTAATGAGATATTCATGAGCCACCATCAAGTGAGGAAACTAATAACAATTATTAGCAAAAAGTGATGAACAATGGCAATTAAATTATTTGTTTACACTCTATCCAACACAACAGTGAGTTGCACGATGGAAACTACGAACTCTGTAGCATTCTCTTTTTACTACCCACAATGAATTGTTAGCCAAGAATGTGTGAATCTTTTTCGTTTGTAGTGGTTCCCAAAGCAGTTTACTCAAGAATACCTCACAAAGTACATGATTGGTGGACATGCAATGAAGGTTAAAGTATTTCATCAAGACTACAATGAGTATCGAGAAGTCCTAATGAAGAGAGTGAAGGATGGGCGAGCGGCCATCACAAGGGGTTGGCCTAGAGTCGTGTGCGCATTTGACATGGAGGAGGCACAATATGGGCATTCCACTCCACCTTCTCAAGCAACCATAATGTCTTTCGCCTCTCTCTTTACAGTATTTATTACAATTATGGTTCATTATTCTTTACTTGGTGTTTCTGTAGTTCTTCAGTATATGTACATGTGCAGTGAATTATGCATTTGTCCTTGAACCTATATTAGTAATAAACATGGGTTGATATGAAATAAGTAACTGCCTACTTTCAAATTCAAAATATGTTTCAAATTCAAATTCTATGAATTTTAAATGCAGGTATTAAGTTAGGGATACATTATGCTCTGCAGGCCATTACACTACACACAGTTTACAAAAGCAAAAGGTTATGTGATAAACATCAAGACCAGACACGTTTCTCAGATCTCTATGTGTGCGATGTATCTCTACTGCACACACAATCAGCCAAGCAAAAAACGTGTGAGATTAACAATAATAGCGCACACACTTTCTTCTTACTAAGTGTTTGTGAAAGCCACCTTATCACACACGCGTGGTAATTATGGGCTGTTTATGATGGCATGCACATCGTAAACATTTGTTCATACAAGAACGCGTGTGATCGGCCTTTGATGCGTCTCCATCGTATCTACTTTTCCAAACTCTTTTTCCCTTGTTTTAGACTCTAATTTGCATGATTTTAATGGAACTAACCCGGACTAACGTCGTTTTCTGCACAATTATCATGGTGTTGTTTTTGTGCAGAAATCAAAGTTCTCGGATTGACCTCAAAATTTACAGAGAATTTCTGTGGAATATACAAAATTACTAGCAGAAAATTTTACCAAAGGGGGGCCACCCCGGAGCCACAAGCCCACCCCTTGGCTAGTGGGCCCCCTGGAGCTCCGGTAACCCTAACTCCAACTCCATATATACCTATTCCCAGAGAAAAAATCAAAGAGAAGGATTCATCGGGTTTTTACGATACAGAGCCGCCACCACCTCCTATTCTTCATTGGGAGGGCTGATCTGGAGTCCGTTCGGGGCTCCGAAGAGTGGAATCTGTCGTCGTCATCATCATCAACCTTCCTCCATCACCAATTTCATGATGCTCACCGCCAGGAGTGAGTAATTCCATCATAGGCTTGCTGGAGTGATGCATTGGATGAGATTTATCATGTAATCCAGTTAGTTTTGTTAGGGCTTGATGCCTAGCTAGTACCCACTATGTTCTGAGATTGATGTTGCTTTGACTTTGTTATGCTTAATGCTTGTCACTAGGGCCCAGTGCCATGATTTCAGATCTTAACTTATTATGTTTTCACGAATATATATGTGTTCTTGATCCTATCTTGCAAGTTATATGCACCTATTACATGTTATGATCCGCATACCACAAGGTGACACTAATTGGGATTATTTCTGGTGATTGCCGTTGTTTGAGTTCATGTATTCAGTAAGTACTAATGCTTTGTTACGGTTATCTATTAAAAGGAGGCCTTAATATCCCTTAGTTTCCATTAGGACCTCGCTGCCACAGGAGGGTAGGACAAAAGATGCCATGCAAGTTCTTTTTCATAAGCATGTGTGACTATATACGAAATACATTCCTACATTACGTTGATGAATTGGAGCTAGTTCTTCGTCGCTCTAGGTTATAACTGCTATGTGATGGATATCATCCAATGCAATCATCATCACCGATCCAATGCCTACGAGTTTTTCACATATTGATCTTTGCTAAGTTACTTTTTCCACTGCTGCTATTACAATCCCTACAAAGTTGTTACTGTTACTATTCCCACTGTTAATGTTACTATCATACTACTTTGCTACTAAAAACTACGCTGAAGATATTAAATCTTTCAGGTGTGGTTGAATTGACAACTCAACTTCTAATACTCGTGAATATTCTTTCACTCCCCTTGTGTCGAATCAATAAATTTAGGATGAATACTCTACCCTCAAAAACTCTTGCGATCCCCCTATACTTGTGGGTTATTAGCCTTCATCCGACACGGGTACTACGGATGAATCGTTTGGGACATTTTATAAGTCGGAAATGTTTATGGATAGACCAACATGTGGGATATATTCAAGCTTCACATATAGTTTTATGGGGAGAACTGTATGCACTCTTACATCGAATTGCATACAGTGGAGGAAAAGTAAATGTGTGTGATAGTCGCCTTATCATACACGTTTTATAATCGTGAATAGTTTGTGATGTGGCACGCATCATAAATGTTGCACCATAGAATACCGAGTATGATGGTAATGTGAGCACACACTAGTAGATGGTGGGAGCGTTTGGGATATTCGATATATCACAAACAGTTGTCTAAAGACTCGCGTTTGGGATAGATGCGGCCATTGCATACGCTTAGTTCTGCAAAAAGTATGCATTCTATCACTGATGATTTTTGTGTCGTGTGGGAAGGACCCCCCCCCCCCTATCGCACACGCAGACAAGGCGATGTTTTGAAATGTCGTAGTGAAAAGGGGTTAAAACTGTTTGTATAGCAGGTCGCTACACCAGTGATAGTTGGTTCTCTATCCAACGGGGTATGGGTACAATCTGCAAGGGTGTCGGTCATGTGTGGTGGGGCTAGTTCTTGGGCAAGTACAACCATGGCGCGAACCAGTCGCACAAGCCAGTGTCCACGCTAAAAATGATCCCACTTACGTGGCAATTTGCTTTATGGGGCCTTAACATGATCTAAGGACCAAGGCCAGCAGATTTACACATTTGCTGGCGGCAGTGGACAAGTTTACCAATTTGATCAAGGCGAAGCCAATAAAGAAGTTGGACTCACCAATTGTGATACAGTTCATCAAAGAGATAATCTTTGGATTTGGGGTTCCCCGTAGCATCATCACAGACAATGGGTAAAACTTTGACTCAGACAAATTCCGCGAGTTATGCTACTCTCAGGGCACTCGGGTCGATTATGCCTGTGTGGCTCAGCCTCACTCGAACGACTAGGAAGAATGGGTGAATGGGTTGATACTCCGGGGGTTGAAACCACGCCTCCTGCATGACCTAGCACATGCTGCAGGGGCCTAGGTCACTGAGCTACCGTCGGTCCTCTGGGGTCTACGAACGACGCCAAACCGGTCCAGGATCGCACTCCATTCTTCATGGTGTATGGGTCGGAAGCAGTCTTGCCGAGTGATTTACTTCACAATTCCCCCTGAGTGGATCTATACTCGGAGGCCGAAGCTGAAAAGCACGATAGGATGGCCTCAACCTCCTTGAGGAAGAGCGCGAGTTGGCACTCATCAGGTCGACTGCGTACCAGTAGGTATGCGTCATTATCACGACAGACACGTCAGAGGGCGTGCCTTTCAAGAAGGTGATCAGGTCCTCTGAATGGATTAACAAAAGCCCACAAGATGGCACCTTGGTGGCAAGGGCCTTTTGCCATATCGAAGGTCCTGAACAACCTAGCAGCTCTACAACTTCAGCAAGGATATAGAAGAGCCCAGAGCTTGGAACGCGGATCTGCTCTGCAAGTTTTACACTTAGAATAAAACCGTCATTTTAATAGCTTTCCGAATGAAATTAGATTAATAAAAGTCTTACTTTCCCTCTATATCGTTAGTTTGGCCTAGTGTCGTGTTTTCACTCTGGTGACTAACAGCGTTCGGAAACTAACACACTTCGTGTAGGTGAATCAGCTTAGCTGCGAACCAGCTTTTGCCTAAGTTAAAAATATTCTGAGTGCGGACATGCTCCACACTCAGGAGCTTAGTTGCGAACCAGTCTTCGCATAAGTTAAGAACATTCCAAGTGCGGACATGATCCACACTCGGGGGGTTAGCTGTGAACCAATCTTCGCCTAAGTTAAAAACACTCCAAGTGCGGACATGCTCCACACTCAGGGGCTTAGTTGCGAACCAGCTTTTTCCTAAGTTAAAAACATTCCGAGTGCAGACATGCTCCACACTCGAGGGTTTAGCTGCAAACCATTTTTTGCCTAAGTTAAAAACATGTGACACCCCGACACCGATGCGCCAGGTGTCAGCTAGTTATTCGTCGTCGTTGCCATGTCATCTACTTGCGTGTTGCATCTTGCCATGTCATCGTGTGTGTTGCATCATCATGTTTTCAAAACTTGCATCCGCCCGAGTCCCCTCGTCCTTTCCGTTGTCCGTTCTGAGCCCAGACACACTTGCACGCGCCCGCGGTGCCTCCGAATATTTATTTTGTGAGTGGCCAAAAAAAGTTCTCGTAATGGGTTGAAACTTGGCGTGTGGTCTTATTATAGCATAGGTAGACCGCCTGCCAAATTTCATCGCATTCGGAGTCCGTTTGATAGACCAGCGGATATATATAGCGGCACAAGTCGCCGGTTATTTCGTCGGACGTTTTCGGTCTCCGAAAACCCCGGCGTGCCTCTCCCTCTCTTCTCTTCCCTAAGCCCAAGGCCTTCTACACAGCCCACCTAAGTCACCTACCTCCCCCCCTCCGTTCGGAGCCGCACGATCGAGATCGTACGGCTCGAAACGGAGCAAAACCCCCCAAACCCTAGTCTTTTTTCCTATTTAAACACGCCCCATGTCCATTTTGGGCATCCCCCAGGCCTTCCCCTACCTCCAGCCTCCTCCCTTGCATCAAAATCCGCGCCAGACCAATGCCCCATCGCCACTTGTCGCCTCCAGCCCTCCAGCCACCTCATTTCCACCATGTGGCAGCGCCCTATTGGCCAGCCCCGCCGCCAGCTGCCTCTCCTCCAACCCACCGACGCCACCTCGCTCACTCCCCCGCCGCCAGCCACATCCCCGCGCCGCCGCCTGGCCCGCTCGGCCCAAGGCCGGCCCGTGCCCGGACCGCGTCGGGCCCCGCGCCTCCCGAGGCCTCCGCGCCACATGCCGCCTTCGTCCGCGATTCCGGCCACCGGCCGCCCTCCGCCGCCGCCCGGTCGCCGGAGCTCGTCCGCCACCTGAAGCTCCTCGCGCCGCCGCCAGAACTGCACTCCGCCGCCGCCTCTACTCCTCCCCGCCGCCGCTTGGCTCGCCTCCGGCCGGATCCGGCCCGCCGCCGCCCGGATCCGCCGGATAACGTCGCCCCGCCCTCTGGTTTGGTGACCGTCGGCCCTCCGGCCATCGCCAGCAGGAGCGCCGCCCTGCCTCGATCCAGGGCGCTCGGGATCGAGGGCGATGCGCCCGTGCGCCTCCCTGGGCCCGCCAGCCAGCTCGTCCCGCCGGCCCAGTCCATCGCGCCGCGGCCCAAGCCGCCCCTCGGCCGTCTCCAGCATCGAGGCCCACCTGCCTACCCGCACGGGCCGGCCTCCCTCCAGCCGCATGTGGGCCGCCGCCTCCCCAAGGCCCAGGAGCACCGGCCCGCCGCGTCCACTTCCCCCTGGGCCAAGCCCACTCTGGTGAGCCACCGCTAAGCCCCGTGCGTGCGCGTTTTAGTTATCTTGCGCTCATTTTTTTCCTCTGTTAATTTCTGCTAAGTCCTCAAAATCATTATTTTTATTGCATCTTTGCATGCTTGTAACTTTTTGTGTGGTGATCCAAATTGTGTGAATGATATGTCAAAATGATCGTGGTGATATGCTCTACACTTTGTTCCATTGTGCCATGCTTGTTTGACTTCATCTAGATGCCCAAATCTCTGTTGCAAGAGTGCTACTTGATATAAACTTTTGTTACTTGTTAATTTGATGCCATGTTTGAGATATGATAACTTGGTGCATGTTTATCCAAATGATGCATATGATATGTCAAAATGTTCATTGTGAAGTGTACTACATGATGGTTGTTGTAGCATGCTTGTTTGAGTTCATATTGCCATGTTAATCTCTGTTGAAAAAGTGCATTTGGCTGTTAGGTACTGAAACTTGTTATGAGATGCTGATTTCAATTGCTCTTTGCTATTGATGTGTTTGTCCTCATGCCACATGTCTAGATGTTTTAGAAGCACCATTATATGGTCTTTGCTGTGGTGCATTTAACTTTCCATGATATGCCTTGAGGTGACTTAAACATGCTTCCAAACATGCCATGTTGTTATTGTTGTTTTATACTTAGTGAAAAAACTGCTTAGTCTGGAATCTGTTATAACCTGATGCTATGTTTGCTTGATGCCCTAGTCAAATCCATGCTTGTTTTGGAGTGGTCATTGATCATGTCTTGTTGTCCATGTTATTGTCTATCCATTCATGCCCTTACTTGCTCATATGGCCTGTTGTAGCTTATTTATTTCTTGCTCTCAAGTTGCTATAAATTATAACTGTCGGGTTTTTAACAGCATGTTCAATTTGGCGTAGCTTGTTGCTATTGATCCATGCCTCCTATGGAGATGCTCCAATGGAGTTGTTTGCTGTAGGATATGTCTACTTCATGTCCATGCTCTTTATGTTCTTATTTGAGTTGATATGCTTGTTATTTTGTGCCTCCGAAGGCAGCATCGTGATGATGTTTTTGCCTTCCCAGATTTTGGCTAAGTCTGGATAATTTTATTGCAACTTGCCATGCTTGTTTAAATGTGTTCCAGCAAGCTTTTCGGTGTGTTATAAGTTCATACTTGTTAAGCAACATGTCTACTTCACATGCATGCTTCTTGTTATCATGTTTGAGTGTTGTAGCATATATATTTCTTGCTCCAAAGTTGCTATGTGGCTGTTAACTTCAGCTTGTTGTTATATCTTGTTTCATGTGTATCTTTTAGACCGTTGCTCCGTTTTGAGCGTGCCCTATATGAAACTTGTGTGATTTTGCATGTAGAATCATAATATCATGTTTAGAGGGTGTTTGCTTGATGTTTGGGTGCATTTTGCACCGTTGCCATGTTTGTCTTGATTTGCTCATATCTTCTAGAACGTAGCTCCGAATTAAACAAACTTGATATGTAACTTGACTAGAATTTCATGTAGATCATCATGGTGCACGTTAACCTGCTGTTTAACAACTTTAATTTAAGGTTTGTTCAGATCTGGACTAATTTCAAATTATGCATATGAGGACTTACCGGATTTGTTATGTGTAGTTTCCGGCCACATTTAACTTGTTAGCTTGTGTTGTTTTTTAATGCTTCCTACCTTGCCATGTTTTGCATCATATATAGACATGTCTTGCATCCTACTTGGTTGAGCATATTGTCATGTTCTTGTGTTGTTTTTGAGTTCTTCCTACCTTGCCATGTATTGCATCATATATAGACTTGTCTTGCATCCTACTTGGTTGAGCATATTGTCATGTTCTTGTGTTGTTTTTGAGTGCTTCCTACCTTGCCATGTATTGCATCATATATAGACTTGTCTTGCATCATACTTGGTTGAGCATATTGTCATGTTCTTGTGTTGTGTGTTTACCGTATTGCTTGCTTCTTCTCGTTAGTGCTTGTTCCGTTGCGATCGTGAGGATTCGTTCGACTACTAGTGGTTCGTCTTCAAGGCTTCTTCTTCGTCTACTTCATGGATCTGTTCATTTTCCTTGCGGGATCTCAGGCAAGATGACCATACCCTTGGATACCTTTACTATCATTGCCATGCTTAGTTGTCTCGATGCTATCGTTATATGTCGCGCTACCCATCATTATTGTCAGCCCCTCTCCTTGTTGCCATGAAATCTCTAACCTTTGAAACCTTCCTAGCAAACCATTGTTTGGCTATGTTACCCGCTTGCTCAGCCCCTCTTATAGCGTTGCTAGTTGCAGGTGAAGATTAAGATTTGTTCCATGTTGGAACTTGATGCTTTGGAATATCACAATATCTATTATTATTATTAACAAACCTATATACTGGGCATGGGTGGAAGGCTTGGCCTTTTGCTCGGTGTTTTGTTCCACTCATGCCACCTTAGGAGCCGATAAACCGGCATTATGTTCCTTGATTTTGCGTTCCTTACACGGTTGGGTATATGGGGACCCCTTGACACTTCGTCTTTGAATAAAACTCCTCCAGCAAGGCCCAACATTGGTTTTAATTTGCCTCATAATAACAACTTAATTAATTAATTAAATTGCATAGGGGGGACGCTCCCTCGAGATTCTTTTCTACATAGCAGGGGGGCCAGTGTTGATGGTGTTGGTCCCGAACGGGGAGTATGCGGGGCCACCTTGGGGAAACCCGAGGGCTGGTTTTACTCGTATAATCGCCCATCCGGTTGTGGCCTGAGACGAGATACGCGCGGCTACTATCAGGGTGTCGGCACGCCGGGAGGTCTTGCTGGACTTGTTTTACCATTGTCGAAATGTCTTGTGCACCGGGATGCCGAGCCTGATCGGATTTCCCTAAGATAAGGGGTAATAATTATTATTACTTCAGCTGATCGTGAGAGCTTGTGATGGACTAAGTTGGGACACCCCTGCAGGGTTATAATCTTTCGAAAGCCGTGCCCGCGGTTATGTGGCAGATTGGAATTTGTTAATGTTGGTTGTATAAAACTTGACAGAGGATCCGAAGTAAAACACACAACTATGTGAGTAACCGTGACTGTCTCTTTTCACTTTGAGAAGAGAACACGGTGGGGTTATGTTTGACTCGTAGGTAGTTCAGGATCTTTAGCGATCATTTCTAGTTTGCGACCGTTTGCGTAGATGCTCATCTTATTCTTTTACTCGTAAGTTAGCCACCATATATTGCTTAGCCGCTGCTGCAACCTCACCACTTTACCTCTTCCTACCTATTAAACTTTGCTAGTCTTGTTACCCATGGTTATGGGATTGCTGAGTCCTCGTTGCTCACAGATACTACAACAACAGTTGCAGGTGCAGGTTTCCGATGTCTCGACGTGAGAGCGATGTTACCTTTGTTGGACTTCTTTCTTCTTCTTCTTCAGTCTTGGGTTAGGTTCCGGGTCGGCGGCCTGGGATAGCAGATGGATGTCGTTGTGCTTTTCATGTTTGCATCCATAGTCGGATGCCTTGTATTGATGTTGTTGTATTCATGTGACTTGTATGTATTGTTGTATCCCCCATGTATGTATGTAATGGTACGATGTAATGATATCCATCTTGCTAAGCGCCTGAAATGCGGTTGTGCTCCAATCACGTAAGTGTCACGTGATCGGGATAGAATCGCATCTTGGGCCTGAAAAGTTGGTATCAGAGCCTCGACCGACCATAGGAGCCCCCTTGATTGATTGTAGCTTGGCCGTTGTTGAGTCTAGCAGAAAACTTTTCGGAGTCTAGTTATATCGAAGAGTAGGAATTCTTTTTACTCCTCAGCCCCTTCGTCGCTCTGGTGAGGAATCTTGATGTAGGTGTTTTGAATTGCTCCTCTTCCCCTTCAAATTTTTTTAGGATCACGTGGTTAGTTTTCGTTCGTTGCGTTGATAGTTCTTTCATCTGGTGCATCTCTCGTCAAGTGTATTCGACCCTCTTCTTCTTTACAAGTTCAATCCTCAGTTCTTTTCAACCAGTGTTGTTTCACCTTCCGAAGTGGTCTTTCTTTTTCCCACCCGCCCACCCTTTTTTCTCGGAGCCGGAGTCCTTAATCGAGTATCCATTCTACTCGTGTGAATTCTTTGAATTCCTTTCATCAATTGTTTCAACTGGTGAATTCTCGTCTAGTTCGTCATCATTCATCTCCTTTATTCTCCGATGAATTCTCCTATCGTTCAATTTTCTTCACCTCTTCTTCTTTTCCGGTGGATTTTAAGTCCAATATCTCAGTGTTGTTCTTCTTCTTTCATCGGCTCAAGTGTTTTCCCCTGTCTTGCTCGCCTCTCGCCATTTAATTGTCCCGAAGTTCCGTAGACATCTCAAGAGATTCGTCTGTGTTCCAATTAATTCGAGGTTCTCACCTCATTCGAGTCTTTTAATCGTTCCGGTGCATTATCTCTTTTCGATCCTTTTCAACGGTGTTTTTTCTTTAGTGGGCCCTAACCCACAGGTCTTTTCCCAGGATCTTACCTGACTCTTTTATTTCCCGGAGTGTTCCGAAATTCTTTCAAGTGTGACGTAAGTATGGAGTTCATCAGTCGCATGCCTTCTCCAAGATCGTTTTTAATTCTTTTCATCATTGGTTCAACCTTACTTCTTTTCATTCATCCGGAGTATTTCATCAATTCTTTTCTTTGTGTTCCTCCAAAGTCCATCATTTCAGAAGATTTCTTCGTTCTCAGTTTTCAACTTCGTCCTCCAAATATTCTTCATTGATGCCTCTTCGTTCGTCTCACATTCTTCCGGTGCTTCGTTCAAGTATTCTTTAATCAGTTCGCGATCTCTTCATTCTCTTGTATCTTAATTCCCTAAGTGCTTTATTCTTTCGGCGATTCATCACATTCAATCAATTTCATTTCTTTACAGTGGTTTGTTATTTTCATCATTCGATTTTATTTCTTCCCGGTGGTTCGTTCTTTTCTTCACTCGGTTTCAATTCTTACGGTGGTTCGCTCAAGAGTTCTTTTCTGGTGCTATCATATCAATTCATTCGTTCTTTCAATCCTACCAGTGTTTCATGAAGATTTTCGCAAGTTCGCGATATATTCCACTTTAATCTTTTCATCGAGAATAAGTGGTATGCGAATCCATTGCTTCTCATCAATTTAATTGGTGGAGGATAAGCATAACATAATTCTTATTCTTTTCATCAAGTTCATTTAATTCCTTCCTTCGGAGTTTATTCTTGATGAATAAATTCTAGTTCCATGTGTTTTATTCTTTTCCTTCCCCGGAGTTCAAGTTTTCCTCGGCTATCCCGTCTAATCTTCGCAAGGCTTTAATCTTATTCTTTTCATCAGTCATTTCCATATCATCATCTTTTGTTACCGGAGTTCTTCCTGGTGGTTCATCATGAGTTTAATTCATTCTTCTAAATTCATCTAATTCTTGTGGAGCAGCTCAGGCTTTATTCTTTTGCCTCTCGAGTGCAAATAATTCTCCGTATTCTTTTGAAGTGGAGTTTTGCATTTCTTATTCTCAGCTAATCCATCTTTTGGTTGCGGAAAAATTCACCTCAACTTTTGAGATGATTAAATAAGTCTACAACAACTTATTCTTTTGTTGTTGATTTTCTCAACAACTCCGTTCAAGTCTTTCTCTTATAAATTCTCGTTCATTCACTTGTGCTCAAGTTGTCATCTTCTTCTCCATTCTTTAATCCCGTCATTTCAATTCTTCCGGAGGCTTTGTGTTGTTACTCTCGTCGAGTATCGTTCCTTCTCCTCAGGTTCTTGTCCTATTCCATTCATGTTCAACCGGTGTGCTATTTCTTCCAGTTCCAGCAAAAGTGATGCCCAAATTCCTTCGTGGAGATTCCTTTCTATCTCTTATTAACCAGAGTGGTTTTGAATTCATTCTTGTTCCTTCAGCTCTTGTTTCGTGCCTTTCAACCTCCTCGATTCTCGTCATATTACTTGCTCCTCTTGTTTAACGAAGACTTTGCAACTTCGTTCATCTTTGTTGTATTCTTCCTTTCAAGTGGCTCAACCTCTCAGGTTCTTTGGTTTCGCTTTTTTTTCCTCGAAGAACTTTGTTCTTCCTCTTTCCTCTCCCGTCTCGTTCCTAAGATCTCGGGACGAGATCTCTTGTTAGTAGGGGAGTGTTGTGACACCCCGAGACCGATGCGCCAGGTGTCAGCCAGTTATTCGTCGTCGTTGCCATGTCATCTGCTTGCGTGTTGCATCTTGCCATGTCATCGTGTGTGTTGCATCATCATGTTTTCAAAACTTGCATCCGCCCGAGTCCCCTCGTCCTTTCCGTTGTCGGTTCTGAGCCCAGACACACTTGCACGCGCCCGCGGTGCCTCCGAATATTTATTTTGTGAGTGGACGAAAAACGTTCTCGGAATGGGTTGAAACTTGGCGTGTGGTCTTATTATAGCATAGGTAGACCGCCTGCCAAATTTCATCGCATTCGGAGTCCGTTTGATAGACCAGCGGATATATAGCGGCACTAGTCGTCGGTTATTTCGTCGGACGTTTTTGGTCTCCGAAAACCCCCGCGGGCCTCTCCCTCTCTTCTCTTCCCTAAGCCCAAGGCCTTCTACACAGCCCACCTAAGTCACCTACCTCCCTCCCTCCGCTCGGAGCCGCACGATCGAGATTGTACGGCTCGAAACGGAGCAAAACCCCCCAAACCCTAGTCTTTTTCCTATTTAAACACCCCCCATGTCCATTTTGGGCATCCCCTAGGCCTTCCCCTACCTCCAGCCTCCTCCCTTGCATCAAAATCCGTGCCAGACCAGTGCCCCATCGCCACTTGTCACCTCCAGCCCTCCAGCCACCTCATTTCCGCCATGTGGCAGCGCCTGATACATCCAAAACGTATCTATAATTCCTGCTTGCTCCATGCCACTTTTGGGTGATATTGCTATGATATTCATACACTTCCATACACTTTTGATCATATTTGGACTAACTTACTAATCCAGTGCACCCCAGTGCCAGTTTCTGTTTTCGGCTGTTTTTGTATTTCAGGTTTTCACGTTTCGAGAACTGCCCAGAAAAATACAGAAAAAATATATAAAAAATCAGTGTATCGGGAACGACACTGCTTCCGAAGGGGAGCCTGGGGGGGCCACAGGGGCCCCAGGCGCCCTGTGGGCGCCCCCCCCCCCCTGGGTCGTGCCGGGGGGGCGCCTCGGCACCCCGAGAGCTCCCCGATGCCCTACTTTGGCAGATATTTAAAGGGTCCCCCGTAACCCTTGAAACAGGACTTCTTTTCGCGATCCCATCTCTGTTCCGCCGCCGCCGCCGCTTCCAAGATCGGGAGCACCAGGAGAACTCTTCCCGGCACCCTGTCGGAGGGGAGGATCACCACCGGGAGCTTCTCCACCACCATGGACGCCTCCCGGATGACTCGTGAGTAGTCTCCCTTGGACCATGGGTCCATGACCAGTAGCTATGTGATGTTCTCCTCCCGTTCTTGTGCTTCACTAATTAGTCCTCGTGAGCTGCCCTACATGATCGAGGCACCTATGTAATCCTTGTGTTGTTGCTATGTTGAGTTTGCTGGGATCCGATGGATTATGAGATTATGTTCAGATTGATCTTGAGTAATATATTTGATTCACCTCTTTTATATTTTAGTTCATAATTAATTCTTGCATGTTCTCCGTTGTTATTTATTGCTTTGGCCAAGTAGTAGGTAGTGACTCCAAGAGGGAACGTTATGCTCGATTGTGGGTTCATGCCCCTCGATGACTAGCTTGAGTGACAGAAACATGAGTCTAGGGGATGTGCTGTTGCCACAAGGGGGAAAACAACGGTGCTTGTGCCCGCGGGTGCAAGGATTGTTTACTTTACGCAAAGTTCTTTTAATGCAGTTGTCTGTTGCATTGAGTTTACACTATGGGTGGGACTCGCAACTTAATACCAGCGAGATGTTCTGGATAGATATCTCAAGGTGGATGATTAGTAGTAGATGCAGTTGGATTTCGGTCTACTTACTTTGGCGTACCGCCCATGCTTTGAACCTCAACCTTTCTTGCAATGTAGTCAGCATTGGTTTGCGTTCGTGGTCCTGTCAATTGCCCAGCTGTAATTTGTTACCTCGCATAGATGTTTTATCGTCTTTTGGGAGAGAGACATCGCTAGTGAACATCATGTGACTCCGGTCCATATTACTATCATTGATCACATACACTATTTACTTTCCGCTATTTTACTTACTATTGCAAATTACTATCTATCACTACTATCATATTGCTTTTAACCCTTTGTGAACTACAAGGCCGGAGAGATTGACAACCTCTCTGTACTCGTTGGGAGCAAAGTTATTTGTATCTGTGTGCAGGTCCACGTTGATTGCTAATTGCGCCGTTAGCAGTTGACACCTACCTGTTGAACCTAGGAGTCTCTGGGGATTCGATCCTTGGCATCTTTGCTAAGGGAAAACACTTCTACTTACTGCATCTTACACCTTCCACTTGGGGTAATCCAACGAGGGGTTCGAGGCCCATCAGCGCCCTATTGGCCAGCCCCGCCGCCAGCTGCCTCTTCTCCAACCCGCGGGCGCCACCTGGCTCACTCCCCCGCCGCCAGCCACATCCCTGCGCCGCCGCCTGGCCCGCTCGGCCCACGGCCGGCCCGCGCCCGGACCGCGTCGGGCCCCGCGCCTCCCGAGGTTGTGTACTACATGATGGTTGCTGTAGCATGCTTGTTTGAGTTCATATTGCCATGTTAATCTCTGTTGCAAAAGTGCATTTGGCTGTTAGGTGCTGAAACTTGTTATGAGATGCTGATTTCAATTGCTCTTTGCTATTGATGTGTTTGTCCTCATGCCACATGTCTAGATGTTTTAGAAGCACCATTATATGGTCTTTGCTGTGGTGCATTTAACTTTCCATGATATGCCTTGAGGTGACTTAAACATGCTTGCAAACATGCCATGTTGTTATTGTTGTTTTATACTTAGTGAAAAAACTGCTAAGTCTGGAATTTGTTATAACCTGATGATATGTTTGCTTGATGCCCTAGTCAAATCCATGCTTGTTTTGGAGTGGTCATTGATCATGTCTTGTTGTCCATGTTATTGTCTATCCATTCATCCCCTTACTTGCTCATATGGCCTGCTGTAGCTTATTTATTTCTTGCTCTCAAGTTGCTATAAATTATAACTGTCAGATTTTTAACAGCATGTTCAATTTGGCGTAGCTTGTTGCTATTGATCCATGCCTCCTATGGAGATGCTCCAATGGAGTTGTTTGCTGTATGATATGTCTACTTCATGTCCATGCTCTTTATGTTCTTATTAGAGTTGATATGCTTGTTGTTTTGTGCCTCCGAAGGCAGCATCGTGATGATGTTTTTGCCTTCCCAGATTTTGGCTAAGTCTGGATAATTTTATTGCAACTTGTCATGCTTGTTTAAATGTGTTCCAGCAAGCTTTTGGGTGTGTTATAAGTTCATACTTGTTAAGCAACATGTCTACTTCACATCCATGCTTCTTGTTATCTTGTTTGAGTGTTGTAGCATATATATTTCTTGCTCCAAAGTTGCTATGTGGCTGTTAACTTCAGCTTGTTGTTATATCTTGTTTCATGTGTATCTTTTAGATCGTTGCTCCGTTTTGAGTGTGCCCTATATGAAACTTGTGTGATTTTGCATGTAGAATCATAATATCATGTTGTTTACATGTTTAGAGGGTGTTTTCTTGATGTTTGGGTGCATTTTGCACCGTTGCCATGTTTGTCTTGATTTGCTCATATCTTCTAGGCCGTAGCTCCGAATTAAACAAACTTGATATGTAACTTGACTAGAATTTCGTGTAGATCATCATGGTGCATGTTAACCTGCTGTTTAACAACTTTAATTTAAGGTTTTTTCAGATCTGGACTAATTTCAAATTATGCATATGAGGACTTACCGGATTTGTTATGTGTAGTTTCTGGCCTCATTTAACTTGTTGGCTTGTGTTGTTTTTGAATGCTTCCTGCCTTGCCATGTTTTGCATCATATATAGACTTGTCTTGCATCCTACTTGGTTGAGCATATTGTCATGTTCTTGTGTTGTTTTTGAGTGCTTCCTACCTTGCCATGTATTGCATCATATATAGACTTGTCTTGCATCCTACTTGGTTGAGCGTATTGTCATGTTCTTGTGTTGTTTTTGAGTGCTTCCTACCTTGCCATGTATTGCATCATATATAGACTTGTATTGCATCATACTTGGTTGAGCATATTGTCATGTTCTTGTGTTGTGTGTTTACCGTATTGCTTGCTTCTTCTCGTTAGTGCTTGTTCTGTTTCGATCGTGAGGATTTGTTCGACTACTCGTGGTTCGTCTTCAAGGCTTCTTCTTCGTCTACTTCATGGATTTGTTCTTCTTCCTTGCGGGATCTCAGGCAAGATGACCATACCCTTGGATACCTTTACTATCATTGCCATGCTTAGTTGTCTCGATGCTATCGTTATATGTCGCGCTACCCATCATTATAGTCAGCCCCTCTCCTTGTTGCCATGAAACATCTAACCTTTGAAACCTTCCTAGAAAACCATTGTTTGGCTATGTTACCCGCTTGATCAGCCCCTCTTATAGCGTTGCTAGTTGCAGGTGAAGATGAAGATTTGTTCCATGTTGGAACTTGATGCTTTGGAATATCACAATATCTATTATTATTATTCACAAACCTATATACTGGGCA
Source organism: Secale cereale (assembly GCA_902687465.1). Taxonomy (NCBI): domain Eukaryota; kingdom Viridiplantae; phylum Streptophyta; class Magnoliopsida; order Poales; family Poaceae; genus Secale; species Secale cereale. The sequence goes on along the minus strand of LR738711.1, from coordinate 876,415,229 downwards.
TGGGTGGAAGGCTTGGCCTTTTGCTCGGTGTTTTGTTCCACTCATGCCACCTTAGGAGCCGATAAACCGGCATTATGTTCCTTGATTTTGTGTTCCTTACACGGTTGGGTATATGGGGACCCCTTGACACTTCGTCTTTGAATAAAACTCCTCCAGCAAGGCCCAACATTGGTTTTAATTTGCCTCATAATAACAACTTAATTAATTAATTAAATTGCATAGGGTGGACGCTCCCTCGAGATTCTTTTCTACATAGCAGGGGGCCAGTGCTGGTGGTGTTGGTCTCGAAAGGGGAGTATGCGGGGCCACCTTGGGACGAGATACGCGCGGCTACTATCAGGGTGTCGGCACGCCGGGAGGTCTTGCTGGACTTGTTTTACCATTGTCGAAATGTCTTGTGCACCGGGATGCTGAGCCTGATCAGATTTCCCTAAGATAAGGGGTAATAATTATTATTACTTCAGCTGATCGTGAGAGCTTGTGATGGGCTAAGTTGGGACACCCCTGCAGGGTTATAATCTTTCGAAAGCCGTGCCCGCGGTTATGTGGCAGATTGGAATTTGTTAATGTCCGGTTGTAGAAAACTTGACAGAGGATCCGAAGTAAAACACACAACTGTGTGAGTAACCGTGACTGTCTCTTTTCACTTTGAGAAGAGAACACGGTGGGGTTATGTTTGACTCGTAGGTAGTTCAGGATCTTTAGCGATCATTTCTAGTTTGCGACCGTTTGCGTAGATGCTCATCTTATTCTTGTACTCGTAAGTTAGCCGCCATATATTGTTTAGCCGCTGCTGCAACCTCACCACTTTACCTCTTCCTACCTATTAAGCTTTGCTAGTCTTGTTACCCATGGTTATGGGATTGCTGAGTCCTCGTGGCTCACAGATACTACAACAACAGTTGCAGGTGCAGGTTTCCGATGTGTCAATGTGAGAGCGATGTTACCTTTGTTGGACTTCTTTCTTCTTCTTCTTCTTCAGTCTTGGGTTAGGTTCCGGGTCGGCAGCCTGGGATAGCAGATGGATGTCATTGTGCTTTTCTTGTTTGCATCCGTAGTCGGATGCCTTGTATTGATGTTGTTGTATTCATGTGACTTGTATGTATTGTTGTATCCCCCATGTATGTATGTAATGGTACGATGTAATGATATCCATCTTGCTAAGCGCCCGAAATGCGGTTTTGCCCCAATCACGTAAGTGTTACGTGATCGGGATAGAATCGCATCTTGGGCCTGACAAAACATTCCAAGTGCGGACATGCTCCACACTCGGGGACTTATCTACGAACTAGCTAGTCTTCACCTAAGTTCAAAACATTCTGAGTGCGGACATCATCCACACTCGGGGGCTTAGCTGTGAACTATTTTTCAACTAAGTTAAAAACTTTCGGAGTGGAGACATGCTCCACTCTCGGGGGCTTAGCTGTGATCTAGACTTCGCCTAAGTCGAACAATATCCGAGCATGGGCATGCACCACACTCGGAGACTTAGCTGTGGACCAGATTTCGTCTCAGTCAAAAGCACATTAGCAAACAAAACCTCAGTCTTCCGATTGAAAACTTTGACCTATTCAAATGTTCAAAAGCGAGGTATGCAAGATTGAAGCTCTTTAAAGTTTAACGATCACAGCAACCTCCCAACATTCCAGGGAAAATTTAAATAAAGGAGTTTTTCATGCATCATTGGGCGGACTGGTCGGCTTGACGAAGGTGTCCAGGTCGATGTCATCGGCTATCCTCGTGGCGGCCTCGGTGAATGCATCCATGAAGTCTTTGAATTTGAGCTTCTTATTGACAACGCGAAGAGTCTTCAGCTTCTCCCCGTCCACATCCTTGCAATAGACGCAGACGTTTGACAAGACCACATTGGCGCCACAAGGGGCTGCTAACTTCTTCCAAGACTGCACTCGGGCAGGGATATCGTTCGGACAGGTCATCATGGACTCCAGATTCATCTGGATGGTCCCTTCAGGTTGCAGCTCCTTGTCGATCCTTCCCAGGGCTCCCCTAAGCCGAGTGACATAGCCCAAAGCATTGTTGAGATGTTCATCTAGTCGGAGGACGGCGAGAGTAGCCTTGTCATTGATGATCCGCCTCAAAGGATTCAGATCCCTTTTGATCCTCTCGATCTCCTGCTCCATGTCGGGACAACACTCTATCGGGAAGGAAATAGCACAAACATCAACGATCCAAAGAACTGAAAAGCAAATAAGTTTCACCCGGATGAAAGGCTTACCAGCAAGCTTATTGTTCATCTCCATGCAGAAGTTATCAATGCATTGCTCGAGTGCATTTTTCTTTTCGAGGAGATGGGCGACCTTCTCCTCGAGGGTTTTCTTCTCCTGCTAAAAGGTACTCGCCTGGCCGATGTACTTCAATTCCCACTCGGCACAACTCTTCTTGAGATCAGAGATCTCCTTCTTCGCCTCCTTGGCAGCAGCCTACGGCACCTTGTTCTCCTCCTCGAGCTTTGTGACTGAAGCCAGCTTCTCCTCGGCAGCCTTAGTCTTGTTCCTGGCCTCCTTCCACACTAGTGCCAAGTCATTGTCCTTCTCCAAGGCCCGCTTCATGGTTTCTAAAAAAATAGAAGTCATGAGCCTCTTTACGAGTTGGGCATTCTCGCCACGAACATTTTCCGAAGAGAACTGGCATGTTTCAAAGGAAAAACAAGAACTGGCAAGCAGTCGGGCGTCAAAGCTTACCTCCTAAGATCCTCTTCTCCTGATCGACGCGGGCGCTATTGTGCTTCTTGGCCTCCTGGTCGACTCGGAGGCTCAGCAACTCCTTCTCCAGGGCCACATAGTGGGTTCCAATCTCACAAGCACTCTGTTGCAAGAAAACAAAATGGTCAGTCAAACGAGGTGAGCAAAAACACTTTTCAAGGAAGGAACAAGCTAGATCAATACCAAATCCTAAAGTAATTCTACCACTAAGTTGGCAATGAAGAAGATCGAGGACAACAATTCACTAGTCTTTAATTACCAGCTTGCCATTGAGTCGGCAATGAAGAAGATCAAGGACAATAACACACTGCTGGTCTTCATATTACCAGGCAGTCCACTCGGTCAATCGACTGTGGTGATGCACCCCAAGTGCTATGCGGCAGGCACAGTTCTAAAGACTACCGTTGATTGCCTGCAATCAATGGAAGTCTTGAGGACTACACCCAATGGGTGCACTCAGTGTGCCCCCACTAATGGACATCTACTCTCACACAAAAAAACGTCAAATACCCTAAGGCTCTTGTCGACTGCTTCCAGTCAACGGCAATCTTGGGGACTACACCTAGTGGGTGCACTCACTCGAACAGAAAGGACTCGGAAACGCCCTGGCTAAATCCGAGTAAAATGGTGAAAAACTAAGGTCTAAAGACTCTGCCGACTGCTTCCGGTCGTTGGAAGTCTCGAGGACTACACCTAGTGGGTGCACTCATCGTGCCCCCACTGGAAACGGAAAACACCCAATGGGTGGACCCCGTGCAAACCCACTGACAAGAATACATCTACTCATTCAAAAAATAGAAGAAAACTCAAAAATTCAATGTCTCTGACTGGAAATCATACTTCAGATGGTACTTACTCGGACGTTGGCCTACAGCGCTTCACTGGCATCGTACGCCTCCTTCAAACGCTCGTTCATCAACCGCGCCTGGATCAGAGCCTCCTTGCTCGCCCCCACCTGGTCCTCCGGAACAATGTGCAGAGTGAAGGTTGTGATAGGAGCTAGATGCTGCACGGTCACGGACTAGGACATGGAGGTGGAGATCGCCAGCGCAAAGCTGGGCTGAGCCAGAGAACTCGGACCCGTGGGCTTCGTGGTAGCCTTGGCAGGCAAAGCGCGGTCCCTCCGACCGGGAGAAGCTTCTTGCAAGATCGTGTCGGTATCCACGGCCATCCTCCTTTCGGCTTCCATGTTCGACGGGGCGGCCCTCTCTTCCTCATCCAGATGAATGATCCAGGTTGGAGCTACGCATATACACAAGACGAAGAGTTGGATCAACATTTAGTCGGACAATACATGAAAAATAAAATAGTCAGCAGAACAATAGCTTTGGAAGTGGCAGTATCAGCGGCGTCCCCCTCCATTTGTCCCTGTTTTGAGGCGTTTGGGTCCAAAGAGGTTTTTGATGTCTCGTTGCTGCAAACCGCGGAAGTCATTCGGTTGTTAGCCGAGTGGAATCGTCAATAGAAAGAAGCTTGACTAAGACACTTACGTCAAAGCCACCGGCACCACCACCTTGACCCATGGCACGGCAGCTTTCCTGGACTTGGTGGCAATTTTCTTGGGTTGCTTCTGCTGCTTCTCAATGGAACTCTCCGTCTCCGGTTATCCATGCTTCGAGATGCGCGTCGTGTGACCAGAAGCAATCGGTTGCAGAGCGCCTTCAACCCGTCCACTCGGATCGTGTTGCGCCTTGGAACGGGGCTCCTTAGGGCCATTAGACAACGACAAGGACTCGGCCTTGTCACCTTCCTTGATCCTCTTCTCGGCATCGGTACTCTCGTCCTCATCATTCCCATCGTCATCCTCGTCGCTCGCCTCCGAGTGTTGGCGCTCCGTGTCACTCATCACATCCTCCGGGGACCGGTTGACCATTGACACTTGAGAGATCATCTGTTGGAAGCTCTGAGGAGGAAGAGGAAAAGAAGGTAATGATACGTCCATTTTGCATCATGCTTTTATGTTGATATTTATTGCATTATGGGCTGTTATAACACAATATGGCACAATACTTATACCTTTTCTCTCTTATTTTACAAGGTTTACAAAAGAGGGAGAATGTCGGCAGCTGGAATTCTGGACCGGAAAGGAGCAAATATAAGAGACCTATTCTGCACAACTCCAAAAGTCATGAAACTTAACGGAGAATTATTTTGTAATATATATAAAATATTGGGCGAAGAAAGCACCGGAGGGGACCCACCAGGCATCCACAAGGGTGGGGGCGCACCCTACCCCTAGGCGCGCCCCCTGCCTTGTCGCCAGCCTAGCAGGCCCCCGGTGCCCATCTTTGGCTATGAAGGGTTTTTCCCTAGAAAAATAAAGAAGGAAGCTTTCGATACGAAGCGCTGCCGTCTCGAGGCGGAACTTGAGCAGAACCAATCTAGGGCTCTAACGGAGCTGTTCTACCGGGGAAATATACCTCCGGGAGGGGGAAATCAAAGCCATCGTCATCACCAATGATCCTCTCATCGAGAGTGGATCAATCTTCATCAACATCTTCACTAGCACCATCTCCTCTCAAACCCTAGTTCATCTCTTGTATCCGATCTTTGTCTCAAAACCTCATATTTGTACATGTGGGTTGCTAGTAGTGTTGATTACTCCTTGTAGTTGATGCTAGTTGGTGGAAGATCATATGTTCATATCCTTAATGATATTCAATACCCCTCTGATTATGAACATGAATATGCCTTGTGAGTAGTTATGTTTGTTCCTGAGGACATAGGAGAAGTCTTGTTATAAGTAATCATGTGAGTTTGGTATTCGTTCTATATTTTGATGAGACGTATGTTGTCTTTCCTCTAGTGATGTTATGTGAATGTCGACTACATGACACTTCACCATTGTTTGGGCCTAGGGGAAGGCATTGGGAAGTAATAAGTAGATGATGGGTTCCTAGAGTGACAGAAGCTTAAACCCTAGTTTATGCGTTGCTTCGTAAGGGGTTGATTTGGATCCATATGTTGCATGCTATGGTTAGATTTATCTTAATTCTTCTTTTGTAGTTGTGGATGCTTGCGAGAGAGGTTAATCATAAATGGGAGGCTTGTCCAAGTAAGGGCAGCACCCAAGAACCGGTCCACCCACATATCAAATTATCAAAGTAACGAACGTGAATCATCTGAGCATGATGAAAACTAACTTGACAACAATTCCCATGTGTCCTCGGGAGCACTATGCTTTATATAAGAGTTTGTCCAGGCGTGTCCTTTGCTACAAAAAGTAATGGGACACCTTGCTGAATCTTAGTTAGTTTTGTTACTTGTTACCCGTTACGAATTATCTTATCACACAACTATCTGTTACCGATAATTTCAGTGCTTGCAGAGAATACCTTGCTGAAAACCGCTTGTCATTTCCTTCTGCTCCTCATTGGGTTCGACACTCTTACTTATCCAAAGGACTACGATAGATCCCTGTCGGTGTACTAAGATAGGGGTACCTTAGTACCCCAACTTGTGCACGGGCAGTGGCAGCTTCCCGCGGCAGGGTCTACCACGTGCTTGCCGGGAACTTCTCTGGTCCTTGTTAAGCCATTCAAAAACAAAGTATACAAGACAGAAGATCAAGGCCCCGGCAAGTGGAGCTTGCCGGGAAGGCCGTCCCAGGCTTAAGATTATCTCGTTAACTTAAGACCCTGGCGAGAGGAGCTTGCCAGGAAGACCAGAAGATTGCCTCTCAGAAGAACACGCCTCGGCGCACTCTGCGCCCCGGCAAGACCCGGGGAGCGACAAGCTTCCCGGACCGACAAGATCAAGACCCCGGCAAGGTGCTTGCCGGGGGAAGCCTGCACTGTGTGCCCGCGCTCCAGCTCATCAGCCCACGCGTCGCCTTAGGGCCCTTCCAGGGACGCGTGGCGGATGGCCGTGCAGCCTGGGGGACACGGTGGCACTCCACGGTGACGACGCTACCGCCGTGTCGAACGGAGACGCACGGGCGGGTGCTTTTGGGGTCGACGGCGACGGGCATTAAATGCTCTTGTCCCCCACTGTCAAAGTAGGTGATGATCACTATTCATCCACTGTTCCCGCACTGTTACAACTACCACCAAAGTTACATTTTTGCCCTTCTTCTACGTTGACACCTGTCGGTGACCCCTTGAGCTATAAAAGGAGGCCCATGCACAACGTAGAAGGGGTTCGGAACCTAGACAACTTTCTTGCTCGGTGTAGCTAGCTCTTCAAGCTCTCGAGCCCAAGAACTCAATACAATCTAAGCAGGAGTAGGGTTTTACGCGTCCATCGCGGCCCGAACCTGGGTAAACTGCCCGCGTGCTCTCCTCGATCTGCTCTTCGTGCTCCCTCCGCTCCCTTACCGCAACGTATAAGGGGCTCCGGTCCCATAGGTGCTCGTGGTGGACAGTTTCCCCCGACATCTTTGGCGCGCCAGGTAGGGGTGCGTCGAGGTTGTGCGAACCCGATCCGGCGCTCACGCGGGCGCATTCTTCATCACCTTCTTCAACTTCATCAGCAACAGCAACATGGCCCCGAAGAAGAAGGCTTCGGAGGTCGCAGGCCCGTCTGCGTCTGTTCCGCCGCCGCCAGAGCCAAAGGCGGGCGGGGGAGACGCCGTCAGAAGGGTGGTCGCCGGCGAGGAAACTCACGGCGCCACCAAATCCAAGGACAAGACGGACGACCGAGCCTCGGTCTCCGTAGACGCGCCACGTCCATCTCAGCAAACGACGACTCAGCAGCGCCGTGGTACAGGAGGTACCATCCGCTTGCTGGGGCAAGGCCAAACCGGAGGTTCGCGGGATGCTCCGGGCCACCGAGCTGGCACGAGCAGGGTGCGGTCGCCGGGGCGGGAAACTGCTCCTTCTAACCCCGTTACGAGTCCGAGCATATCCCGCTCCTCGCACCGCTCGCCCCCGCTCCCCTCCACTCCAGCGGAAGCACTCGCAAGGGCGCAACTGCTCCTCGACTTCCCTCCAGCGGCAGACAAAGCCGAAGACTGGAGGGCAATGATCCAAAGCCTCATCGCCTTCGCCAATAACGACACGCCGCAGCAGCCGGCGACGTCGCGGCCACGGCAAGTCGAGAAGACGAAGGCTGATGGCGACAAGACCGCCGGGGGTGCGACCACCGTGCACTCCCCGCCGCGGAAACAGAAGACGCCGCCCCGCCGGATCAACGTCGACGACGACTCCACGGCGTCGTCGGATCCGCGGGCTCGTCGGGACCAGCGCCAAGTCCTTGACGACCGGCGACAAGAAGATGCTCGGACAACGATCGAGCGACGCCGAGAAGCCCGGCGACAATCAGATCAGCGAGCTGGGACCGCTGTCGATACGCACGCGCCCGGTGAGCCAGGCGACTTGCCGTACGCGGCAGGTTGCCCTGCGTTCACCCGCGAGCTGCGGCGTGTCCAGTGGCCCAGTATGAAGAACTTCAAGCCCGACGTACCGGAGAAGTACGACGGCAAGACGCACCCCTCGGAGTTTCTCAGCATCTACACCATCGCGGTGCAGGCTGCCGGGGGGCGCGACGAGAACATACTGGCGAATTACTTCCCGCTGGTGCTTAAGCCGAACGTCCGTTCGTGGCTTATGCACTTGCCGGAAGGCTCCATTTCTTCATGGGCAGATCTTTGCCATCAGTTTGTTGGCGCCTTCACGGGCGGCCACAAACCCCACGGCCAGGAGAGTGATCTCCACATCTTGGCCCAGAAGGAAGGAGAACCCCTGCGCAAGTACATCCAACGATTCAGCCGCGTGCAGCACAACATCCCCGACGTCCACCCTGCCGCGGTTATCTGCGCGTTCCACCAGAACGTGCGTAACCGCCGCATGCGTGAGGAAATGGCCATGACCAAGATACGGGATGTCAGCGAGCTCTACGCTCTGGCTGATAAATGCGCGCGCGCCGAAGAGGGGAGGAGACTCCCCGGAGAGGATGCTGGCGCAGGGAGGAGCGACAGCGAGGATGCCGCCCCGGCAAAGAAGAGCCGGCGGCGGAACAATAGGAAGAAGAAGAGCAAGGAAGTGCTTGTCGTCGAGAAGTCGGGCAAGGCGGCTCCCGCCAAGCAAGCACAGGCTGGCGACTCCGGCAAGGAGCCTGCCCCTGTAGCGGCAGCCGACAAGCAGGACGGCTCCGACAAGCAATACTGCAAGATCCACCGCACCAAGGGCCACGACCTCTCCAACTGCAAGCGCGTCGAGTACCTCGTCGAGCAGCAGAAAGCTGAGTACGAGCGTCGCGACAAGGAGAAGGCCCAAGGTGGCGGGGGAGAGCCAAGCAAGAAGCGGCCATTCAATGGCCGGGGAGGACGCCGCGGCAAGGCCAAGCAGCGGCAAGGTGATCGACCTCCCCGGGGCCGCGACAAGGATGAAGACGACGACGACGACATGGAGGAAGATGATAACAGCGAGCAGGAGTTCCAGAAGGCCACGGAAGTCCTGTGCGTCGACGGCGGCGCCTCTCTGCATACTTCCCACCGCCAACTCAAGCAGTGGGTGCGGGAAGTAAACGCAGCAGAGCCGCCCGTTGAGTCGCGCAGGCTGCTGAAGTGGTCCAGCACGCCCCTCATTTTTGATCTTGAGGATCACCCTGACCGCACCACTGCGGTCGGGTGCTTGCCGATGTTGGTCTCACCAACCATCCGCAACCTCAAGGTCACCAAAATGTTGGTTGACGGCGGGGCCGGCCTAAACTTGATCTCCTCTGCTGTAATCAAGAAACTCCAAATCCCAGATGGCGAGCTCGAAGAGACCGGTTCGTTCCAAGGAATAAACCCGGGAAGGAGCAAGCCCAAGGGGAAGATCACCTTGCCGGTGACCTTTGGCGGGGAGCTCAACTTCAGGACGGAGAGGATAACCTTCGATGTTGCCGATATCCCATTGCCATACAATGGGATACTTGGACGTCCTGCCCTCGCCAAGTTCATGGCAGCTTCCCACTACGCCTACAATGTACTCAAGATGCCGGGGCCGATAAGCGTCATCACTGTCCACGGCGACAAGAAGGACGCGCTTATCTGCGCCGACAAGATCTATCGGGATGCAGCAGCCACGGCGGAGAGCAGCACACTTGCCGCTGAAGCTCCCGGGGGGAAGAAGACCAAGACCAAGTCCGGCAAGTGCTCTGGGACCCACTCCGGCAACCGCACCTCTTCGGAGTGCTGCGCTGCCGTCGAGGACGTTCCATCGAGCCCCACCGGCAAGTGCAAGAAGGGGATGGCCGCTCCACCGGCAACCAAGAGGGTGTCCGCCAAGGAGGACGGCACTGGTGGTACCTTCACCATCAGTGCTACGCTCGACAGCAAATAGGAAAGCGCGCTCGTTGCCTTCCTGCGGGCGAATGTCGATGTGTTTGCATGGCAACCATCTGACATCCCCGGTGTTCCCAGGAGGGTAATTGAGCACAATCTTGCTGTTTGTCCTCATGCGCGGCCCGTCAAGCAGAAGGTCAGAAAGCAAGCCGTGGAGCGCCAAGAATTTATCGCCGAAGAAATCAAAAAGCTAGAAGCAGCGGGCCTAGTTAGAGGCGTGATCCATCCGACGTGGTTAGCAAACCCAGTTGTCGTGCGTAAGGCCAACGGGAAGTGGAGGCTATGTATAGACTTCACCGATGTGAATAAAGCATGCCCTAAGGATCCATTTCCCTTGCCGCGCATTGACCAGATTGTTGACTCCACTGCGGGATGTGAGCTGCTCTCTTTCCTTGATGCATATTCAGGCTACCACCAGATTTTCATGGCCGAGGAAGACGAAGAGAAGACTGCATTTATCACTCCATGTGGCACATATTGCTTCATACGCATGCCCTTCGGATTGAAGAATGCAGGCTCCACATTTGCAAGGGTAGTATACACTGCTTTTGAGCCATAGATCCACAGAAATGTAGAGGCTTACATGGATGACATAGTGGTCAAAAGCAAGAGCAAAGATACACTGATCCAGGATTTGGAAGAGACATTTGAGAATCTGCACAAGATCCAGCTTAAGTTGAACCCCGAGAAGTGCGTCTTTGGAGTCCCCTCCGGCAAGCTTCTCGCGTTCTTTGTGTCCCAGAGGGGGATTGAGGCCAACCCCGACAAGATTAAAGCCATCGAGCAGATCGAAGCCCCGAAGCGCGTCAAGGATGTCAGGAGGCTTGCGGGTTGTGTGGCCACCCTCAGTAGGTTCATTTCAAAGTCTGCAGAACGCGCCCTTCCTTTCTTCAAAATCTTGAAGAAGGCAGGCCCTATGAAATGGACTCCGGAAGCGGAGGCAGCGCTGCAAGACTTGAAAGCATACCTATCCTCCACTCCAATACTTGTCGCACCTAGGCCACAAGAGAGGTTGTTGCTATATCTAGCAGCAACCAATCAAGTGGTTAGTGCTGCGTTAGTAGCGGAGAGGGAGGCCGACGAGGAGTCTACACCACCGGCAAGCGAATCCAGCGACAAGCAGCGGGCTGCTCCGGCAAGCTCTGGCCCCGACAAGGACAACTCAGCGCAAAAACAAGGGCAAATGCAGAAGAAGATGGTGCAGCGCCCGGTGTATTTTGTGAGTTCCCTCTTGCAGGGGGCTAGATCAAGATACTCCGGGGTGCAGAAGTTGCTTTTCGGCCTCCTCATGGCCTCGAGAAAGCTGCGCCATTACTTCCAAGCACATGAAATAACAGTGGTCACTCGCTTTCCGATGAAGAGGATATTGCACAATCCAGAAGCAACAGGCAGGATCGTCGAGTGGGCGCTGGAGCTGTCAAGCTTTGGCCTCAAGTTTGAGAGTACTTCAACCATACAGAGCAGAGCTTTAGCAGAATTTATAGCTGAATGGACCCCAACGCCCGATGAAGAAGTTCCAGAAACAAGCACCCCCGTACAAGAAGCGAGCAGTGAATGGGTAATGTACTTTGATGGTGCCTTCTCGCTGCAAGGCGCCGGTGCCGGCGTGGTACTCATCGCGCCCACTGGAGAACACCTCAAGTATGTTATCCAGATGCACTTTCCCAGAGAACAAGCGACAAACAATACTGCAGAGTATGAAGGTCTGCTTGCCGGCCTCAGAATTGCAGCCGAACTTGGGATCAAGAAGCTGATTGTGCGGGGAGACTCTCAGTTGGTGGTCCGGCAAGTGAACAAGAGTTATCAAAGCCATTTGATGGAAGCTTATGTAGATGAAGTGAGGAAGCTTGAAGAGCACTTTGAAGGTCTGCAAATGGAGCACGTTCCAAGAGCTCAGAATGACATCGCAGATGGCCTTTCAAAGTGTGCTGCAATGAAGTTATCTGTGGAACCAGGGACCTTCCTGCTCAAGCTAACTCAGCCATCCGTTACACCATCAATTGGGCAGCACAAGAAGAGAAAGTTGGTCTCCGGCGACTACTTGCCGGCGGATCTCCCCGAGGCCGCCGCCAAGGTCCCCAAGATCGACGATCAGAACGCTGAGGAACAGTTTGCTCCTGCAGATCCAAGGGTCTGTACAGTTGAAGCAAACGTTCCCGACAAGTCTTGCCCCGACGAGCTTGCCGGGGGACCATCAGCTCCGGCAGAACCAGAGGTTCTTGCCGTAGAAGCTGGGGTTCCCACAGCGGCCCTCATGCCTTTAGTCCTTGCCGTTGAGCCACGCGCTCCGGCATGGGCACAGCAGATTGTCCGTTTTCTGCAAACTGGAGAACTTCCCGACGACCCAGAAGAAATAAAAAAGATAACCAGGCAGTCAAGTATGTACCAGTTCGTGGATAACGAGCTGTACAGAAGAAGACTCAATGGTGTCAGGTTGAAGTGCATTTCCAGAGAAGATGGACAGAAGTTGTTGGCAGAAATACACGGAGGCATATGTGGCCACCACATAGGCGCAAGGGCACTTGCCGGAAAAGCGTTCCGGCAAGGGTTCTTCTGGCCAGAAGCCCTCCAAGATGCAACTGCACAAGTAACCAAGTGTGAAGCATGCCAGTTCCATGCCAAACAAATTCATCAGCCAGCTCAAGCTCTCCAGACGATCCCTTTGTCCTGGCCCTTCTCGGTCTGGGGGCTCGATATCCTCGGCCCCTTCCCCCGTGCTGTCGGGGGCTTTGAGTACTTGTACGTCGCAATCGACAAGTTCACAAAGTGGCCAGAAGTGGAACCAGTGAGAAAGGTCACGGCACAGTCAGCAGTCAGGTTCTTCAGGTCGATTGTTTGCCGTTTCGGGATCCCTAACAGGATCATCACCGACAACGGTACACAATTCACAAGTCGCACCTTCATGCAGTACGTCCAAGACCTTGGCGCCAAGGTCTGTTTCGCTTCTGTTGCTCACCCGAGGAGCAATGGTCAAGCGGAGAGGGCCAATGCTGAAGTGCTGCGCGGACTCAAAACAAGAACCTTCGACAGGCTGCGCAAGTGCGGAAGAAACTGGATAGAGGAGTTGTCGGCGGCTCTTTGGTCAATCAGGACGACACCAAGTCGAGCCACCGGGCAGACACCCTTTGCTCTAGTCTACGGAGCAGAGGCAGTTCTCCCCACGGAACTCGTATACGGATCTCCTCGAGTGCTCGCTTATGATGAGCTCGAGCAAGAGCAACTGCGACAAGATGATGCATTGCTCCTCGAGGAGGAACGTCTCCAGGCTGTTGTACGAGCTGCTCGATACCAGCAAGCCTTGCGTCGCTACCATAGCCGCAAGGTCAAGGCCAGGAGTCTCGAGGAAGGCGACCTTGTTCTTCGGCGTGTTCAGTCCGCCAAGAATTCCAACAAGTTGACGCCGAAGTGGGAAGGCCCTTATCGGGTGAGACAAGTCACAAGGCCCGGCGCTGTCCGCCTTGAGACCGAAGAAGGCTTACCGGTGAGCAACTCCTGGAACATAGAGCATCTTCGCAAGTTTCACCCATGAGGCGCGGTTGCCGTGATCCGCTCCGGCAACCACCTTTTGTACAAGTCTTGCCACTGTTGCATGTAATCCTTTTGTACAAAGCCGGGCGCAGATCCCGTGCATCAGTAAAGCTTTGGTGTTTTGCACTATTTGCCATTTCCATGCTTTTCTTCGATATTTGCATGCGTTGTTTGGCGTTTTTGTGCGACACACGTACCCGGTAAGCATTAACACGCCGAAAGGCCCTATACTTGTTTTCCCTCTTCTTTTTCTTTCCCTCTTAAGCAGAAGGAATTTTCCTCGCGCACAAGTTTGCCGGGGGGGAAGGAGATGGAGGATGAACCAAGTGCTGTTCAAGAAAGAGAAGCTTGCCGGAGAACGAACAGATTATGAAAGCTAAGTTACCAGAATTTGAGCAGTTCAAATTTTTAAATTTCAGTTATCTTCCTCGAACAACCACACTTTGTATGGAAAACCTGTGCGCGGAGGAACCTACCCGTGGCTAGCCGCACCCTTATCTTGTCTTCGAGTACGCTCAACGACTTAAGTGAGCTGTGACAAGTGTCGCGCCCTTGCTTCGTTTTCGAGTTCGCTCGGCAAGCTAAGTGCGTTGCGACTAGCCGCGGCGAGGTTACTTGCCGGTAAGACCGTTGCCAGCAGGCTGCTCAGAGTCCAGCACTCAGCGCTCGCGGCAAGGGCCCCTTGCCGGCAAGTCCCCTAGAAGCGTAGGGTTAAAAGCATACAAAGTAAAGGACCAAAGCAAGGGAGATAACACTGCATCGATTGATCAAAATAAGATAATATATTACAAGAGATAACTTGTCGCAATGACTAATAGGTTCATGTTCATGACACGCTTTGCAGCAGCAAAAGAAATAAAAAGAGGGGGGTCTAGTCTACGCGGTCGCCCTCGCGCCTGGAGATCTTGTTCACCTTGGCGATGATGTGGGCGACCTGCGCCTTCAGTGCCTCCTGATCTGCGTCGGCCGGCAAGCTGCGGAGGACGTTGACGAGATTTATACCAGGGTTGCGGTAGACAATCTTGGTCAAGACCCGCTCCAAGGTTCCCGCGCAGAGCTGGCGCGACTCCTCGGCCAGCTGCGCGGGGAGTTTCTCCTGTAGCCGGGCTAGCGCCGGCGCGATCCCCCTGAAGAAAAGACTGAGCTTGGCGCTGTGGGGGAGATTTGGATCCGGAGAATATATGAGGTGCTCTATCCTCATCGCCATCAGCTCTTTGTCGATGTTAGAAGCAGAAGCCACCAGATCTTCAGTCCATATCTCAACGGTCCGGCGGAAGTTGTTGGCGGAGGTGGTGGCGCTCTCCACCAGACCTCGTTCCCTGCGGACCTCCTCCTTCAGTTTAGTCTCGCGGTCCCGGGCCGCGTCCAGCGAGCTAGTCAGCGTGGAGACCTTCAGCTCCAGATCAGCAATCGAGTCCTTGGCGGCCTTGAGCTCGTCGCCCTGCTTGGAGAGGCGTACCTGGAGTTCTGAGTTGGTATGGGCATCCTTCTCGCGCTCTATGTTGAGCGCGGTGACCCTCTCCGTGCTCGCCTTCAGGAACTCCTCCAGCTGCGCCACCTTAGCCTCGAGGTCTTTCTTGGCGGTCTCCGCGGTGGCTGCGGCGGCCTTCGCTTCCTTCAGCTCTCCGCCAAGGGCCTGCTCCCGGGCGGTGAGGTCGTCCTCGTGAGCGTCGAGGTCGACCTTCCGCTAGGTGAGCTCTCCTTCTCGCCGGGACAGCTCTTCACCGACCAGACGCTGCTGCTCCTCGGCCTCAGCCTTCTCCAGAAGAAACTCCTGCTGCTCTCCGGCAAGCCTCTCGCGCTCCTCCGCCAAATCATGGAGGGCCGCCTGGTTGGCGGCACGGAGTTCAGCAGCGCGCTTCTCCAACTCTGCTGCAGCCTTGGCGGTGAGGACTTCCCGAGATTCCAGTTTCGCCTGCCTGGCCCGGTAAAGGGCCAGGAGCCGGTGAAGCAGTTTCTCCTCCTCGGGCTCGTCGCTCCCGCCAGGCGTCTCCACGATCTTCAACCCCGCGGAGGCGAGGACCTCTCCATCGAAGGCCTCTCCCTCCTCGGGGGCTCGCGACGAAGACCCCCACGGCACTTGTATGAAGACGCCGTTGGGGGCCTCAAGATAGAAGCCAGGCTGCTCCTCGCCGGCGGAGGGATCGGCGGCCGGCGCAGCGCTAGACGCTCCTGCCGCCTCCGGGCCGGCAGTGTGGCCGCCGTCCCCCTCCCCGGCCGCTGCGTCCGCAGTCGGGGCAGTCTCCTCAGCCGCAGGCTCGTCGGCTCCTGCCATGTCTTCGACGACAGTGGCGTTGCCGGCGTCGCCTTGCGCGCGCTCCTCCTCGTTGGTGACCTCTGTCTCCATCTGCTCTGGGGGAGGAGGATCTAACAGAAGAAGAAAAGAAAAAGATCAAGCAAATATCCAAAAAAAAGACAAGTCCAGGAAGACAAGGCTACAAGACTTACCTTCGCGGACTTCGTCGACAACTGGCTCCCTCGCCGGGGAGTCCACCCTTGGCGGGGTAGCCACCCTCGTCGGGCTGCTCGTCCTCGGCGGGGTACTCGCCCTTGGCGGAGTACCCGTCCTTGGCGGAGCGCCCTCCCTCGCCGGGGAGCCCGTCCTTGGCGGGGGGGTGGAATCTGCGGCTCCTCGGGAGCGGTCTCCGGGCGCTCCTGCGGCTGCGGCTCCACCTCTGCACAAGACAAGCAAGACAAACAGAGCAACAAGATGATTAGTACAAGTAAAAACCTCAAGTGCGCCCGACAAGTGAGAAACTCAAGACCAGACTTACGCTGGGGGCTGCGCTGGGGGCTGCTCCTCGGAGCAGCGGTTGGGTCCGGCAAGTTCGTCTCCGGCGCGTTCCCTGTCGCCGCGACGGGCGAGTCGTCCTCGACCACTACAACGGGAACCTTGGCCTTCTTCGCCACCCGCTGGGCCAGGGTCCTGAAATCAAAGCAAGAAGCAAGATCAGAATCATCAAAGAAAGAATCAAGACTGGATCAAAGAAGTCACAAAGTGCAAGTACTTACTCCTCCTCCTCGTCGTCGTCGTCGCTCAGGGCGGAGAAGTCGAACTGCACTTGAGGCGCTTCCGCGCGAGGAGCGGGAGGAGAAGGTTCCCTCGGGCGCTTGGCGGTCCCCGGGGCTGGGGGCTGCGAAGACCCAGCCTCTGTTGACGCCGAGGCCCGAGGAGCAGGCGGAGCGGCCGCTCCGCTCTGAGAAGATCCCCCTCCACTTGGCGCTGGTGCGCGGGGCGCCTCCATCGCGGTTTGACTCGCTCTGGTGGCGCGCGCCGCCTGGCGAGCAGGCTGCTGTCGGGGCGCCTGCGTCCTCGTCGTAGTAGTCGCCTTGTGGAGGCGCTTCAACGGTGTCCGCTTGGGACTTGCCCGCGGCGGGGAGTTCTCCGAGGACGAGGAGGCCTCGTCGTCGAGCCCCAGAGATCCACCAGTATCCTCATCGGCTCCGGCGTCCTCCTCCTCCTCCTCGGCGGGCTCGCTAGGCCCGGCACCTCGCCCTGCAGCTCCGCTCCCTCCGGTGGCTCCACTCCCTCGTGCACCTCTGCTTCCTCCGACAACCTCGCCCCTTGACGCGGCCTCGCTCACAACCCCGGGGATCCCAGCGTGCCTCAGAGAGGGGACCCCGGCGAGCTCGTCGGGCGGGAGCTTGAGCAGTCTGCGGATCTCTGCCTCCTCCGCTTGGCACGATGCGTCCTCAGCCTCTGCCTCCTCAACAGTGAAGCCAAAGTCTCCTGCTGCTGCGGCTGTGGCGGCTTCTTCCATCCAGGAAGCAATATAGGCCAAATCCCGCTCCGTGGTGTCCCGAGTGAGGCCCTTGATCTCCTCGGAGTTCTTCGGCACCTCCACCAAGTTATCAAAGAAGCTCATGATGGCGTCCGGCGTCGGCACTATCCAGGTGGGGTCGACGCCGTGAGAATCGCACGCGGGCATCATCGCGCGCAATGCGTCCCTGGCGGTGCTATTGCATAGTGGTACTACTCCCCGGGGAGGTCTGAACCACTCCGGGTGGGCCGGGTCATGCTTGAAAAGCTCCCGGAGCATCCCCTTCAGCTCCAGCGCCGTGAAGTTGTAATTCAGCCCCGGGCGCAACCTCATTATGTCCGCCGCATTGCCAAACTCCCATGCTGGCCTTTTCCTTTCCTGTAAAGGAGCGATGCGGCGGCGAAGGAAATCTGCTCCTACCTCTCCGATGGTCAACCTGGCTACCCGGAGACGAAGAATCCTAACGAGGGCAGCGTTGAGCTTGACATCATCCGGAGCCAACTCGCTCCAGTCCCTGCCGCGCACTATGGCTATTGTGCGCGGCGCGGTGAAAGGCTCCGGCTGGTCCTCAACTATCCAACACCAATCTGCGCGCCACTCCTCCCACTTGCCGCGGAGCTCTCCTTTCAGATATGACTCCTTCTTGTTCAAGTGGAAGACCCAAGAGATACCTCCGGAGAGGGGAGCGCCGGCCTCTGCTCTAGGCATGAAGAAATGCCTAAAGAGCGCTACGTTTGGATAGATCCCTATGTAGTTTTCGCACAGATGTGCGAAAACCGCCATCGTAAGGATGGCGTTGGGGGTGAAGTCTAGAAGATGGAGGTTGTAGGTGTTCATGATATCGCAGAAAAACTCAGAAAATGGAGGACACAGGCCGCAGTGGAAGAAGACAGCAAAGAAGAAATACCCGCTGGGGTACAGATCTCTGGCGGCGGCCGGGTAGACCCTGGTGCGGGGATGCGCCTTGGTCTCCTTGGCCCAGAACAGATAGTACTTGTTCCAGAGCTCCCTTGCGCTGAGCCTTGACGCGAAGACGACGTTCCTCTTCCGCAGGGCGACAAGCTTTGCCGCCTGCTCGGATTTCTCCCTCTTGGTCTTCTCCGCTTTCGCCTTCTCGGCCTTCGGAGCCATGGCGGAGGCGTCGGAGGAAGGTGGCGAGAAGCTCGACGGCGCCGCGGATGCGGAAGAGGGCGGAGGAGATGAGGAGGCGGAGCGCGGAAGGGGATTTCTGGAGGAGGAAGAAGCAATGAAGACGAAGTAAGGTAACGGCCCCTGCTTCCTCTGCTTTTAAGGGGGAAGTGGGGGACGCTCCGCATTTCCCATTAAAGAACGTGGCCACGATCTCTCCCACGACGCCGCAATCGACGCGTGCCGTTAGGGAGGGACGCGGTGGATGCGGAAGGGGAATTACAGCTTGCCGTGGGCCGCACGTGCCCGTGCACTGTTTTGGGCCTGGCCCAACAGCGCTCGGCACCGTGTGTGGCCCAGGCCCGGGGGCTCCTGTCGGTGTACTAAGATAGGGGTACCTTAGTACCCCAACTTGTGCACGGGCAGTGGCAGCTTCCCGCGGCAGGGTCTACCACGTGCTTGCCGGGAACTTCTCTGGTCCTTGTTAAGCCATTCAAAAACAAAGTATACAAGACAGAAGATCAAGGCCCCGGCAAGTGGAGCTTGCCGGGAAGGCCGTCCCAGGCTTAAGATTATCTCGTTAACTTAAGACCCTGGCGAGAGGAGCTTGCCAGGAAGACCAGAAGATTGCCTCTCAGAAGAACACGCCTCGGCGCACTCTGCGCCCCGGCAAGACCCGGGGAGCGACAAGCTTCCCGGCCCGACAAGATCAAGACCCCGGCAAGGTGCTTGCCGGGGGAAGCCTGCACTGTGTGCCCGCGCTCCAGCTCATCAGCCCATGCGTCGCCTTAGGGCCCTTCCAGGGACGCGTGGCGGATGGCCGTGCAGCCTGGGGGACACGGTGGCACTCCACGGTGACGACGCTACCGCCGTGTCGAACGGAGACGCACGGGCGGGTGCTTTTGGGGTCGACGGCGACGGGCATTAAATGCTCTTGTCCCCCACTGTCAAAGTAGGTGATGATCACTATTCATCCACTGTTCCCGCATTGTTACAACTACCACCAAAGTTACATTTTTGCCCTTCTTCTACGTTGACACCTGTCGGTGACCCCTTGAGCTATAAAAGGAGGCCCATGCACAACGTAGAAGGGGTTCGGAACCTAGACAGCTTTCTTGCTCGGTGTAGCTAGCTCTTCAAGCTCTCGAGCCCAAGAACTCAATACAATCTAAGCAGGAGTAGGGTTTTACGCGTCCATCGCGGCCCGAACCTGGGTAAACTGCCCGCGTGCTCTCCTCGATCTGCTCTTCGTGCTCCCTCCGCTCCCTTACCGCAACGTATAAGGGGCTCCGGTCCCATAGGTGCTCGTGGTGGACAGTTTCCCCCGACAATCCCCTATACTTGTGGGTCATCAAGACTCTTTTCTGGCGCCGTTGCCGGGGAGTGAAGCGCCTTTGGTGAGTGGAATTTGTTAAGGAAAAATTTACATTACGTGCTCAAATTTACTATCACTTGTCACTATGGAAAATAATCCTTTGAGGGGCTTGTTCGGGGTATCTTCACCCCGATCGGAAGACCAAAGAGTTGCTCCTCAACCTACTGCACCTACTAAAAATATTTATTATGAAATTCCTTCGGGTATGATAGAGAAACTGCTAGCTAATCCGTATGCAGGAGATGGAACATTACATCCGGATATGCATCTAATATATGTGGATGAAGTTTCTAGATTATTTAAGCTTGCAGGATTGCTCGAGGATGATGTCAAGAAGAATTTCTTCCCTTTATCTTTGAAGGGAAAGGCATTGACATGGTATAGGCTATGCGATGATATTGGGACTTGGAACTACAACTGATTGAAATTGGAATTTCATCAGAAGTTTTATCATATGCATCTAGTTCATCGTGATCGGAATTATATATATATATATATTGGCCTCGTGAAGGAGAAAGTATCGCTCAAACTTGGGGAGGCTTAAGTCAATGTTATATTCATGCCGCAATCATGAGCTCTCAAGAGAAATTATTATTCAAAAAATTTATGCTCGGCTTTCTCATAATTTTCGATCCATGCTCGATACTTGTTTTATTGGTTCTTTTATGAAGAAGACTATTGAATTCAAATGGGATTTATTGGAAAGAATTAAATGCAACTCTGAAGATTGGGAACTCGACGAAGGTAATGAGTCAGGTATAAACAATAAGTTTGGTTGTGTTAAATCTTTTATAGATACCGATGTTTTTCATGAATTTAGCACTAAGTATGGACTTGACTCTGAGATAGTAGCTTCTTTCTGTGAATCCTTTGCTACTCATGTTGATCTCCCCAAAGAGAATTGGTTTAAATATCATCCTCCCATTGAAGTTAAAGTATTAGAACCTATTAAAGTTGAAGAAGAAACCATTATTTATAATGTTGATCATGTTGTTCCTACTTCTTATATTGAGAAACCACCCATTCCTGTTAGAATAAAGGATCATGCTAAGTCTTCAGTTGTGGTTCGTAAGAGTAATACTAGAACACCTACAACCCCTGAGCAAATTAAAGTTGAACCTAGTATTGCTATGGCTAAAGATATCTTGGCTGATAATATTGATGGGCATGTTATTTGTTTATGTGATGAAGCTGCTAGGATTGCTAAACCCGATATTAAAGATAAACATAGACCCGTTGTTGGCATTCATGTTGTTTTTGTTAAAATAGGATATCATTGTTACCATGGCTTATGTGATGTTGGTGCTAGTGTGAGTGCAATACTTTATATAAAGAATTTGTGAATGATATTGCACCTGATGAGATAGAAGAAATAGATGTTACTATTAAGCTTGCCAATAGAGATACTATATCACCAATTGGAATTGTTAGATATGTTGAAGTCTTCTGTGGGAAAATAAAATATCCTACTAATTTTCTTGTTCTTGATTCCCCACAAGATGATTTTTGTCCCATTATATTTGGTAGACCTTTCTTGAATATTGTTAATGCTAAGATAGACTGCGAGAAAGATATTGTTGCTGTTGGTTGTGGGGATGTGTCTCATGATTTTAATTTCTCCAAAATTTAGTAGACAACCCCGTGATAAAGAAATGCCTAGTAAGGATGAAATAATTGGTCTTGCTTCTATTGCCGTTCCTCCTATTGATCCTTTAGAACAATATTTGCTAGACCATGAAATGATATGTTTATGAATTAAAGAAAGGAATTAGATGAAATATTCTTTAATCAGGGGCCTATTTTCAAACTTAATTTGCCTGTTGAAATCCTTGGTGATCCTCCTCCAACCAAGGGTGATCCCCTGTTTGAGCTTAAGCAATTACCTGACACTTTGAAATATGCTTATCTTAGTGAGAAGAAGATATATACTGTTATTATTAGTGCTAACCTTTCAGAGCATGAAGAAAAGAAATTACTGAAAACTCTGAAGAAGCACCGTGCCGCTATTGGATATACTCTTAATGATCTTAAGGGCATTAGTCCCACTCTATGTCAGAACAAAATTAATATGGAACCTGATGCCAAACTGGTTGTTGATCATCAACGACGGTTGAATCCTAAAATGAAAGAAGTGGTACGAAATGAAATACTAAAGCTTATGGAGGCGGGTATAATTTATCCTATTGCTGATAGTAGATGGGTAAGTCTCGTTCATTGTGTCCCTAAGAAGGGAGGTATTACTATTGTTCCTAATGATATGAATGAATTGACCCCTCAAAGAATTGTTGCAGGTTATAGAATGGTAATTGATTTTCGCAAATTAAACAAAGCTACTAGAAAAGATCATTACCCTCTACCATTTATTGATCAAATGCTAGAAAGACTGTCCAAACATACTCATTTTTTCTTTCTAGACAGTTATTCTGGTTTTTCTCAAATACATGTGCCAAAAGAGGATCAAGAAAAAAACCACTTTTACTTGCCCTTTCGGTACTTCTGCTTATAGACATATGCCTTTTGGTTTATGCAATGCACTTGCTACCTTTCAAAGATGTATGACTGCTATATTCTCTGAATTTTGTGAAAAGATTGTTGAGGTTTTCATGGATGATTTCTCAGTTTACGGAACTTCTTTTGATGATTGCTTGAGCAACCTTGATCGAGTTTTGCAGAGATGTGAATAAACTAATCTCGTCTTTAATTGGGAGAAGTGCCACTTTATGGTTAATGAAGGTATTGTCTTGGGGCATACAATTTATGAAAGAGGTATTGAAGTTGATAAAGCTAAAGTAGATGCTATTGAAAAGATGTCGTGTCCTAAAGATATCAAAGGTATAAGAAGTTTCCTTGGTCATGCTGGTTTCTATAGGAGGTTTATTAAAGACTTCTCTAAAATTTCTAGGCCTCTCACTAATCTCTTTCAAAAAGATGTTCCTTTTGTTTTTGATGATCATTGTGTAGAAGCATTTGAAATACTTAAGAAAGCCTTGATTTCTGCACCTATTGTTCAACCACCTGATTGGAATTTACCCTTTGAAATTATGTGTGATGCTAGTGATTATGATGTTGGTCCTGTTCTAGGACAAAGAGTTGATAAGAAATTGAATGTTATTCATTATGCTAGTAAAACTCTAGACAGTGCCCAGAGAAATTATGCTACTACTAAAAAAGAATTCTTAGCGTTTGTTTTTGCTTGTGATAAGTTCAGATCTTGTATTGTTGATTCAAAAGTAATTGTTCACACTGATCATGCTGCTATTAAATATCTTATGGAAAAGAAAGATGCTAAACTTAGACTTATTAGATGGGTTCTCTTGTTACAAGAATTTGATTTGCATATTATTGATAGAAAGGGAGCTGAGAACCCCATTGCAGACAACTTGTCTAGGTTAGAAAATGTTCTTGATGACACACTGCCTATTGATGATAGCTTACCTGGTAAACAATTAGCTATCATAAATGCTTCTTGTAAGGCTCCATGGTATGCTAATTATGCCAATTACATTGTTGCTAAGTTTATACCACCTAGCTTCACATACCAGCAAAAGAAAAAGGGTTTTAATGATTTAAGACATTACTTTTGGGATGACCCACACCTTTATAAAGAAGGAGTAGATGATGTTATTAGACATTGTGTACCTGAGCATGAACAGGAACAGATCCTACGCAAGTGTCACTCTGAGGCCTAGGGAGGACACGATGATGGAGATAGAACTACACACAAGGTATTACAATCTGGTTTTTATTGTCCTACTCTCTTCAAGGATGCTCATAAGTTTGTCTTATCTTGTGATGAAACCAGAGAATTGGCAATATTAGTATACGTCAGGAAATGCCTATGAATTATTCCCTTGTTATTGAACCATTTGATGTTTGGGGCTTTGATTATATGGGACATTTTCCTTCCTCTAATGGGTATACACATATTTTGATTGTTGTTGATTACGTTACTAAGTGGGTAGAAGCTATTCCAACTAGTAGTGATGATCATAACACCTCTATTAAGATGCTTAAAGAAGTTATTTTTCCGAGGTTTGGAGTCCCTAGATATTTAATGACTGATGGTGGTTCACATTTTATTCATGGTGATTTCCGTAAAATGCTTGCTAAATATGATGTTAACCATAGAATTGCATCTCCTTATCATCCTCGGTCTAGTGGTCATGTAGAATTGAGCAATAGAGAGATTAAATTGATTTTGCAAAAGACTATTAATAGATCTAGAAAGAACTGGTCTAAGAAACTTGATGATGCATTATGGGCTTATAGAATTGCTTATAAAAACCCCATGGGTATGTATCCATATAAAATGGTTTATGGGAAAGCATGTCACTTACCTCTTGAATTAGAACATAAGGCTTATTGGGCTATCAAAGAGCTCAACTATGATTTCAAACTTGCCGGTGAGAAGAGGTTATTTGACATTAGCTCGCTTGATGAATGGAGAACCCAAGCCTATGAGAATGTCAAGTTGTTTAAAGAAAAAGTTAAAAGATGACATGACAAAATGATACAAAAGCGTGAGTTTAATGTAGGTGATCATGTTTTGCTATACAGCTCTCATTTAAGATTTTTTGCAGGAAAACTTCTCTCTAAATGGGAAGGTCCTTACATTATCGAGGAGTTCTATTGTTCCGATGCCATTAAAATCAACAACTCCAAAGGCACAAATCCGAATGTGGTAAATGGTCAAAGAATCAAACATTATATCTCAGGTACTCCCATAAATGTTGATACCAATATAATTAATACCATCACACCAGAAGAGTGCATAAGGGACACTTTCCAGAACGTTTCAGACTCCGAAAAAGAATGGGTGATATGTCTCCAACGTATCTATAATTTTTTATTGTTCCATGCTATTATATTATCTATTTTGGATGTTTTATATGCATTAATATGCTATTTTATATGATTTTTGGGACTAACCTATTAACCTAGAGCCCAGTGCCAGTTTCTGTTTTTCTTGGTTTTTGAGTTTGCAGAAAAGGAATATCAAACAGAGTCCAAACGGAATGAAACTTTACGAGGATTTTTCTTGGACCAGAAGACATCCAGAGGACTTGGAGTACATGCCAGGGGATCTACGAGGTGGCCACAAGGGTCGAGGGCGCGCCCTGGGGGTAGGGTGCGCCCCGCTACCTTGTGGGGCCCTCATGACTCCCCTGGCCTACTTCTTCCACCTATATATTCTCAAATACTTCAGAAACATCAGGACATCCATCGAAACCACTTTTCAGCCGTTGTAACCTTCTGTTCTCACGGGATCCCATCTGGAGGCCTTTTCTGGTACTCTGTCGGAGGGGGATTCAACCACGGAGGGCATCTACATCAACCCTATTGCCCTTTCGATGAAGTGTGAGTAGTTTACCACATACCTATGGGTCCATAGCTAGTATCTAGATGGCTTCTTCTCTCTCTTTGATGCTCAATACCATGTTCTCCTCGATGTTCTTGGAGATCTATCCGATGAAATATTCTTTTGCGGTGTGTTTGTAGAGATAAAATGAATTGTGGGTTTATGATCAGATTATCTATGAATATTATTTGAGTCTCTTCTGAATTCTTATATGCATGATTTAATATCTTAGTAATTATCTTCGAACTATCAGTTGGGTTTGGCCAACTAGATTGATTTTTCTTGCAATGGGAGAAGTCCTTTGCTTTGGGTTCAATCTTGCGGTGCTCAATCCCAGTGACAGTAGGGGACATGACATGTATTGTATTGTTGCCATCGAGGATAACAAGATGGGGTTTTCATCATATTGCTTGAGTTAATTCTGCTACATCATGTCATCTTGCTTAATGCGTTACTTCGTTCTTATGAACTTAATACTCTAGATGCAGAATCGTTTCGGTCGATGTGTGGAGTAATAGTAGTAGATGCAGGCAGGAGTCGGTCTACTTGATATGGATGTGATGCCTATATTCATGATCATTGCCTCAGATGTTGTCATAACTATTCGCTCTTCTATCAATTGCTTGACAGTAATTTGTTCGCCCACTGTAATATTTGCTATCATGAGAGAATCCTCTGGTGAAACCTATGGCCCCCGGGTCTATTTTACATCTTATAAGTTTCCGATCTACTATTTTGCAATCTTTTACTTTTCAATCTATAAACCAAAAACCCAAAAATATTTACTTTACTAGTTCATCTATCTCTATCGGATCTCACTTTTGCAAATAACCGTGAAGGGATTGACAACCCATTTATAGCGTTGGGTGCAAGTTGTTTGATTGTTTGTGCGGGTATTTGGCGATTTGTGCGTAATATCCTACTGGATTGATACATTGGTTCTCAAACTGAGGGAAATACTTACTCTACTTTGCTGCAGCACCCTTTGCTCTTCAAGGGATAACCCAACGCAAGCTCAAGAGGTAGCAGGAAGAATTTCTGGCGCCGTTGCCGGGGAGATCTACGCCAAGTCAAGACATACCAACTACCCTTCATAAAAATCTCATCTCTTGCATTTACATTATTTGCCATTCGCCTCTTGTTTTCCTCTCCCCCAGTTCTAAAACGATTTTCAAATAGATTTGCCTTTTCTTCGCCCTTTTCCCATTCGTCTTTGCGTTTGCCCTTATGTCTTACTTGGTTTGTTTGCTCGTTTGATTGGTATAATTGTGTGTTTGTACCAATTGCTAGTGAGTTGGGTGCACTAGATTATCTTTATGAAGTTTTGCTTGAAATTCATGAATCTGAAAGTTGTGATGAAATTTATGAAGTGATTCACGATAGCTCCTTGAATGAAAAGCATAATTACAATGATGTTAGTATAAATTATATTAATGTCAATTGTGCTAATGATGTGCAAAACCCTAAGCTTGGGGATGCTTATTTTGCTATGCCCACTACTTGTTGCAATGATCATGATTGGGGTGATGATTCTTACGATCTTGAAAATTTATTTAAGCCCCATGATGAATATGAGATTGATAATAATGTTTGCCATAATATTGAAAGTGGGTCTGAAAGATTGTCAACTTTTGATCCCACTACTTTGGATATTGATCAATCTTATGAAATTTTTTGATGAAAGTGGGCTTGGAGAAGCAATGCTTTGTTCTATGTTAATCCCACTATTTTGAATGAGTGTCAACTTTGCATACATATGGATCATGTAGAGAAATTTTTATGTGATAGTTATATTGTTGAATTTGAATATGATCCTACATGAAATTATTATGAGAGAGGATAATATGGTTGTAGAAATTTTCATGTTACTGAATTACCTCTTGTTATGTTGAGATTGTTATTGTTTCTTTCTTCTTCCTTGCATATGTTAGTTTTCACTTGTATTAATAATTTATTTGCTTATAAAATACCTATGCATAGGAAGTATGTTAGACTTAGATGTGTTTGCCACATGTTTTATGATGCTCTCTTTGTGCTTCAATTCTTATCTTTCATGTGAGTATCATTGAAATCTCAAGCCGATCTTAATGGCTATAAAGAAAGAGCTTGTTGGGAGGCAACCCAATGAATAAAATTTATTTTTGCCTTTTTCTTTATGTTCTTTTGTATATACACATTATTACTTTTGTAGTAATTGTGTTTTGGTGTTTTAATTAGTGTTTGAGCCAAGTAAGAGCTTTGGGATGGCTTACGGTGATCGTTGCTTTGATTTTGCTGAAAAACATAAATGTTTGCGTCCAGTGCAGAAAATTCAATAATTCACTGGAATGTCCAAACCTTCTGAAATTTTTACACAAAATTTATATACAAATTCCCACACCTCGTCCTAATTTTTCAGAATTTTTAGAGTTACATAAGTATGCAAAGTTTTCAGATTGCTACAGATTGTTCTGTTTTTGACAGATTCTTATTTTGATGCATCTATGGCTAGTACCGGGGGGTATGAACCATGGAAAAGTTGGAATATGGTAGATATAACACCAATATAACATAATAATAAGATCAAAACAGTACCTTGAGTGGTTATTTTCTTTGTTTTACTAACGGAGCTTACAAGATTTCTGTTGCGTTTTGTGTTGTGAAGTTTTCAAGTTTTGGGTGAGGATTTGATGGACTACGGAATAAGGAGTGGTAAAAGCCTAAGCTTGGGGATGCCCAAGGCACCCCAAGGTAAAATTCAAGGATGGACAAGAGCCTAAGCTTGGGAATGCTCCGTGAAGGCATCCCCTCTTTCGTCATCATCCATCGGTAACTTTACTCGAGGCTATATTTTTATTCACTACATGATATGTGTTTTGCTTGGAGCGTCTTGTATGATATGAGTCTTTGCTTCTTACTTTGTCACGATAATCCTTGCTGTACACACCTTTTGAGAGGGACACACTTCAATCGTGATTTATTAGAATACTCTATGTGCTTCACTTATATCTTTTGAGCTAGGCAATTTTGCTCTAGTGCTTCACTCATATCTTTTTAGAGCACGGCGGTGGTTTTATTTTATAGAAATTGTTGAATTCTCTTGCTTCACTTATATTATTTTGTGAGTCTCTAAAACAACATGGTAATTAGCTTGGGTTATGAATTTAGTCCTAATATGATAGACATCCAAAGTAGGTATAATAAAAACTTCCATATGATAAAGGTGATCGTTTTGAGATATGGCGATGGTAATATTAGAATTATGCTAGTAGTAAGTTGTAGGGTAGATAAAATAATTGTGTTAAGGTTCATGATTCCCGTAGCATGCACGTATGGTCTACAAAAAGTGCAACCGAAACTAAATGCTTGTGTCTTGATTGTTCACCTTTGTGTGAAGGTCAGGGGCGCGCGATGGTTAACTCCTACCAACCTCCCCCCTAGGGGCATGCATAGTAGTACTTTTCTTCGAGGGCTAATAAATCTTTTGCAATAAGTATGTGAGTTCTTTATGACTAATGTTGAGTCCATGGATTATACGCACTCTCACCCTACCACCTTGCTAGCCACTCTAGTGTCGCACAACTTTCGTCGGTGCATAAAACCCTCCTTATACCTTCCTCAAAATAGCCACCATACCTACTTATTATGGCATTTCCATAGCCATTCCGAGATATATTGCCATGTAACTCCACCGTTCCGTTTATTATGACACGCATCTTCATTGTCATATTGCTTTACATGATCATGTAGTTGACATAGTATCTGTGGCAAGGCCACCGTTCATATTTATATACATGTCACTCTTGGTCATTGCACATCCCGGTACACCGCCGGAGGCATTCACATAGAGCCATATCTTTGTTCTAGCATCGAGTTGTAATATCGAGTCGTAAGTAAATAAAAGTGTGATGGTCATCATTATTAGAACATTGTCCCATGTGAGGTTATCAAAAATAAAAGAGGCCAATGAAGCCCAAATAAACAAAAGAGGCCAAAGAAGCCCACCAAAAAAAGAGCCCAAAATAAAAAAAATGAGAGAAAAAGAGAGAAGGGACAATGTTACTATCTTTTTTCCACACTTGTGCTTCAGAGTAGCACCGTGTTCTTCATGATATAGAGTCTCCTATGTTGTCACTTTCATATATTAGTGGGAATTTTCGTTATACAACTTGGCTTGTATATTCCAACGGTGGGCTTCCTCAAATGCCCTAGGTCTTCATGAGCAAGCAAGTTGATGCACACCCACTAGTTTTCTTTTTGACCTTTCATACACTTATAGCTCTAGTGCATCCATTACATGGCAATCCCTACTCGCTCACATTAATGTCAATTGATGGACATCTTCATAGTCCATTGATTTGCCGAGTTGATGTGAGACTTTCTCCCCACTTTTGTCTATTACCACCTTCTATTCCACCCATAGTGCTATATCCATGGCTCACGCTCATATATTGCGTGAAATATTGAAAAGGCTGAAGCGCGTTAAAAAGTATGAACCAAATGCTTGGCTGACACTGGGGTGGGCATGATTACCTTATGTTGAGAAGGGGGAGCATAATAAGACTATATGATTTTTTAGGGATAACTTTCTTTAGCCATGTTATTTTTGAAGCTTAATGATTTACTATTTAGTATGCTTGGCATATTATTGTTCTCATGTCAACATAAACTTTTGCTTGAAACATACGGATCTGAACTTTCATACCACATTAAAGAAGAATTGCATTGATAAATATGTTAGGTAGCATTCCACATCAAAAATTCTGTTTTAATCATTTACCTACTCGAGGACGAGCGGGAATTAAGCTTGGGGATGCTTGATACACCTCCAACGTATCTATAATTTTGTATTGTTCCATGCTATTATATTATCTGTTTTGGATGTTTTATATGCATTAATATGCTATTTTATATGATTTTTGGGACTAACCTATTAACCCAGAGCCCAGTGTCAGTTTCTGTTTTTTCCTTGTTTTTGAGTTTCGCAGAAAAGGAATATCAAACGGAGTCCAAACAGAATGAAACTTTACGAGGATTTTTCTTGGACCAGAAGACATCCAGAGGACTTGGAGTACGCGCCAGGGGATCTACGAGGCGGCCACAAGGGTGGAGGGCGCGCCCTGGGGGGCAGGGCGTGCCCCTACCTTGTGGGCCCCTCATGCCTCCCCTGACCTACTTCTTCCACCTATATATTCTCAAATATTCCAGAAACATCAGGACATCCATCGAAACCACTTTTCGGCCGCCGTAACCTTCTGTTCTCGCGAGATCCCATCTGGAGGCCTTTTCCGGTACTCTGCCGGAGGGGGATTCAACCACGGAGGGCATCTACATCAACCCTATTTCCCTTACGATGAAGTGTGAGTAGTTTACCACATACCTGTGGGTCCATAGCTAGTAGGTAGATGGCTTCTTCTCTCTCTTTGATGCTCAATACCATGTTCTCCTCGATGTTCTTGGAGATCTATCCGATGTAATATTCTTTTGCGGTGTGTTTGTCAAGATTCGATGAATTGTGGGTTTATGATCAGATTATCTATGAATATTGTTTGAGTCTCTTATAAATTCTTATATGCATGATTTAATATCTTAGTAATTCTCTTCGAACTATCGGTTTAGTTTGGCCAACTAGATTGATTTTTCTTGCAATGGGAGAAGTGCTTTGCTTTGGGTTCAATCTTGCGGTGCTCAATCCCAATGACATTAGGGGGACATGACATGTATTGTATTTTTGCCATCGAGGATAACAAAATGGGGTTTTCATCATATTGCTTGAGTTTATTCTCCTACATCATGTCATCTTGCTTAATGTGTTACTTTGTTCTTATGAACTTAATACTCTAGATGCAGAATCATTTTGGTCGATGTGTGGAGTAATAGTAGTAGATGCAGGCAGGAGTCGGTCTACTTGATATGGACGTGATGCCTATATTCATGATCATTGCCTTAGATGTCGTCATAATTATTCACTCTTCTATCAATTGCTTGACAGTAATGTGTTCACCCACCGTAATATTTGCTATCATGAGAGAAGCCTCTAGTGAATCCTATGGCCCCGGGGTCTATTTTACATCTTATAAGTTTCCGATCTACTATTTTGCAATCTTTTACTTTTCAATCTATAAACCAAAAACCCAAAAATATTTACTTTACTAGTTCATCTATCTCTATCGGATCTCACTTTTGCAAATAACCGTGAAGGGATTGACAACCCCTTTATACCGTGGGTGCAAGTTGTTTGATTGTTTGTGCAGGTATTTGGCTATTTGTGTGTAATCTCCTACTGGATTGATACCTTGGTTCTCAAACTGAGGGAAATACTTACTCTACTTTACTGCATCACCATTTCCTCTTCAAGGAAAAAACCAACGCAAGCTCAAGAGGTAGCAATGGGTATGTGGTACGGTAAGTAAATCGACTCCAAAATGTTTCCAATAGTATTTTTTTCTCCATTTTGGAATATTTAGAAAATAGACAAATTAAAAGCAGTCCAAAGAGTGCACGAGGCGACCACAAGGGTGGAGGGCGCACCCTACCCCCCTGGGCGCGCCCCCTGCCTTGTGGCCACCTCGTGTCCCCTCCGGACTCCGTTTTCTTGCACGATACTTCTTTTGGTCGGTAAAAAATCATTATATAATCTCATCGTACCACGACAAAATCCTTTGTTCTTGTTTCGAGTTGTTTTTCTGACAGATCTAGATCGCCATGATGTCTCCAAGCGCCCCCAAGGACAAGTTTTTTGAGAAGGTCATCAACCCCTACCTTGTAGAGGTGTTGTGACACCCTCAAACCATTGAGATGCGTGAGGGGGTGCTGCACATTCGCGACGTTGAGGGGCCGAAGAAGACCGGAAGCATGGAGACAAGACTCGAAGCAATGGAACAACAAGTTTTCAAGTGTCAAGGGATGGTGGAACGTGGACTCAATGCCAATCACTTGATGATTGCGGAGTTCACCAACAATCACAAGCTAGATGCCAAGAACATTGGAGAGGCCATCTTCAAGCTTCATGAGAAAATCAAGTATCTCCAAGCCTAGATCTATGACCTGCAAAACCAAAACTGTGAGTATGAATACAGATTTAAGAGGATGAGTTTGGCTGCAGATTTGAGCATCCCGGAGACTCATTCATCCTTCTATGATGGTGAGCCTATGCCTTGGAAGATGGATAACGAGCCTACTACATCAACAACTCTGTCAACACCACCTCCGAAGAAAGAGACATAAATACATGGGTATGGGCACTCCCCTTGGCAATTGCCAAGCTTGGGGGAGGTGCTCCGGTATCGTATCACCATCACACCTTTACCTTTATCGTTTTTCTTAGTTCGATCCTTTTGGTTATATCTTGATCTAGTAGAATAAAGTTTTTAGTATGATTTAGCTAATTAGCTTTGAGTTTTGTTTTGATCTCTATCTATGTAATCGAGTCTGTGAGTTATATTTAATAAAGAGCAGTTTCGAGTTGAGGGCCTTGCTTTCTTGCTTTGATCTTGAGGGAATAAAATAATAGAAAGAATAAATGAAAGGAATAAAAAGATCATATAATGATCTTATGAAGAGTAATGACTTCACATATAAAGAGTATGATGAATAAAATTTGTTGAGAGTTGACAAACATAGTTTTGGTCATTGTTGCAAGTAATATGAAGTGATAAAGAAAGAGAGGTTTTACGTATAAATATACTATCTTGGAGATCTTTTGTAATTGTGAGAACTCATTAAAATATGACATGCTAAAAGGTTGATGTTAGACAAGGAAGACAACGTAATGTGTTATGTTTTCTTATATTCGAATAGAAGTTATAGTTATGGATACTCCAACATGTTGAGCTTGCCTTTCCCTCTCATGCTAGCCAAAATCCTTTGCACCAGGTAGAGATACTACTTGTGCTTCCAAACATCCCTTAACTCAGTTTTGCCATGAGAGTCCACCATACCTACCTATGGATTGAGTAAGATTCTTCAAGTAAGTTGTCATCGGTGCAAGCAATAAAAATTGCTCTCTAAATATGTATGATCTATTAGTGCAGAGAAAATAAGCTTTGTACGAACTTGTGATATGGAAGAAATAAAGGCGACGGACTACATAATAAAGGTCCTTATCACAAGCAGCACTATAAAGTGGCATTCTTTTGTGCTAGGATTTTGTGCATCGAACCATAAAAGCGCATGACAACCTCTACTTCCCTCTGCGAAGGGCCTATATTTTACTTTTATCTCCTACCCTCATACAAGAGTCGCGGTGATCTTCACCGTTCCCTTTTTACACTTTTTTTCCTTTCGCAAGCACTATGTGTTGGAGAAACATCCAGATATATATACCCACTCAGATGTAGGTTATCATAAACTATTATTGTTGACATTACCCTTGAGGTAAAAGGTTGGGAGGCAAAACTATAAGCCCCTATCTTTTCTCTGTGTCCGACTGAAGCTTTGAACTCATAAGTATCGCGTGAGTGTTAGCAATTGTGAAATGTCAAATGATAGTTGTGTATGTGGACTTGCTGAAAAGCTCTTAAATTGACTCTTTCCGATGTTATGATAAATTGCAATTGCTTCAATGATTGAGATCATAGTTTGTTAGTTTTCATTGAAGTTTTTGATTCATACTTTACCTTGTGAATGAATTGTTACTTTGTCATAAGAAATTACATTACAATATATGTTGTTGTTTTAAAGATGATCATGGTGCCCTCATGTCCGTATTTTATTTTATCGACACCTCTATCTCTAAACATGTGAACATATTTTTCGATTTCGGTTTTCGCTTGAGGACAAGCGAGGTCTAAGCTTGTGGGAGTTGATACATCCATTTTGCATCATGCCTTTATGTGGATATTTATTGCATTATGGGCTGTTATAACACATTATGGCACAATACTTATACCTTTTCTCTCTTATTTTACAAGGTTTACACAAAGAGGGAGAATGCCAGCAGCTGGAATTCTGGACTGGAAAGGAGCAAATCTGAGAGACCTATTTTGCACAACTCCAAAAGTCCTGAAACATCACGGAGAATTATTTTGGAATATAAAAAAATATTTGGCGAAGAAAGCACCGGAGGGGACCCACCAGGCATCCACAAGGGTGGGTGCGCGCCCTACCCCCCTGGGCGCCACCCTGCCTTGTTGCCAGCCTGGCAGGCCCCCGATGCCCATCTTTGGCTATATGAAGGGTTTTTCCCTGGAAAAACTAAAGAAGGAAGCTTTCGGGCCGAAGCGGCGCCGTCTCGAGGCAGAACTTGAGCAGAAATAATCTAGGGCTCGAGCGAAGCTGTTCTGCCGGGGAAACTTCCCTCCGGGAGGGGGAAATCGAAGCCATCATCATCACCAACGATCCTCTCATTGAGAGGGGGTCAATCTCCATCAACATCTTCACCAGCACCATCTCCTCTCAAACCCTAGTTCATCTCTTGTATCTGATCTTTGTCTCAAAACCTCATATTGGTACCTGTGGGTTGCTAGTAGTGTTGATTACTCCTTGTAGTTGATGCTAGTTGGTCTATTTGGTGGAAGATCATATGTTCAGATCCTTAATGCTATTCAATACCCCTCTGATTATGAACATGAATATGCCTTGTGAGTAGTTACGTTTGTTCTTGAGGACATGGGAGAAGTCTTGTTATAAGTAACCATTGAATTTGGTATTCGTTCGATATTTTATTGAGATGTAGGTTGTCTTTCCTCTGGTGGTGTTATGTAAACATCGACAACATGACACTTCACCATTGTTTGATCCTAGGGGAAGGCATTGGGAAGTAATAAGTAGATGATGGGTTGCTAGAGTGACAGAAGCTTAAATCCTAGATTATGTGTTGCTTCGTAAGGGGCTGATTTGGATCCATATGTTTCATGTTGTGGTTAGATTTATCTTAATTCTTCTTTCGTAGTTGCGGATGCTTGCGAGAGAGGTCAATCATAAGTGGGAGGCTTGTCCAAGTAAGGGTAGCACCCAAGCACTGGTCCACCCACATCTGAAATTATCAAAGTAACGAACGTGAATCATATGAGCACGATGAAAACTAACTGACAACAATTCCCATGTGTCCTCAGGAGCACTTTGCTTTATATAAGAGTCCGTCCATGCTTGTCCTTTGCTACAAAAAGGATTGTGCCACCTTGCTGCACCTTAGTTACTTTTGTTACTTGTTACCCGTTACGAATTATCTTATCGCACAACTATCTGTTACCGATAATTTCACTGCTTGCAGAGAATACCTTGCTGAAAACCGCTTGTCATTTCCTTCTGCTCTTTGTTGGGTTCGACACTATTACTTATCGAAAGGACTACGATAGATCCACTAACTTGTGGGTCATCAGGTAACAAGTTCAGAATTCGGACACATAGAAAGAGACGTACAGACAGCCCGGTTGATCAAAGATAGAGTTACCTCAACTGGCGGGGCATCCTTGTTGTACCGGGGTACTCGCCTAGATCCGCGTGGGTTGTCACGGGCTGATGGCCTTGATCTTATTCACTGTGGCTTTCTCATCGAGCTCCTTTGGGTGCACTCAGGTGGGGTCATTCGTACCCACGTACATCCTCATCGGACGTGCCCTGTCCTGAAGTGGTTGGATCTGCCTGGCGAGGAAGGTCTCCAGCATATCCATCCCATTGACCCCGGCAATCATGATCCTGACCAGGGCGTCGGTTAGGATGCCCACGTCCACCTTCTCCTCCTTAGTCACCTCGAGGGATGGAGGCGCGGCGACTCGTGCTCCCGGGTACAGGGGAAGGCCATGCGGAGATCCCTTGCTCAAGACAACCTTGCAATAAAACCAACTATCCTGCCACCCCTTCGTCGAGTTGGGAAAGCTCATTTTCGGGAAAGTGCTCCACCCATGGACCTGTATGCCAAACCCTCCACACAACTGGGTCACATGGGTCTTCTCACCATTCGGCGAGTCTTTCTTCACGGCCATTGACTGACACATGAAGATGTACTTGAACAAACCCTAGTGGGGGTAATAACCAATGTAGTTCTTGCACAGGGAGACAAAGGCGGACAAATAGATGATGGCATTCGGTGGAAGAGGATGAAGCTGAGCCCCGAAGTAATCCAGAAAAGCGTGAAATAAGGGGTGAGGGCATCGAGAAACCTCGCTATACGTGGGTGACCAGGAGGACACGCTTGTCACCCTGCGACGCCGACTCGGTCTCACCCTCCCCAGACACCTACATCTATCCACTGGGATGAGGCCCTCCTCCATGCGCTCCTGAAGCCACTTCGTTGTGACATGCGAGAGTATCCAATCCCCCGCGACGCGGCCCGCCGGCGGGCCCGAGCTCGACGATGTAGCTTTCCTGATTTTTGCGCTCTCTCCAGCTTTGCCGTGAAGTCCCTCGCCATGGTCTCAAGTGCTCTGGCACGTGGGGTGAATGGAAGGGTGGATAAGAGAAGTGGAGGAGACAAGGAAAAAAAGGGATCTAAGGGAATTAGCCTTCTGATCTTTTATACTGCGGGTAGAAATTGCGCCGCACATCTCTAGATCCACGGCGCCCGTGACAGCCGTACGTGTAGGATAACCGCGGCACGTGGCGGATTTCTGGGGCAAAACACAGGCGCCGTGCCCCACTTTCCACACTAAGCCACGACGTTACCGCCTCTGCGCGCGCACGCTCGATTTCAAATCCCTGAGTTTCCGTGGCGAATCAACCCGATTAATTGTCGACCGCTCCTTTCCTAAAGGGCACTAGTCAGTCTGGCTGACCACCCTCCATGGGGACCCATGCACTTGGACACGTAAAACACCGAATTGAAGTCACCTTCAGGATTGTTATGAGATGAGATTGACGCCCCTCCGTGGGTTAACTTGACCCTTTCACTAGGCTCCAAGTCGCATGCCTCATAAACTTGGACTCGTAGATGACCTGCACTGGCGTTCCCCTGGGATAAGGAGTGGCATCTCCCCGGAGGGTCAGACCACGTGCCGGCGTCGTCACTCGGGTTTTATGGCATGTCCACTCCCGGGCTTCAAGTCTACCTCTCCTAAGAGACATATGAATGCAACCAAATTCTGCTCGGCGATCAACAACATCCGATCACTCGAAAAAACTTTTAGTCCTGAATCTGTTGTGTTTTCGTCCTAGGCGCAACGAATTACTATTCAGAAAAATATTCCAAGTGATCCTGAAGCACTCGGGCCGAACTGGAAATCTCAATCCGCTTGTCCTACGAAACCTCAACCGATTCGGGGGCTAATGATGAGGTCACCTACAACATGTGTAGGGTAAATAACCTAACATTTAAGGCCCACCTAGGACCCCACACCCTCATTGATAGGTCTCTGGACCGTAGATGCATTCGGATGCATATAACAGGAAGTCCACTCAGACACACCGACGGCACTCCGACGTCCTCCCTCCAGTCGGCCCGGCCACCACCACTCGGACAAGGAAGGTGAAGGGCCGACGTGGGAACTTCAACAGTCAAGTAGTCTTAAATCGGACTTTAAGCATGGTCATGACTACCGTTACATGTAACTATCGTAGTTATATCTATTAAATCACCCTTAATGCTATTCTTAAGTCGGACTTTATATAAGTTGCTTAAGTCGGACTTTAAGTATCGTAGTAACAGTCAAGTATTCTTAAGTCGTACTTTATGGCTATTAACACTAGTAACTGGCGTAGTTATATCTATTAAACCACCCTTGTAATGTGGAAGAAAAGAGGCCACGGCGCAGTCTATAGAAGTTGCCCTCTTCCTCCTAGACAGGGGTTGAGCACTCTTTGTAATCATACGCCTCAAGTGAAAACAAGCCTCGGGGCACGAGACGTAGGGTTGTTACCTCCTACGAGAGGGTCTGAACTCGTAAAAGCCGAGTGTTACACATGTGCCGTAGCTAAGCTATGCCTCTCTTTCTTACCCCTAATACTCATTGTCAGTATCGTAACCCTCACAATTGGGTCATGATTTTGACCGGGTCTTAGTCGTGGGGAACATCCTCAACGGGTTTGGTGGATTTGATGCAATTTATGATGGGGTAGGTTTGTCGAGTCCGATGTGACGGACAAGTCACATATCCGCCCTATATTTGGGCTTGATATAAGGGGTGCCGGTCAGCTCGGTCGTTAGAGCCCCGTTTGAGACGTTCGTCTGGGTCAAAGTTTTGTTGACCGGTCAGTGATATGTGGCCAAACCTCGGGCCGGGCCTAGCCAAGCCCGAGCCAAAAAACCTAGGCCCGAGCCCGGCCTGGCCATCGGGCCTGTTTTTTGGGCCCAAGCCCAGCCCGAACATGCAAAAGTCCGGCGGGCCTCGGGCCACGGGCCGAGCCCCTTCAGAAAAGAGCAAAAATGACGGGCCCGGGCCCGGCCCGACCTAGCCATCGGGCTCAACATCTAGGCCCGAGTCCGGCCCGAAAGCAGCGTCGAGCCGGGCCGGGTCGGACTGCCCATGGCCAGGTCTAGTGATCGGACAGTCCGCCCGAGCGTTTGAGACAGGTTTGAGGCACCCAGCTCTTATCTTCTTCATCCCCAAGACTCCAAGTATCTCCTCCCTGGATCCCAAATCAGAGCGAGGCATCCTCAGCAAGGTACAGAAAAAAACTTCACCTGTGATTTTTGAAAGAAGAAAACGACATGTAGAAAATTGTGCAACCACTTTTTCCGTCATGTGAAAGTAACAATAGGCCTATGTATGCTTCCGGTCCGAAGGGAACGCAGGAGCGCTGTCAGTCATCAAAGAAAAAAAAAGGAAACGCGGGAGCTAGCTGCACGACATGTGGTCAGTGGCCATTTGGCACCACAAGTTAACTAGAGGCGCCTTTTCTGCCGGGCGGTCGGTGTCGCGGAGCTGCGCTGCCGCGTATGATTACGGCCGCGCGCGTCGACGTCAACCCCACCCCAATCGGCGGGGAGTAATGTGTGGGAAACGGACGTGTATGAAACCGTTTCTGTTGCGGTTGCCAGTGACAACAGAGTTCGAGTTGGATGGCCGGGAATCGGCCATGTCGACCTGAAGCTAGCTGGCTCTCTGCGTCGACCGGTCTGCAGCCACTGCTCGACTTCACCCGGTCGATCGAGCCACTCTGCTCGCTCGATGCAGTACCAGCATCAGTGCATCTTCAACGCGGACTATCAAACCGTCTGTATATATCTGGATCACATGATCCGAATATGTTGTATCATCTAACGGGGTTCTGTATGATCCGCTTGGCGGTCCAGATGCAAAACAAAGTGAGGACTTTGCGAGCGTTCGGGCCGCTGCCACATCAGCGTTTGACCGCCCTAACCCACCCGAAACAGCCAACCGCCTCTTCCGTGCTTTCGATCCAACGCCCACATCGCTTGCCGTGCCGCATTCATGTAGACCCATAGCATGCAGCGACCGGTATTGATGTGGAGCGATGCGACCGGACATCAAGGCGGTGTTGATGGACGCGGCATCTCGGACGTCGCTGCTTCAATGAGGCCGCATCCCGAGAAACCAACTCCGACCGCTGCACCGCGTTGAAGCGGGTTGACCGCTCATTCACCTGACCTGGCCGCGGCTATATAAGCCGTGCTCCGGCGATGCACATTCCACACATCCTCTTCTCTGATCCCCTCCTCCTCTCTGAGCGCGTCCTCTCCCTTTCCGAGCCCGTCCTCCTAAAACGGCGATTCCAAAGTCGTGGTGGTCTGTGTCGGTAGGCGGTGGCGGAGGGAGTTCATCCTCCGATGGATCTTGGCGCCGTAGACCGCGCTCTCCAGGCCCCTCGACGTCCACGGCGGCCGACTCCTCCGGCAAGGAGGAGATCGCCCTCTCCTCCGGCGACGAGGAGGACTAGAAGCCGCCGCGCCTCTTTGCGGCGGCGACACTGAAAGACGAAGAATCCGTCCGCCGGATGGAGATCATGACATGGCGATCACTCGGTTAGATGGGCCCGGCGCCACCGTCGCCGGCACGGGTTGAGGAGCCATCGTCTGCGCTGCGCTGCCGCCTCAAGACGGAGCCGGCGTCCCCACCATATCGGCTCAAGAGCCCCCCTCCCCCCCCCTCCCGGCGCTTCATCAAAGACGAGCCCGCGTCACCACCGGCGCACAGCTGGTATGCGCG
Organism: Secale cereale; assembly: GCA_902687465.1. Lineage (NCBI taxonomy): Eukaryota > Viridiplantae > Streptophyta > Magnoliopsida > Poales > Poaceae > Secale > Secale cereale. The sequence goes on along the minus strand of LR738711.1, from coordinate 876,375,065 downwards.
CATTGATCTGTCTGCCCAGCCGCAATCACCGCCAATCCATCAAGGAGGAGTTGCCGCCGGCGATAAGGCACGCGGCCGCATCCTCCATTACCTCAGAAGTGACGGTGTCGGGGATCCCCCGGGCTCGAGGGTCGTCGTCTTCGAGGAGGAGCGCGTGGCGCTGCAGCGGGCGCGATACGACCAGCGCAACGCCGCCCGCCACTACTCGTTCGCCAAGAGCGGCACAGAGCCAGGATGGATATGTAACGACCCGGACCTCGCCACCGCATGGGCCCTCGATCGCTCCGTCACCACCAACGAGACGGATGCCAGACGTCGCCTCCGCCACGACGGCGACGTCGCCAAATACGACAAGGAGTGGTCGCTGCGAGACCGACGCCGAAAAGGGCAAGGTGGCCGACAGGGCTTAGCCGGCGCCGTTGGCAGTGGCCACGGCGGCACTCCACACCGCGCAGCAGGAGGCGGAGCGGCAAGCAGCCGCCGGACAAGGCTGCTGCGGCCATCCGGTGCCCTTCCGCCGCTGGAGGGACGACGACGGTGGCGATAGATTTTGAAAGATAGATATTGTGATTAGTTCTTTTCTTTACTATCTACCATCCTTCTATTTTTTTTTTAGTTATTCACTGGAGCAATTATATATTGAAGTCAATCCGAGGCAAGTGTTCGGGTCTATTATGACATAAAGATTAGGTGCCTAACGGACATTGTTTATCTTGAAAAACAAATATTTCTCGACGTAAGAAAATAATCTTTTTTATTTTTAATTTACGGCAAGACAGCGGCCGCGGGTACGAGACGGTCGTATCAATCTTTCTCACGCCGTCACAACTCACACTGGCTAGTGACTCTATTTTTCATGTAACCCCTAATTGTATCCGGGAGGCTCTCTCTTAATTATGCTTGATCAATAAAGCACGATATTCCTCAAAAAAAAAACTCACACGGGCCTGGCCCGAGTAGCTGCGGAAAGGGAGCCCGATCCCTGAATTTTTCCTCGGATCGAAATCGACAGGAACGATGAGCCTTCGGTTACGCACTTGAGCAAGCAAAGGAGGTTTTCGTTGTCGTTGGGCAAACGCGATTACTATCGCTCGAGCCGATTGTCAGTGGCGCGGGCCCACGCCTAGCCAAGCTAGGCGAGCAAGAGTCCACGCCAACGTACGTAGTACTAGTAGCCAGGATCCGGGAGCTTTTAGTTACGTTGTCAACGACAGGGCCGCCCTAGCTACCTATGATGCGCACGCCGCAGCGGCACCGTCGTCCCGTACGTACCATCCGTCCACGTCGCCTGATCTCGCCGATCCCCGCGGCTCGATCGACCCACTGACCTGCATCTTTTCGCCGAGCATTCAATCCTTTTTTCTTTTTCTTTTTCTTTTTTGCGGGTGGCCAAGCATTCATTCAATCAGCGCCGCCGTGCTCACCATGTATCAGTTTCATATACAGCACAAATAATGAACTCATTGCCGCAAAAGAAAAAGATAAACTCATCAGCAGTATTCTAGTGAACTGGATGCGGATGGGACGATCGTACAGTCAAAAAAAGAGGAGTTCAATATAAGAAATCGGACGTCAGATCGTGATCATCGAACGCGTGCCAATTAATCACTGCAGCATCGGAATTTTTCTATCGGTTTTTTTTATGTTACATGCATTTTTTACTACGTAGTACAGAATTCGAGAAGTTCTACACACAAAGCATGGGAATTTTTTCTATCGATTTTTTATGTTACATGGCAATTTTTTACTAGTACAGAACTCTGACAAAATTCTACACACAAAGCATGGCATTTTTCATCTGTTTCCGTACGGCAAATCTGATCGTCAGATATTTTTTAGCGCCAAAAATGCATCGTTCAGATTTTTAACATTTCCCAAAACAAAACAAAAAATGGTAAGACAATCGTTGTACGCAGGCTCTCAAACACGCCTTGCGATTTACCCGTGCACCGGCCGTACGTGTCCATATTTTACCCGTGCACCGTCGCAGTTCGCCCCGGCCGTGCGGTACGCGGGCCGGTCGTCTTTACTCCGAGGAGAAGATATGATTGGGGATGGATGGAGATGGCTCGCCGGGGTCGCTTTCGGCTGGCTTTTCGAGCGGCGGCAGGGGCAGCAGCAGCAGCTTCTTCTTCATTCGCGGCGCCACCACCAACCAACGCCGGCCCGATCATCCAACCTCAATCAAAAGCGAGCATACATACATAGTACTACAGTACAGTACGAGCGAGCCAGGGAGGGAGGAGGCCACGTAGCACCATAAACCTCGGAATTAATCGGCATGGGCCATGATCCATGCATGTGTGCCCCGGCTCCGGCTGCTACGGCCTTTATTCGTGCACGTAGGCCGCAATGTAGGCATTCTTCATCCTTCTGTTGCTCGATTTAGTCAACATGTATGTGGGCGCCGCGCTGCTCCTTCCCTGCATTTGACTTGTTGGATTGATTGATTGATCGCTGGTTTTGGTAGTTCCCTCTTAACTCCTTTTGTCCAGTCCTTATTTAAGCCTTCTGATCCCCCTCCTCACTGGGCTCTTGCGCAGAAGCCTTTTGGGGTCCATTAGTGGGACCAAGATCAAGGCCACCCATTTCTTCACACAAGTAACCTAATTTCCTAGTTACTCAAAAAATAAGTAATCTAATTTCCTTTCGAAAAAGGGAAGACCTCCCTGCCTCCGTTCCTTATAAGTCTTTTTTAGAGATTCCACTGCGGACTACATACGGAGTAAAATGAATGAAATTACACTCTAAAACATGTCTATAATCTATATACATCCATATGTAGTGCGTAGTTACATCATTTAGCGGCAATACAAAATCATGGGCTACATGTTTAGAGTGAATGGAAAATCAATAATGACACGGAACTGAAGTAACAAATCACAACATTCACCGTTGGAACTAAACTAGTCAAAACCTTACATCTATCAGCCAAAAAACATTAGTATTTTATGATTAAAATCAACCATCCAGGACCTCCACAATAGTAGCGGGATCTGTAATCCTTGATAAGAAATTAATGATAATAACAGTACAATGAAATAACCAGCACAACATATTTGCCTGAATTGGTCTACGTGCAGGTGGCCTTGAGCTCGTCAGCATACCTGAACATCTCAGCCTCCTGGGCACACTTGCCTGTCTCCCTTAACCAGTCCTCTCCCTAGTAATATTGTTATACTTTCCAAAAATGCATTGAATAGGCAACTTCCCATGTGTGAACAATTCCCTCAACTTTTCAGTATTTGCGATAAACCTGAGTGTGCTGTAAAAAACATTCAACAGGTTGATCCTGCCTCGTTCAGAAGGAGATTGTCTCCTAATTTGGCTCAGCAACGGAACACTATGCCTGTTTCTACTGTTGTCGTTCCTCTTGACCTTAATCCTGATGAGATATGGTGGGCTTTTGCCAAAATATATATTCTTACTACTAAATCCATGTCTAAATGTGTGCAGAGTAACATGGCTGGGGGTCATTATAAGTGGATTAGGGATGCCGAAATTCCTTTGAAAATTCAAATGTTCCTGTGGTGGTTCTTCCAAGATATTGTTCTAACTAGGGAGGTGATACAACAACCACAACAACAACAAAGCCTTCAGTCCCAAACAAGTTGGGGTAGGCTAGAACTGAAACCCATAATATCTCACAACCAACTCATGGTTCCGGCACATGGATAGCCTATGTTACACGGGGATACGGGAAAACGGCATTTTCTGAAAATAGACTTACAGGGTATATGTACAAATGCATAGATAAATCAGCACCAGAAAACAATTCTTTTAGAGAATAAGAAAATTGACGTGTATGCAGTAACCTGATCTTTTTCATTCAGGGTGATCTAAAATTGCTGCTTTTTCATGTCCCAACTCGTTGACTCGTTGAATGCAGTCCTTGTGTTCTTTGCAATCATCAACGGCGTTGCTACCAGACCCAGTCCCTTACGTATCCCTGGTGCATCCCCTGCGTGTCCCGGACGGATTCCGACTTTTTTCTTTATTTTAATTCGAAAAAATCTGATACTTCGGGATACGCATATCCCGCGCGTGTCCGGGCGTATCCCCGTTCTGGTGCAGTATCCTGCACCGATTCGGCACTTCTGTGCCGTATCCCTGCAACATAGTGGATAGCTAGCTCCCGCGCACCCCTGTCCATGGCTAGTTCTGCTGCAGTATCCTGCACCGATTCGGCACTTCTGTGCGTATCCCTGCAACATAGTGGATAGCTAGCTCCCGCGCACCCCTGTCCATGGCTAGTTGGCTACTTCTTTGGTGATACTCCCCTAACTAGGGAGGTGATGAGGAAGGAAAATGGTCTGGTAATCCTATGTGCTCATTTCATGACCAGGTTGAAACTTCTAAACGTTTGTTGTCTTGTGGCCAATAGCCACGGTTGTGTGAGGAACTATCAGTGGTCTTTGGAACTTTGTTTTTTCATTAGGTGCCAGATGGTGTAGGGGCCTTTTCCTATTGGAAATTGTGAGGGTGACTATATCTTATTTGCCGGGAAAAAAACCCGGTTTCGTTACATGTACCCACAACAACAAACTAACAGATAGCAGAGACATATGAAGCCCCCTAGTAAGATGTAATGCTTGCAATCTACATGTTTCACCCAGAAGCATGGGGCAGAAGCCAGCAGCACGAACTATGTACAGTCTTACAAGATAATAGACAAGAGCTAGCTCGAAGTGGTGAATGAAAGGTTAGGCAAGCATGGCACAATGGCTGCACCAGGTGCCAGATGGTCAGTACCTTTTTGGGTCAAAAGTCAGTTACTAGGATCCTGATTTCTTCTTCATGTTTCTCCATTTGACTCTCAGATCACTCGGAAGGCGTGTCCTGTGAAATATATCCTTGCCATATTCTAATATCTGAGTCCACGGAATTGGTGCATCATCCTCTGGGGTGAATTTTAACATTGCATCCTGAGTCAAAATAGCCAATGGTGTGATGTTAGCATGCTAGCAAGAACACAACTACATACACGTTAGTAAACAGGAAATTTAGCAAAAATTGGCATAAGATTTCAGCATCAGTAATGTCAGTTAACAGCCTGGGGTATGCATACCCTCAAAGCTTGCTCTTCTTTTTCTGTCCAACAGAGCTTTGGGCGCCTTCCAGCTGGTGCAAGAGGATTACAGCTGCAAAGACAGATATGGCTCAGTTTCTGGAATTACAAAAGCAGACGCCATTACAATGTACACTTCCAAATATATAAAGTTTCACAATAATTGGAAAACATATTCAGTTAACTAGAGTCTAACTTCACTAGTTCACTATCACATATGTAACTTCACTGTAACCACGAATTCTCAAAAGCTCTTGCGGATTTGAAATTGACCCTGAATAAAGAGGCTGACTTTCCTCTATACCAAATATCATGACAGAATGGTAAGTCCGATTAGAGATATAATCTCCTAAAGTTTTGATCATCTCGAAGCTAATTAGCATCATACTACCTACGGTGCTGAACAAATAACAGAAAGTGCTTGTGCAAGAACACTGGAACTCAGTAAGTTCGGTCTCACAAACATCCACCCTACAGCTTTTTTTTAATCTCAGATCGACTATACAGATTTACTTATCACAAGTCTAAATGAAGATGTTCAATGTCGTTTAATTATAGGTTAACCAGTCAGATATTTTTAAGTACTCCAATGAATATGATCGGGGAAAGAAGTGCTTATGAAGCTCCTTCCTAACACTTACCGCTTGTGTTGATACCGTTTCCTTGATGGTGAAGGCATCTGCTGATCCTGGCATCGCAATGCTTTTTTAGAATTATAAGATACCACTGTCTCCTTTTCTTGGAATCTTGCTTTGTGGTGTCTCATGTTTCGCCAAGGAGGCGACGACCGCATGCCAGAATTATTTGAAGATGTAGCTTCTATTTCATCGGAACTTTTGGGGTCGTGAGAATTTGTAAGACTGTCATGTTTTTCAGCCTCAACACTCTGGTTGGCAACAGGACTGCATCTATTCTGAGATGAATGTTGCGCATCATAAAATGAATTGCCATTACCATCTTCATGGACTTCTGCACCTTCCACAGACTGCTCAACTTGTTTTCTTTTATTTTGGAGTTCACAATCTTTATTGGGTGCAATATCACAATTCAGACCCAAAGATGCCTTTTCAGCGATTACACCCTCAGGACAAGCGTCACTTGTGGCATTTGTTTTCTGCTTCTTCCTCTGCTGACCAGGTTCTAGATCCTTATGAGAAAGAACGTATGTATCGGACTGATAGTTACCTTGCCTTTTGGAAGCATCACACCCATTCAGCTGACGCTCTTCAGGATGTACATCACTTGTATCATTTGTTCTCTGCTTTTTCCTCTGATCACCAGGTTCTCCACCCTTATGAGAAAGGTCATCTGCTTCAGACTGACCTTGCCTTTTGGATGTATTATGCTCATTCGAGTGATCCTTGCTATTGGTAGCTGTTTGCTGCTTTCCAGTAGATTGTTCATGGTGTTCCTTTGGGAATTGCTTTGTGCCAAGGAAAGCAGATAGGTTCTTCCTAGCTTCCAAATATGTTTTTTTAGCCTTTTGATATGCTTCACTAGCTTTAGTATAGAAGCATACAGGGCAATAAAACTGGCCAGAAACATCAAATGTCACTGATGACCCAAAACAGCTTTCATGAGAAACTAATGAGCAGCTGCTACATTTCAGCAACTGGCCATCTTTACCACATTTTATGCACAAATCTTGTTCCGTGAAGTCCTGAGTGGAACCATTGGCATCTTTATCCTGACTACAGGACGGCATATTGCCCATCAATGATAGAAGACAAGCGGCTGCAAACCCACTGGGACTGTCATTGGAGCGGTGCACATTTGATGTTTCCATCGCATTGCAGCGAGAATCTAGAGCAGTCTTCCTACCATCGGACGTATTATTTTCCATGATGTTGCCATCATCATGTAGTACTGGATTGGCTTTGTCAGCAAAACTGACTTCCAGAAGAACCTTATCTTTCTTCTCCTTAAACAATTTAGAAGGCCCTGTAGCATTCTCTTGTAGAAGGTTTGTTTCAGATTTATCTCCTTGAACGGCCCCGTTGCAGCTAACAGAAGGTACAACACCAGCAGTTCGCAGATTCCGTTCATTATGACCAGAATCCTTTTCCACTGGCTCAATCCTAGCACTACCCTCATCCAAAACATGACTTGCTTTCTCACTGCTGTCATGTTGCGGTGAACTCCTTCGAGTTTTTCTGCCATGTAGTTCCGCAATTACGCCTGTACCATCCACAGTAACAAACTCAGGCAAGGATCTTGTTTCAGATGTATTTGCCAGTAAAGCATCAGTGCTTCTGTCAGAGTCTGGAGCCACCGTAGCCTGCATGGTCAATCCTTCATGGCTGGGATTCTTTGATAAATGAATGTTGGTGCCATGACCATGTGATCTCTCTCCATCATTATCATGGAATGAATTTTTGTACTTGTCTCCACAGGATTCTTGTTGAAGAATGGTAGTTGGACTCTTTTCTTGGGACATGGTAGTCTCCGCCGCAACCTGCTTTGACATAGGTTCAGTATTACCTCGAAGCGAAGCAGCACTGCAGGTAGCTGAAGCAGGCTCGGCTGTAATGGACATGTTTCTATTATCACTACTTGGACTCGTTTGTGCGGATCTGACACTGACACCAACACCAATGGTATCTTCTTGAGGGCGGTCGTAACACCGCGTAGATGGTTCATGGAAATCGGGAGTTGGCACCATAGGATCCTTCTGCACATTTCTTGTGAAAGTTTCGTTCACAAAATCGGTTACACTCTCTCGCTGAAGATCAGAACTATCTGTAGGGCACCTATGCCTCTCTGCATTTACATGATCAGGGTTGATACTGCACAACGACTGGTCAATGCCATTATTCTTCCCACCCTTCTCCACTGGGGGCGGTGGGGCCATACACGCGATGTCTGTGTTCACTTCTCTAAGCTGAACATAAAACAAGAAGATTAATCATACATGAAGCAAGTCCTTTTATTTTCAGTTTTGAGAATAACTTTTTTGACATACCAACTCAAAAGAAGCTTCTGGTAAAGCCGGTGTCTTGATGCATATAAATGTTTGGATATCCTTGCTAAAAGGCGGAAGCATATCTTTCTCTAAGCTTCCTGAACTACCAACCTGCAGATATTACATTCATGTAAAGCAAAAAACTCAAAAACATCTGGGCACTAGCTAAATAGCGGCATGTATTAGCTACCACAAATTAAAGACACCAGAGCATATGATGATTTTTTTGCCAAGGTATAAGGAGAGGTAATCATAAAAGAGCACCAGATATGTGAAACCATTAGAAACATGCATAATTATATGATGTGCAATATCTAACATGGCATCCCTGCTCCTTACACAAGTTAAAGAATTTAAATATTCAACTGTAAAGTGATGCTGTTATGATCTTTAGGGACATCGTAAACGTATAACTTGCTAGAATACCCTTTGCTGAGGTAATGTCTGTTGGGCGTTGGCACTTTGAAGGACTTGAGACACAATTGCCAAGGGATATATCATGTTTCATATCACAAGAAACATGAGCTCAAATAACAACATCGTCTAGCCTAGCAAGTAGCAAGATTGGTGAACTACAGCACTGGATCAATGAACAACTCATTAGGTACAAGCAGATAAGTTCTCCACAGAGAACATAACATATTAAAGGTGTATGCTTGCTTTCAGCCTCACAAAAGCCCACTACTGTTGACTAAATACCAAAAATGAGATGCGTGTCAGGATTTAGAATGCTGCCATATTTTGAGTCATTGATAAACACATGTTATTACATACTGCATACAATACGCAGAGTATGAATGCTCTTGTTATGTTCATGGCTATTGTCGCTAAACACAATCACTTTATGAATCAGTGAAAACACAACTCTGCCACCTACGGAAAAAATGCAAAATTAAATAACAAGCACCATCCATGGAACCAATTGCTGATTTGCTGTATACTGGAGCCCGTCATCTCCAACTTTTAACTGCAAGGACTACATTTCGGCCACCAAATGAATCAACCTCGAGTGAGTATGTTTTGCATTCTTTAAGGAAGGAATTAAGAATTATGAGTTGTGGCCTGACTTTGCATCATGATCTGGACAAGATTTAATCTTACTAGTGCACATTAGTCAGGAGCAAATGCAGAGACGGTATGTTCCATGTTGCTATACTTTTCTGGCTAAACCAAATTCCAATCACTTCACTGCACAAGTACTATTCCAGTGATGACAAAGGGTAAACCAAAAATTTGAAATTACGAGCCCACCAAAATGCACGTGGTAACAAAATCACCACATACCTGTCCGAGCAAATCAATCAGCAATTCCTGGCAAGAGCGTGCCGCATCAACCCTAAGCGTCCCGTCCCCCGCCGCCGCCGCGGCCTCGACCTCGCCCTCGCCCTCGCCCGGGGCGGCGAGGGAGACGACCTCCTGCAGGCATCGGAATGCAACCCGCTCCCGCGTCTCCTCCGGTGCGCCCGCGAGGGACTCCGGCAGGACGCCCACCAGCGCTGCGGAGCACCGATAACCCTAGGTGAGGCCATTGAAAGCGTCGAGGTGGTCGGAATAGGCAGAGGGTCCCCTCACGGTGCTGATAATACCTTTCACGAGGGAGAAGTCGAGGGCCTCGTCGCCGGCGAGGGCGTCGACCATCCAGCGGGCGGCGAAGCGGCCGGCGGAGGGAGGGGGCGGCATTGAGAGACCCAGAGGAGTTTGAGGGGCAAAGCTGCAAAAAAAATTGCTCCACTTCTTTAGCAGATCAAAGAGAGCGCGGCGTCGCGCCCGGCCGCAGCATGGGACTGGGCTGTCATTTCTTACTTCTCGGTACGTGGGCTGTCCCCAGGCCCGGCCTACAGCCCAAGGCTGGGCCGAAACAATTCCGCACGGCGCGGGCAGACAGTTTTGGACTTGGTTATTATTTTAATCTGGAAAAAAGGGTTAGCGATCTGGTACACTGCCGTATAGCCGCCGCCGGCAGCCGAGGCTTCTCGCACCTTCTCCTCTTCACATCGACGCTCGCCTCGTCCTGGTCGTCCGGCAGGCTCGGGCTCGCCGGCATTGGTCACGCTCCACGACGACGGCGGCGGCGGCGGCTGATTGGCCGGCACTCGTAGCAGCAGAGGCACGGTGCGTGTACAATAAAATTCTTAATCTTTTCTCCATTTTACTAGTGACGGCTTCCGATTAATCCTGTTTAGGCAGTAGTTTTGCAATTTTACGATCGTTCTAACTAACCTGGTGGTAGAGTCGTACCACGATCTGTAGCGTCATAATGAAAACCTTGGCGGCGAATCTGGTACTGTATGCAATTATTGGATCCAAGTAAAAACCTTGCACGAGAGAAGTAGGCATGCATGGCAGATTGGCAGTACCTCTAATGTACTCCCTCCGTTCCTAAATACTCCCTCCGTAAAGAAATATAAGAGCGTTTAGATTACTAAAGTAGTGATCTAAACGCTCTTATATTTCTTTACAGAGGGAGTATTTGTCTTTCAAGACATTTCAAATGGTTACGACATACGGATGTATGTAGACATATTATTGAGTGTAGGTTCACTTATTTTGCTTCGTATATAGTCACTTGTTAAAATTCCTAGAAAGACAAATATTTAGGAACGGAGGGAGTATAAGTCTTTTTACAAAGATTTTATTAATATGAACTACATACGGATGTATATAGACGTATTTTAAAGTGTAGATTCACTCATTTGGCTCCGTACGTAGTTCATATTGAAAATTTATAGAAAGACTTATATCTAGGAACGGAGGGAGAACACTATAAAGAGTTCCTTTCAGAACTGAAATACTATATGTAATGCTGCACTCATGAGACCGAGATTTTTTTTTTTTTTTGCCCAATTTCATTACCATGTTCATCATGTCATTTACCCACAAATTATTAGTTATTTTATGTTACTATCTGTGGTTGTTTCTCTTGTGATTTTTAATAGCAGATGGAATTGAATGATTTTGGAGAATACTTCCTTAACAAATTCAAGCCATACTAGCCTCTTCCATGTGCCCTAAAGTATCCAGCTCAACTAATTCAAGTTCATGGACAATTAAGTACTGTAACAAATTAACCAGGCATCTATTTCTTTTCTTTTTTTTCATTCCAGACATAAGGTGATCAGTCTTAATTTTTCAGGCATAACCATGCAGCGCCCCCACTTTAGACAGCATGCTCCATGATTAGGCGCACACACACACGCCAAAATCATTCTTCAAGTTTCACATTCAGTCGTCAGTCTGAATGTTGACACTTAAGGGCAACAAACCACACAATTGCACCTTCATTCATCACTCCGAGTGTTGACACTGGAATCAAGCCTTCTCGAATTAGGTCTATGGTAGAAGCTTTGAACGTAGACCCGGATTTGCCATTTACTTACATAGCGCTTCATCTGTAAAGAAATATAAGAGCGTTTAGATCACTACTTTACTGGAAGAGTAGTAATAACTTGCTATATAGGTACCGTATTACATATCTACTGAATGTGACACAACTCAGGCGGTGGTAACATCTCTGAATGTTAACAACCTACTACACAGAGACTCTGTAGCCTGTACACAGTGTTTGTCGGAATTGAAGACCTCGAGCTGCATTTGTAGTGGAACTGTGGAACTGCACGGACTTGGCTCGCCGCCGCTTCCGCGGGTGGCGGTGAGCAGGTCGCGGTGGTGGGGGATCCAGCGGCGTGCCCGGTGGCCGCTTCAGCGAGGGACGGAAACCCGGAGGCGGACGCTCTTGCGAGGCACAGCGAGCAGGTCACCACAGGGGGAGGTTGTCATGGTGACAACCGATGTACGTCCTCTGGCTGGTAGTTGGACAGCCTAATGACATGTGTTTCTCGTACGTACAGCTTGTGTTTCATACACGGCTCTGTATTCTCATAGATAATATTACAGGGGGTTTAGGATTTGGGAGGTGCTTTAGGGATGACGTATCAACACCAGGATCCGTAGCGTCATGATGAAAACCTTGGCGGCGAATCTGGGACACGATTATTGGATCCAAGTGAATCCAGTGGATTCCATTCACTAAATTTGTCTTTGTCGCTTCTCACAAACAAGGTAGCTGACCCCTAATGCTAATGGCGTCATCGTCTAGCTTCGTCACAATCTGTCTCCCAGGCTAGCACACGGAGGCAGGCTGGCCGTTGAGTCCAAAAACTTTGATTGATTTCCCGAGGAAGACAACGCGCACACGTAGAGAAAACCAAGGGGAAATGCTGGAGATGGTCATTGCCATGGCAGAGAAGCGAGAAGGTTATAAGTTTTAACCCTCCACAAGGATTTGGGAAGGCGAGAGAGAGAGAGAAGATAGAGAACCTGAAGAGCGGCCACGTCCTCTTGTGTGGTAGCCGAGGGTGGAAGGAGCAGTCAAACAGGATGAAAGAGCCGAGTCGGTCGGAGGAGGCCGTATCAAGTTTTGAGACGAAGAGGCAATGTATGTGCATAAACTGTTCATCATGTTCGTTGCCTCTTTGCATCTGTGTTTATTAGAACACGGCTCAATATGTTATGGAGATCGTACAAATGCAGAACATTCTCAGTAGACTCAACTGAACATAGCAGACCGAGCTAATCCAAATCTCGTTTCTTCTCTATTCAGACGAGAAGGGCGAGGCTGCTGCTGCTGCTGCGGCGCCCCCATTGTTGAAGGGAATGAAGCTTTGCAAGAAGGGGTGCCCCGGGTGCAGGCTGGATGAGATCAACAAGACCAAGACCGGCATCCCCTACCTCAACTTCTGCTACATCTGGGTCGTCTGCCTCTGCTCTAGTAAGTGTAGTAAACCACTCCATTTCATTTGTTCTTCTTCTCTCTTGGTTCTGCATGCGGGTTTCTTACGTACCTGCTCTTTCATTCAGAAGGAACTACTAGGACTCTATATTTCCATTGCGTGGTTGTGGTCATATTTTATTAGCTAAAAAATTAATTCGTCCGTTCCAAAATATAAACCCCTAGCTAGACCTGTGCAAGGACAGCCAGCCTGGAGGCCCGAGCCTGAAAGCCCGTTATCAGGGCCGGGCTCGGGCTTCACTTTTCACCCAAAAGCCCTGAATAAGCCCGAAATGGCCACTAATAGATATTTTATTTAAAATATGGGTATAATATATTGATCCCGAAAATGGTCCACGCCGACAGTGGTTGCTGCCTAGATCCAACCAAGCTCTAGTTTTCGGGGACCTCTTCAATGACGCCTCCAAGAAGGAGATAGATGCCCATGGAAGCCTTCACAATAGTACCATCCCCTATCGGCCAAGGCTATAGCCCGGACCAAAAACCCTCCACCTCGATGAGCCCCTTGGGACGACCCGGAGGCTAAGCATGCGTCCATGGCACCACATGCACCACAACATCAAGGAGACTAGGCACACCAGAGGCTACCTACATCGCCACAATCGAAATGTGCTTGAGAAGACGTGGGCAGAAATGCACTTCGACAACTGATGCACCCACCACCGAGCCCCACCTCATGACCATAAAACTCGCACATTCCCTCTCCCAGAGCATGTCGTCGCCTAATCTAGACGAGACCCAGATCTGCGACGTACAATATAATCCTCCGTCTAGCCACCACAAGTGGTCGTCACACTGCCGAACGAAGAGGATCACTACCGCCAACTCAGCAAGGGAATATCGTCCCAGCCGATGTGCGTGTGTCCCCTGGGCAAACGCTACCGCCGCCTTTGGCTCGCACAACCGCGCATACACGTAGTGTCAAGCCCACTCGCCCTGTCCGGGCGAGATTCTGTAGCTGCGCCACACCCACGCTAGCTCGGGGCGGCAAATTTTCGTGTTTTGACCCTTTTTGCTAAGAAATTCGGGATCTGACCCCTGTCTGAAAATATTTTGAAATATGACCCTTTTGACTACCGCCACCCGATCTGGCGGTAGGTTTACACATCTTACCGCCGTCAACACTGGCGGTAGGCCCTCTGACAGCGACTGACGGCCGTCGGCGCGTGCTGACGGGGAAAAGGGCCTACCGCCATGGGCTCCGGCGATAGGGTACTGACGCCTACCGCCATAGGCCGTGGCGGTAGGATCACCACCGCCAGAAAGTTTACACCCCCTACCTTATCCTTCTCTAATGGCTGCAGCACCCTACCGCCATAGTCCCCGGCGGTAGGCTACCCAGGCCCTCATCACCGCCAAATGTGTCTAGATCTGGCCTGCCCTCATCACCGCCGCACACCAGTTGTTGTTGACTGCCGAGTCGTCCACTGCTGACCAGGATTTGGCCCCTACTCAATGCCATCACGTCAGAGCAAGCCGATGTCATCCTGAGCCCACTGGATCTTTCATGTGGCAATGAAGGGAAAAGAAGCGGGGAAATAGAAGGTGGAAGCTAGGTTTCCTAGTGGCCGCGGAGGAAGTGGCGCAGGGGTAGGGCAGCTAGCCCTTTGGCGGCCTATATGCCTTACTCTTTCTTAAGTCCTGACTGATGATCTATGCACTAGCATATCTCCTACTTAACAATTATTTATAGTTAAGTCTTGTGTTATTTCTTCCATCCGGCCTCCCACTCCACCTCCTTTGCTTTTGGTTTTGCTATTTTTTTTCCGACCAGCTTCCCTTCAAAACTGCCCTAACCGTCCCCAACTCCGATTCACATAGCAAATAAAATGATGGTCTCTTTGATTGGCACCTAAACTCCAATTTTGATATGTAATTTTATTTTGTTTTGAAACAAGGCAAAAGATTTGCCATTTTTATTGATTAAAAAGAAGAGAGTTGTCCGATTAATTAGAGGAAAACCGAACGAAAACCTAAATTACAAACCCCATAAGGAGCACACGCGGACGACCTGGCCATAAACAAGATCACGACACAACCGTCGAGAGGTAGCACCGAACAACAAAGCAACGCCAAACAGTCGACCGCAGCGTCGAGGACATGGCAGCTTCGATTTTGCCGATGAGCATCACATGAGAAAGTTACAAACCTCGCACCGACCTAGTCCAGCGCAACATCCGAAGAGCACCGCTCGTTGAAAACCGCTCTCATGGAGTCATCGTTGCCATAGTGGCCCCGTCGCCCGCAGCTCCGACTTCTCTGTCACAGCCAGAAACCAACATCGGCACACCCATTGACGCACCGGACCTTTGGCGTCAGAAGGACAAGTCACAACCCGGCTCTCCTCGACGACATCGTCGTTGCCACACACGTCGCAACGCCACACCACCTCATCGCCGGCCGGGCACCTGCCGACCGCAATGTAGTGCACGCCCAGCCTGCAGGAATCACAAATGGGACCAAGATCTTCAAGACGGTGCCCCCAAGAGGAAATACAACGTTGAAGACGACGCCACCGCCTGATCCAACCAGGATCATGACTTTCGCCCGAACATCTTGACCCGGGAGCGAAGGATGTCCAAATCACCTCGACGGTGCCTCCAAGGAAGAAAGCGACACCCACAGGCGCCGTCGCCGCCGGCCAGCAAGTACCGGCCAAGCTTTCGCTCGGATCATCGACACCACCACTCTCACGCAAGCAACTCCACTGACCCGTGCACCCCTGCACAACAACAGCGCCATGACTGTGCAGAGACCACCACCAAGCCTTGCTGTCGAGCCAACCACGGCAAACCACCAGCACGTAGATTGATGCATGTCCTTCAGGCAGGGAAGGGCAGACTGCCACCCTGCAACCTCCCGTCGGCCAGATCTGGCGGTCCAAAGACCATGCAGGATGCAGACGCAACAACCCGAGTCATCGGAGCTGTGACCCGCCGAAGAACCGCCGCCGCCGAGCTGCTTAGACAGGCAGGACGAGCCTCCCACCACCACCACACCGCGGCCGCTGCGTCGCCCAAGCGAACTCCACAGCCGCCGACACGTCAACCACCTTCCCGGGGCCGCCGCCCCGGATGCCAGCCCTCGATGCCCGCCAGAGCTCACAGCTCCACAATGGAGCCGGCAAGCACCACGTCGTCGACGCACGCCGCCCGCCGCAGACCCTCGCCGGCGCCAACAACTCCGCCATGGAGCCGCCGGGCACCGGCCCACCGATGCGTCGCGCGCCACTCCGCCGCAGCCACCGAGGGCGGAGAAGCCAGATCCGGCCAAGCCCGGCCGGATCCAGCCGCTCCCCGTGCAGACGCCGTCCCCGCAACCCCGCCGGCCGCCCGCGCCTCCGGGAAGATGCAGCCCCGCGAGCGCGCTACGCCGCGGAAGCGGAGAAAACGCCCCGCCGCCACCCTCCTCGGGGCACGCGCGGGCTTCGCCGGCGGCCCCTCCGGCGGCGGCGATGCGGGGGAGTGGGGAGAGGAGAGCTTTCCGGCGGCGGCGCTAGGTTCCCCGTGTCGCCCGAGCCTGGCGACGCGGGGGTCGGGTACCGGGACCAGTGCCTCTGTCCTTGGTACTTTTTGATATGTAATCACATTAACAATAGTAAATCATGGTGATTGCGAAAGTATGTGTGCCACATTGCGATGCCCGGACAATTATCGTGCGTGTGTGTGTCTTGGAAATTTATAAATTTGCTGGGTACTCAGAAAATCAACTCTCTAAACTCGTTTTCTTAACGAGCAAACGAGCTAAAAATGTCAGCTTTGTTAGGGTAATCCAGCCGAGCTCGCTCCCTCAAAAAAGAAATGAGACCTCAGATCAAAGATGGAGGGCATCATTGTGGTGGTATGCTACTGACCATCCCCACAATGTTTCTCCTGGTCGTTGGCAAATACGACGACAGTGTCAGCGATAGAGGTGAGAGGGACATGTTTACACTGAACAGATCGATGTGAACGAGGCAAGGAAGAAATCAACTGATGTTCTCGTGTACTGAAGGCGATGCTAAGAAGTATTGACATATCTAAACTTCGTTACTATAACTATCAGGAGTATTGCAGGTGTATCAGCACTGTGCCCAATAGTGTCAAGTTGTGGGGAACTGAGGTTGCTCTCATGATGAAGGGGTTAAGAGTCATGTCTTTGTATTTTTTTATGGACGACGCTGAACATTGTGTGGAAGACGACGCTGAACTGTGCCCAATAGTCTGAACTAAGTGTATGTTCTCATGTTAGTCGTGTCATAGTCGTTTGTGTGTATAGATCAGAAAACAAATACCAACGTAAAGATAGGCACACAACAATTAATTTAAGAGTTTGTGCTTAGTCTATATGCCCAAAACTATTACTAGTTCCGGCCATGAGTCGGGTCCGGTCAGCGAGTACAGTAGTGTCTTAGGTCATACACTTACTTAGGCACCTGTGCCAAGCATCAGAGAAAAGTAATAATTTATTTTCACAAATGCTTTTCTAAACACTTTGCATTGTACATGGTATTTGTTTTGTATACCATGTGTCGGCCTGCACGCCGCCGGTTATCCTTGTCCTATTATGTACGTAGTAGTACATGTCATTACTATCTCACGATCGCCCGGACGGGACTTTATTACTTTACGAGGTAGTCCCAAATATGTGTCATTACCATTTAATTCATAATTTCTGCCTATACTCTGACAATTTATTTATATAAGTCATATTTTTTTCACCTTCTTAAACAAAGTTAAACATGCCCCTCTTGTTTGTTTCTGTTCAACTACATCAAACTAGGTCAGTGCTCCCAAACTAATACTTTGTTTACCTTTTGTCTTTCCAGCACTACCAATTCATTCATTGTTCCCCAAACTAATACCTTCTTTTCCTTTTGTCTTTTCAGCACTACCAATTCATTCATTGTTCCCCTATCTATACTTTATGGTACGCAGAGATGTTATATTTTGCAACATTTATCTCAATGATATTCATTGAAGTTATTGTTTAAATTCTTACACCTAACACCGACTAATTATATGCTGAATTTTGCTATGATGCAATAGATTAGAGACTTGAAAGTCGCAAAGCAAGAACAAGATATCGGGTTCTATGCTGGTTTTGTCGGTGAGCATTGCCCCTTCTCACGGTTTGACAACAAAGGAAGAAAACGAGAAGGAAATTAAATACAAGTACACTAAGTAGAGTAGTAGACTTCGATAGCCTTATGTGACCACGGTTATTTTCGATTAATAATGACTGACAGTATACTCTGTGTGTTAAGGGGCCACTTACTTCCTTGCAAGAACTATTAGTTCTGTGCCATGGGGCATGTTTGCTGACAAATATGGGAGGAAGCCTTGCATTGTGATCAGTATCCTCTCAGTGTACGCCATATTCATGCATAGTATGGAAATATATTTCTCTCTCATCAATTATATCAAAGTAAATCTTGTTCTGCTTCTATTTCAGGATCATATTTAACACCCTCTTCGGCCTTAGCACAACTTACTGGATGGCAATTGTAACTAGGGGGCTACTTGGGTTACTTTGTGGCATACTAGGACCAATCAAGGTAATTTATTGTTTGTGTAGCTACTATGATTAATTAAGAAAATGATACTTAGTTTTTGAACTCTCATGGTTGCATATGCATCCCCTAGGCCTACGCTTCAGAAGTCTGCAGGACAGAGCACCAAGCTCTCGGAATTTCTCTGGTAAGAATAGTTCATCTTTTTTTAGCAACCACAAGAGCTTTGGCTATTCATTAAGAAGAAATACGGGAGAGTCTGGACCCCAATACCATACAACCCTCAGTAAGTTAAAACTTGATGAAATCACACAAATCCTATCTAAAACTAGGTATGTAGCAACGCCAACCAACCACAACCACGGCTTGTTCACAGATGGGGAGAGAAGCCAAAACCAAAAGGAAGCGGACATCAACCCTTCCACCATCACAGAAGATGGCAAGCCCTGACACCGCTAGTATTGTAGCTTACACACCCTACTACACCCAACGGCGATGATCTTCATCCTATATTGCCTTGCCTGCCACTCCAAAACAATGTCTCCAAGAAGTAAGCCACATTGATCATGACACTGCAACCCAAATTGGCAAAGTCGTGTTTGGGATTTCACCAGAAAAGAGACCCCAATGGGTAGATGAGCATTAGGTCCATGACAACCACCACCACTGGGTTGTCGCAAGGGTAGTTTGCCACACCACTCACTAGAGGCATTGCCTCGCTCTTCCCAGCAAAAGGTGTCGCCAGTGAAGAGTTGCATCCCACCCCCATATCATCACACCAAATATACGCTCTGAAGTGGCATAGCAAACCGCCGAGGGTGTTTCCACCTTGAGTTCCTTTGCTCATACTCAAAATGCAACATTGCACACTCTACACGCCCTACAACCCAAATAGCGTACGAAGACTACCCGTGGACCTTGATTGTCAATTAAGACCTAGGTTTGACTCCGTATCCGTGTGTGTCGACCTATTCCATGAGCCGAGTGGATGACCTTGATGCCCATAAAGCCAAGAACCACCACCCTATAGTTTTGAGCCATGACACTACTTCCTAGATCCACTGTCATGCCGAGTGGGCCTTCTCGTAGCACAACTGTGTTGCCTTGGAATCTTCTGCTCCTACCAGCGAGGTCTCAACCAACAACACCATGTATCCCACCCGTTACAAATCTAGATGGGTGGGGCAAGCTCTCTCGCTCCAGATCCCAAAGTGTTGGAGCATCCCCTTGCTAGGGCCATAGTGGAACACCAGTAGTGGAGGTATCCAATTCCATAGAGGAAAGCATGCTGCCAAGGGCCCATAAATCTCACACCACTCGCCATGCAACTGTTGCTCCTATATAACCGTCGGTGCTTAGGTACACACTGATGGCCTCGTCTCCCACGCCGCCCTCCATGACTACGAGAACACACCATCTGGTGATTTAGGGCCACCGCCATCCTAGCTCACCGGATCTACCACGCGAAAAAGTGTTGGGTAGATCCCCACCCCTTCGGAAGACTAAGATCGTCACCAATGCCATTGAGGGCAACGACAAAAGTAGTGAGGGTCTGCCATGGAGAGGCTGGTGGTGTTGTGGGGGATGTCGCCCGGCTGGTGGTGCTGGGGAGGGGGGTCGCATGTTTGCCCCAAGGGAGCTTAATAGGTTTGGGGGTGCAAAAAAGTTATGATTCTGAACAGTTTGCCTTTCCGTTTTGTGTTTCTAGTTATCTGTTTTATTTACTTGAAGGCTTAGATTATAATTATTATATCATTGTAACAAATGTATACTTATGTGTGACACTACATGTAGGTTACATCTTCGCGAGCAATAGCTTTTGTTATTGGACCAGCCATCGGAGGATTTCTTTCTGAGGTGAGGACCAACCCGCTTTCGGTAGAAATGTGGAAATAAAAAAAAATCCTTGTGTAGTTAATGTTGCATTTTAACAAGTTTATCAAACTAAGGATAAGTTAGATCCAGGATCATAGAGAAAGATGTTGAATATGTCCTAGATGGTCATTACTACATAACTCATTAATAAGTAGCTACAAATGTATGTAGCCACAATGTATAACTTAATAATAAATAATATACTAGATGGCGCAAAAAATGTCAACATCACAAATAAGAAACACCGCTCTCCCAGTCATCCACGTGGGACCCATGTGAAACTATGGCTTCCCCTAGCAAGCCACCATTGTATCCTCTCACCTTCACTCATGAGCCCGGCAAGCACATGGACTCTCCTTCCTTGTCCTTCATCCTCATTGGTCGTGTGACGGAGATGCGTGGAGATAAGGATGTGAGACTACCGATAAGCAGAACGCTTACGGATCATAAAGGTGACCATGGCATGAGCATCCATTAATGAGTAGTGGAGAACGAAATCATTCCACAATTTTGGTAGATTGTGGCAACGGACACGTTGTTTTTGTACGTTGCGGCATAGAGTGTGTCTTGCGTTGGTTGGCTCCTTCTAGTTTGATTGAATTTTTGCACTTCTCATATCAAGGCCGTTGAACAAGACATTTGGCAATCTCACATGTGTCCCCTTTCGTCGGCATCAACTGGCATATGGGTAGCTTGCATCATCCATTAGGCGGATCACGAAGTGATGATGGCAGTTATCAAATGAGATAGTGCTAGTTAAAACAAGGTGTGGTGGAATAGTCTTTGATTGGATCCAATCCAACAATGGTGGCATTGTGGTCTTAGTCGACAATTCGTGTACTCCCTTCGATCCATATTACTTGTCATTCAAATGGATGTATCTAGCACTAAAGTACATCTAGATACATCTGTGTGAGCGACAAATAATATGGATATCAGAGAGTACTGGCTATCCAGGTGAAAATCTAGGCTTGGCCTTTTAGACCAACTAGATGACATTCTTCAACATTTTCTTCCTGAAGGTGTGACAACAGGGCACCGATACATGATTCTTGGATGAAAATCTAGAATACGTCAGTCGTATCCCTTGACAGAGTTATCTCTTTTGAAAACTATGCTCCTATACTCATTGATGTATATAATTTCTTGTGTGCGAAGAATCTCTTGGTAGCCCCCGATGTAAGGGTAACATGGAACTTGCTTTGGCATGTATTTGTGTTCGGTAATATGCCATGATGTGTTTCTTTTTGTTTATTTTTAGTTTACAAGGTTTCTAATTGTGGCTATATGTATCCTTGGTTGATCTCAAACTTTCATATCATGTTTGTATAATGAAAATTGCAAGGTTCAGAAACGCTTTATTCTAAGTGGGTTTTAGCTGAATTCATATTTAACTATTTAAAGTAATAACTGTTTCGAAGGATGAAGATACCCTCTCCCTTTTGAGACTTCACTCGTGTACACTGACTGGCATTAAGAATTCTCTATCTTGTATCAGCCTGCAAAGAAGTACCCCAACATTTTTCCGGAGAAATCCATATTTGGAAGGTAAATTATTACTCGTACCATTACAATGATATAAATCTTTGCATCATTTAGACCATAAAATAACCTTTCAGTTACATGTACCTTTAGGTTTCCATACTTCCTCCCTTGCTTCGTCATATCAGTTTTAGCGGCAGGAGCATGTGTCGCATGCATTTGGCTTCCGGTATGCCCCTTACCCTGTACATCTCTCTATGATGCATTCTCTCCCTTGAGTTCCCACTTAAAAATTATTTTCTTAGGAAACTTTGCACATGCACCATGATGACAATGTAGAAGCCATTGATACAATGGAGGCACAAGTTGTTGATCCAAACTTACTAAATGTTAAAGGTATACAATCTAGACCAGGGAGATTTGCATCTACAAAGAGCCTGCTAAAGAATTGGCAATTGATGTCAGCAATTACCCTCTATTGTGTGTTTTCTCTCTATGATACCGCTTATATTGAGGTAAATCTATATTATGTATCTTCAACATATTCAACAACATTTCAATATGAAAAGATGTATGTGCTAATATTATATATACTATGGATCACCATTCAATTGGGGAACTCAAGAAACTTCATGTGTTTATGTGCTATGTAAATTCCATGTTCAGATATTTTCACTATGGGCTGTGAGCAGCAGAAAATACCGAGGACTAAATTTTACATCTGAGGATGTTGGTACTGTGCTAGCTATCTCGGGTATGTGAAATTTCTTTACATTGTATACTATGTTGATTGTGGAAGAGAGGCATAGTCAGCAAAAAAAATGAATGAAACAAATACATAAGTAGAATGACTACTTTACCCATTACATGTTGCAGTTGTTTTGAATTCTTTACCTTATGATCATCTTCGCTTGATCTTGTAGGTATTGGTATTTTTGTATACCAACTCGTGATTTATCCATTCCTTGCCAAGTATGCTGGGTTAATCAAGCCATTCCGTTCTGCGGCGGTACGTGAGAAGAACACTTTATGTTAAGATACTTCTTTAACATCACAAAACTACTCTACAATACTAAATGTGTGTATGTTTTCTAGGTATTATCTATACTACTTGTTGCAACATATCCATTCATAGCCAACCTATATGGTGTGGAGCTCAAAGTACTCATCAATATAGCTTCGCTTCTAAAAAATATGTTTGCGGTAAGATCAACCATATTTGCCTTTTAAAAAGGAAAAATAATAATTAATTCATTACAATTTTTTGGAGGTTTAGAGAATCCATATTTGATCACCCTCATACAAATGAAATAAAATTACCCTTACAAAAACCATGTCGGTGGAAAGTGTCTTAATAGATAATCTATCATGAACATATTTTCATGTGTATCTTAAATGAAACAGGCAACGATTACGACTGCGTGCAATATTCTGCAAAATACTGCGGTGGTATGTATAACTATCATATACATGTAATTGTATTAATCTCATGGCATTTTCGTTGAGCCATTTTCGCTATGTTCTAACTTCTTTGATGGAAAAATGCATAGGGACAAGAACAAAGGGGTGTTGCAAATGGTATTAGTGTTACTTTGATGTCAATCTTCAAAGCAGTAGGTCCAGCGGCAGCAGGAGTTCTGTAAGTACAATGTTTCTTTTCTCTTGTGAGTAGGAATCCCTCTAGTTCTTGCTTTGCTAAGTGTGTTTCCTAGCCAATTAACTTATTTCTTTTCTTTTTGTAGCTTTTCATGGGCTCAGAAGAACACAACGGGGTTGTTCTTACCAGGTAAACACACTCTTTTCCCATCCGTACTAATTGCATTTACCTTTGCTTTAACCTAAATGGAATCGGGTACATATTATCACACAATACACTTATTTTATTTATCATTTTACATACAGGTGACCAGATCCTTTTCATGTTGTTGAATATGGTGGCAATAAGTGGGCTCTTGATGACGTTCAAGCCATTTTTCTCGCTACCAAGTGCGACTAAATAACGACCCCACAATTATATACATTTAGAAGGTGTTTCGTTCGCCATTGTTAATGTGAAATAACAAGAATCTCATTATAGGATGGTACTGCTCATTGAATGTTCTTAATGTTAAAGCAAAGCTTTATTACGCAATCACAATGGGCAAATTGCCTAGAACATGGAAATCAAAGCTAGCTAGTACATCATCCACCTAGGAACAATAGTCGTCAGGATTCATATGGCACAAAGTTGGTCCATCTCAGAGGCCACGACATTAGGACCTCTGTGACAAGAAATAACGAAACATGAGGTAAACCAAAGTTTCAACTAGAGTTTAAGGTATTTAATTTGAGTAGCCACTAGGTATGAGTCCCATATCTTGTTATTAAGAGCATCCATCCCACCATGTTGCGAACTACATTATGGCTGCGTTTGGATGTCTGTATTGGAAGCCTCCGTATTGAATTGGTTTCAATTCCGTTTCACCGAGGAAATTGTAATGGATATGAATACGAATTCGCTTGTTTGGATGCTCGATGAATTGGCCGAGGAATCTCAGTTAAGATTCAATACAAAATCATGTTTGGATGGCAAACTATAGAATTGCGTATTGCTTTGTTTTAAATAAAAAATTGTACAATGTGTGACTATAATTGAATGATTATATAGCAACAAAAAATAACATGCTTCTCAAGATTATACTGTTTAGCAATATGTGGTGCATCCTCCAAGCTACATGCCGCAGTGAAATAACAGTGACTTCTACCAAATCATCATGTCTTCTACACTAAAAATTGGGTGCTCCTCGAACAGCTCAGATGCAACAAATATAAACTCGTCGTTCCACATTGGATTCAGAGTAATCCCTGGTGATGCTTGGGTTCTAATTTTGTGCTTCAGTGACATTGACACGCAAATACCAAAGCTTAGGAGTAAGATAAACTTTTGATCTAATGCTTGCAGGGCCATCACCAGGGATTGATGCCGCATTAGAGCGCCATGGGCTGGATGAGCAAGGAAAGAAATAGGAAGGGGATCCATTGAAGGGGAAGAAGATGACGGAAGGGGGATGGCATGAGGGCCACAACGGAGATGCGCCAGCCAGTGGCCGGAGATCCGACGACGGCCGTGCAGATCAGGAAGGGAGCGGCTACAGGGGGGTGGATGGATCCGATGGAGAGGAGGGCAGGGGGTGGATGGATCCTATAGAGAGGAGGGACGTTGCAGGAGTAGGGAAAAGGGGCGGCGCCCGAGGGGCTTGAAGGTGAGCCGCACCCGGAGAGAGGAGGAGAAGGAGGGTCGGGGAGTCGGGATGGACACCTGCGGCGGCGGCGGCGGCGCCGCCTCCTGAAGTTGGTCTCGCGCGGGGATGGAGGCATATGTCGGGCCATCTATCTCCAATCGTTTTCTCTTGTGGGACTGGCCAATTCGACCCAAATCGGAGCCGAGGAGCTCTGTATCGCCGGAGGGCTGCGCGAGTGAGCATGATTTCGCTCCTGTATTGGGTTCGTTTCAGTCCACACGTTTCGGTGCGCATCCAAACACCCGAATTGGTAGCTAGCAAATACCAAATCCATTTCAGAGGGTCCATTACAGACATCCAAACACAGTGTAATGGATGTCACCATGTTGATTGCTTCCTCCATCATGCATAACTCGACTATGAATGGGTCATGGTCAAACTCTCGACAGTCTTCTCTCGTCTCAATCACCACACTAGAGTGATCCTTCGCCACAACACTCTATGCACTATTGTTTTGTCCCATCAACGTTTGAGCATCATGCGCCTCCAATTTATCTTGATGCTCATTATTTGCTTGCTAAAAAGCATGGACACGGGGACGAAAAGACGGGGATACGGGATACAACATTTTCAAAAAACGACCATTCGGGGATACAGCGAGTATATATAAAATAAAATAAGAATATGTCATTTAATATAGAGTTAAGACAAAAAATTAAAGAGAAAGAGATCAAAATAAAGAATAGACTAGAGTACTGCCCCATTTGGTGTCTCTTTTATCAAGTGCTTGATCGATCCTCGTCCCCCCATCTCATTGCAAGTTGCATCTTGCAAAACACATCAAACACAAATTGTAAAGAAGATTACAAGAGTAGAAGATATATTCTGTCCCACAATAAGAACACATGGAAACCAGTAAAAAAGATGTTTGCTTTGCTTACCCAATTTGCAATGCCATTTGGCTCCCAATTGCAGAATGGTTTGGCAATCTCAACACCATATTTTAAATACAAACCAAACCATGGAAAATTGACAAGCTCACATAGTCCACTAAGAGTCTAAGAACATGACAAATAGCAAGGCTCAGATGGCCACATAGTCTCATACACATATAGTTCAAATGGCAAATAGGTAGTTCATAAGTCGATTACATAACAACTACAAACATAAATAGCTGTCTGGGTAAATTTTCTTGCAGAAATTGCAACGGAACTTGTCGTTTCCTCCACGGCTACCAGAGGCAACAGCTGCACCATCACCATTTGCTTCTTTTGGTACAAGGTTCTCCACATAAGCCCACAAAGGATACCTTGGATCTACAACACCAGGACTAAGACGGCCTTCACTCTCACCCACGGACGATTGGCTACCAGCTGTGGCGCTCCCAGAAGCCATGCCACTGCCACTTGCTAGTTGCTACCTATCAACAAGTACGAGCACATCACAACAATGAGCACTAGCACTAGCAGGACAATGAACACTTGAACTACAAAAACAATGAACACTAGCAAGTGAGCAGGATCACAAGCTGTCAAATTCAGCAGTAGGCAGCAGCATCACAATCTGAATCTGAAGAATAAAAGAGGAAGAGGTTGAAGAATGGAGAAGCTGCTGGGTTACCTACAGTTGTGAGGAGCCGAGGAGAGACTGCTGCTGCTGGTGCTGGATGGAGGAGTCGTCGTTGAATCCAGGAGTCGCTGGCGGCGGCGGCGAGTCCAGGTGGTGGCAACTTCGATCCAGAAGGTGGTGGCTCCTTCTGTTCGATCTGGGAGGCAGGGAGGAGCTCATCCTTATGTCTAGGGCACGCTGGAGACCCTGCAAAATAGGGTTACATATTGGGCCGTGGCTGGGCCGGGTGTGTTTCTGGGCTAGGCCGTATCCCAAACGTGTCCCAGACGTGTCCCGGCGTATCCCTGTATTTTTTTTCTTTTTTTTAATTCGAATTTCGGGGATACTCCAAAATTCGCGTATCCCACCGTCTCAGGACAGCAGTTTGGCAAAATATGGCATGTCTGTGCTATCTGGTTTGCTTGCACACGGGTATGGACAAATCTCCTAGGCTTCTGCACATGAACATCGTACCTGGTATGCAATCTCTATTGCTCCTTTGATGCTGCCAGGTCCACCACATATGCACAATTTTCCATGTTGCACATGACTAGCTTAAAAACATATATGGATTAACAACCCCTCAAAAAATTGTATGGAATAACAGCTCGAAGTGGAGCTGTTGAGGCCATCACGTTGACCCATGATATGTCCACGAACACTAGGGAACGATCCCGATCAAAGTTGATGCGACAAGCATGTCCGGACAGTCTCATTTCTTCCCCACATGTCGGGGCATGTTTGGGGAAATCCAAACATATGGGGCAGGTTTGAGAGACCCATTGCACAGACGTCTTTGTGTCTATACATGTCCGAACTATCCATCTAAATATATGGGGAAAGTTTTGAGGAGCGGCCTTAGAGATGCTACGAAAAAAATAATATCCAACATGGAGGCTAATAGGTTCTCTATAAGCTCACTCGAGAGGAGATCCGATGCCGCTTGTGGACCTCAACACAACCTTCGGGCTTATGTATCCCTATAAACACTGAAGTTTGAGTGGAGAGGGATAATTCAGTCCAAAAAACTATATGGTATGTGTGTTTCTTTGTGAGTCTTCATTGTTTTGTGTGTTCAATCTTTTTTGTGTTTTTATCTTACTTTATATTGTTCTCTGTTTTCCTTCATAATTATTAGATAATACATGCCTTGTGGGTGTCTTTTAGAAAAAGCAACGATGACTTGATGACAGAATTCTACATTGGGATGGTTGGTTTTGTCGGAGAAGATGACCCCTATGATCATGGTTGTAGCATCGTTGTCCTGGAGGTTTCAGTCGTAATATGTGAGGGGCAGGGATCTCTTTTTGGCGAAAGGTCAAAACTCGTGTATTAATTAGCACAAACCCTTACAAAAACGCCTTTACAAGCAATGGAAAATACATCAAAATACTTGGGGGTGATGCAACCTTCTTCCTCCCGCATCTACTGGCGGCGCACCATGAGGAAACCTATTGTCGGCTATGGGCCTTCGTCTCAACGGAGCAAACTTGTTTAAACCCAACATATTGTAGAAGCAGCAGCGTGAAAATCATCGTTGCAGACTAGACGCCGGCGCCTGCGATCTGCGTAGCAGATAGATGCCCTGTAGAAGAAATGATGAAGAGGGCCAGTAGAATGCCTCAATTTTGGCAATGACTTGGGGAATACAAACCTGACACTATCTCCGAAGATGACTAAGACTGACTAACCTTCGTCGATCAAAACTGGAGTCAGAGGATCAACACGTACAACCACGTTGTCGACTCCGCAGGACAGCATGACCGCGCAAACCTTTAGAAAAAATGTAAGACCTAAAGAATCAGATTTGAAGACACACCATCTTCCACACACACCTCCCAGTGATACAATGAAGTATCATCGGAATGAGGACGGGGTGGGAAGATCTTATTCCATACCAGCTGTATTGGCCATTTGGTCGGATATGCTCTATGTATTGGTCATTTGACCGGATATACCACATGTTCCACGTGCATGCAACTTATTCTTGAAGGTGGAGAAGAAGAGCTTCATCCTCATCCATTATTGGTTGAAATTCAATGGGCAACCCAAGTGCAACTATCAATTGTCAATTCCATCAAGACAGCCGACACCGGCAATGAGGAAAAGGCGGGTCATCCAACTAACCAGTGATAGAGCCACCCAAGAAGGTTAGAAAGGCGTTCCAAGAAAGAAGCGAGGGGAGAAGAAGGAGAAGCGAGAAGGGGTGGCGACCATGATGACGGAGTGGTTCGAGGGCATCTTGGCGAAGAAGGAGGAGGCATGAGTCAAGCGCTCCGATGTGAAGGAGGAAAAGAATGCGGAGAGGTTTGACATCTTGATGGCGGCGACCGAGAAGGAAATCAATCTCGAAGAGAAGAAAATCAAGCTCGAAGAGAGGAGGGTTGAGCTCGCGGACGCTTTTGGGGATACCAAAATGTTAGGCATGAGGACGGAAAAGTTGAATGTTGATGCGGCGATCATCGTGCGCACCATCCATGTTAGGATGTTTGAAAGAACATGCGATGCCCCCATGTTTGGTTTTGGTAATTGATGACAATCTCTATGGACTAATGGTTGCCTTGAGTTATATTTGAAGGGTTTGTCCATAGGCTTTTCTTGGAGTCCATTTGTTGGTTTCAAGGAGAGTTTGTGTTGACCAAGGTGCTATTAAGGAATTATCCTAAGATTGGTCATGTGAGTGTTGAGCGTATTGCAAGCATGTCTTGAAGAAGAAGAAGAAGAAGAAGAAGAAGAAGAAGAAGAAGAAGAGGAGGAGTGTGTGATTGATACGTCTCCAACGTATCTATAATTTTTTATTGTTCCATCCTATTATATTATCTGTTTTGGATGTTTAATGGGCTTTATTATACACTTTTATATTATTTTTGGGACTAACCTACTAACCCAAGGCCCAATGCAAAATGTTGTTTTTTATGCCTATTTCAGTGTTTCGCAGAAAAGGAATATCAAACGGAGTCCAAACGGAATGAAACCTTCGGGAGAGTCATTTTTGGAACAAATGCAACACAAAAGACTTGGAGTACACGCCAAGGAAGAAACGAGGCGGCCACGAGGGGGGAGGGCGCGCCTCCCACCCTCGTGGGCCACCAATTGCTCCATCGACGTCCCTCTTCCTCCTATATATATCCACGTACCCTGAAAACAATCGAGAACACCACGAAACCCTAATTCCACCGCCGTAACCTTCTGTACCCGTGAGATCCCATCTTGGGGCCTGTTCCGGAGCTCCACTGGAGGGGGCATCGATCATGGAGGGCTTCTACATCAACACCATAGCCTATCCGATGAGTTGTGAGTAGTTTACCACAAACCTTCGGGTCCATAGTTATTAGCTAGATGGCTTCTTCTCTCTCTTTGGATCTCAATACAAAGTTCTCCTTGATCTTCTTGGAGATCTATTCAATGTAATTCTTTTTGCGGTGTGTTTGTCGAGATCCGATGAATTGTGGGTTCATGATCAAGATTATCTATGAACAATATTTGATTCTTCTCTGAAATCTTTTATGCATGATTTAAATATCTTTGCAAGTCTCTTCGAATTATCAGTTTTGTTTGGCCTACTAGATTGATCTTTCTTGCAATGGGAGAAGTGCTTAGCTTTGGGTTCAATCTTGCGGTGTCCTTTCCCAGTGACAGCAGGGGCAGCAAGGCACGTATTGTATTGTTGTCATCGAGGATAAAAAGATGGGGTTTATATCATATTGCATGAGTTTATCCCTCTACATCATGTCATCTTGCTTAAGGTGTTACTCTGTTCTTATGAACTTAATACTCTAGATGCATGTTGGATAGCGGTCGATGTGTGGAGTAATAGTAGTAGATGCATAATCGGTTTGGTCTACTTGTCACGGACGTGATGCCTATATACAATGATCATACCTAGATATTCTCATAACTATGCGATTTTCTATCAATTGCTCGACAGTAATTTGTTCACCCACCGTAGAAATCTGCTATCTTGAGAGAAGCCACTAGTGAAACCTATGGCCCCGGGGTCTATCTTCCATCATATAAATCTTCCATCAACTATCTATCTTTACTTTATTCTTATTTCTTAATCTTTAATTTCAATCTATATAACAAAAATACCAAAAATATTATCTTATTATCTCTATCAGATCTCACTTTTGCAAGTGGCCGAGAAGGGATTGACAATCCCTTTATCGTGTTGGTTGCAAGGTTCTTATTTGTTTGTGTAGGTACGAGGGACTCGTGTGTAGTCTCCTGCTGGATTGATACATTGGTTCTCAAAAACTGAGGGAAATAGTTACGCTACTGTGCTGCATCACCCTTTCCTCTTCAAGGGAAGAACAACGCAAGCTCAAGAGGTAGAAGTGATCATTCATGTTTACCTTCAAGACATCATCCAAATGAAGAGAGTTGAAAAGATTCAAGGTTGATCAAGACTAAGTACAAAGTGTGATTCAAGTTGATCAACACACAAAGCGTAGTAGATGTACCGAGAGGGATCAAGTGATCCCATGGTATGGTAAACATTGTCCATTACACTTTGTGTACTAACCCATGGTCTACGTGAGAGTTCTATGTGGGGTTAGGTATGTTTCCATGGGCTTGCGTCAAGAGAAAGATATTATACAACCCATGTAGGATGACATCAAGTGGTGATCGTCATCAATATTGCGGTGGGCAAGCTCAAGTGGAGCATCATGAAGAGATCAAGTGCTTGAAGCTTGCCATCCGTTGTGGTGTCAATGGACTTGTGAAGATGTGCCAAAGAGTGGCTCACCCATAGTGGCGTATGGGGGAGCAATCAACTAGTCTTCATCGAGCCAATACAATCAAGAAAGGTGGTCCAACTTGAAGAAGCCAAGATCGTCATCATCCAACTCAAGTGGACTATGTGCAAGGAAAAGGTTTGCCCTTGATAGTTTTTCTATTTTACCGGTCTCATGGTGGTAGTTGAGAGACCGGGTTATAGGATTGATTGCCGTACTATCAAGGGGGGCTCTCGATGAGTAGCTTGATCGTATCATTCATAGAGAGCTCAAATCATTGCATCCTTGCATCATCTTTATTGGTTCTTGTTTGGTTCTTCTCCCTGTGAGATTTGGAGCTTATGGTCATTTTCATGACAAGCTCGAGTTCATCGAAAACAGATTTCACATGCATCTTCTATGATGTTTTCGATGTTGGAGGTTTTTCCGGTTCTCTTTTTGAGTCTTAGAGCTTATGGTCATCTTCATGACAAGCTCGAGTTCATCAAAAACGGAGTTCACATGCATCTTCTATGATGTTTTCGATGTTGCAGGTTATGCCGGTTCTTCTCTATTGGAGGTTTCACTCTTCTATATCTTCTATATCTTAGGCATACTGATGTCTACTACACGCTTCTATTCCTGTAGACAGTGTTGGGCCTCCAAGAGCAGAGGTTTGTAGGACAGCAGCAAATTTCCCTTAAGTGAGTAACCCAAGGTTTATCGAACTCAGGGAAGTGGAGGTTGAACGTACCCCTTTCAAGCAACCCTGCAATCAATATACAAGAAGTCTCTTGTGTCCCCAACACACCTAATACACTTGTCAGATGTATAGGTGCACTAGTTCGGCGAAGAGATGGTAAAATATGGATGATAGGAGTGGCAAAGCAAAGTAATATAAATCTGTAATAAGAAGTGCAGCAAGCAAACAAGTGGTAAACGTGAGCACAAATGGTATTGCAATGGTGGAAACAAGGCCTAGGGATCATACTTTCACTAGTGGCAACTCCCAACAACATTAACATAATCGAATCACATGATATTTCCCATAAAACATGCAAGGGGGACGCACTCGGAGGTCATTCCTTTGTGGTCAAGAGAGGACGAGAATTATGTAGGGCTACAAAAGCACACCTCTAAGTTCGTAGTTCTCTATCTATGGATTTCCCAATGTCACCGCGGCCATCCAAAGAGAGTACCACAATCACCACAACATATCTCAAGGATAGTCAAAGACAAGCACCAAGAGACTCTTAATCTTCAATCCACACACAAAAGAGGAAATCACTCATGAAAATATTCTTCTAATCCATGTCCAATAGACCGCTGTCACCTTGGTCTCGGGGATTATACTAGATAAAGACAAGTGAGTACATCAATCCAATACATAGAGGAAGGGGAAATATCATGGGATCACCCTGGATTAACATAGCCTATGATCACAACGAAGATCACATCATGGGAGAGAGAATTGACCACATAGCTACTGGTAGAAACCTCAGCCCCGAGGAGGAACTACTCCCGCATCATGGAGGGAGGAAACAACGTCGATGGAGATGAATCCGGGGGCACTTCCCCGTCCCGGCAGGATGCCGGCACAGGAATTCTGGTCCCCCGAAACTTGGTGGCGATGGCGGCGGAGATCGAAATAGCTTCTGGAGAAAAGGGTTCTGGAATCGAGGGTTTCGGGACGTGAGGTAAATATATGCCAAAGGGGGTCATTAGAGGCGGAGAGGGGGGCCCAGGCGCCCCCCCCCCCCCCGGCGCGGCCAGGGGTGAGGCCGCGTGGGCAGGCCGCCTGGGCTGCCCCTGGCTCCCCTTTGGCCCCACTTCTGGCGCGTGGAAGCTTCTGGAGCGCTGATATTTTATATATTTTTCCCGGAATTTTTCTGGCAATTTAAGTAATGGGAAAACCTGAAATACAAAAACAGCAGAAAACAGAAACTGGCACTGGGGTGCACTGAGTTAATAGGTTAGTCCAAATATGATCAAAAGTGTATGAAAGTGTATCAAAAGCATATCAATATTACCCAAAACAAGCATGGAGCAAGCAGAAATTATAGATACGTTTGAGACGTATCAACATCCCCAAGCTTAATTCCTGCTCGTCCTCGAGTAGGTAAATGATAACAAGCATAATTTCTGTGGTGACATGCTACCAAAGAGTCTTTCACAATCACATGACAAATGCTTATTGAGATAATGAATCTTTAGTAATTAAGTTGCCTCATGAGAATATCACAAAGAACTGAAAGTTTACAATATGATACTGAAACACCCAATAGATTTGTAGTGAGCATGGTGTGCAAACATGACAAAGTGATACCTCGCTTGCCCCCTTTAGTGAAGCAAAACATAAAGGCAGGAGCACCCCTGAAGTTTAAGTGACGACTAGATACAATGATTTCAGAATAAGCGATGTCTCAATCATGCAGAAGACAATGGTACTTTGGGACAATGCACATTACACTCAGAATGACAATCATGCTCTCAATAGTTGGTGCTTTGAAGAAAGAAGGTGGAGACTCTCAAACCGTGGATTTTGATGGCAAGGTTGAAAACCCGTGGCTGGAAACAAAGACTAAACAAGTACCAGAGCTCGTGGTTTTAAAAACAGAGATAAAAAGCTTTTGGGAGGTGCATATTTCGTCAACGAATGTTAGTAGACAACCCAATCACTTCTCGAACTGGACAAGTTTCGAGGAACGGCTCCCGCACGGGGACGATCACATCCCCTTAATCTCCTTTGTTTATCACTGCCAAAAGTTTTATGATTTCTCATGAACAAAGCGTGAAGGAGGGTTTGTTTGTTGTATTATCTTTTATGAGCCGGGCGCACTCATGCCAGTTCCTCCTCGTATTAGGGGTTTGCAGATTAGACATGCAATCCCGGGGTAAAACTTGTCCAACTTAAAAAGATCATGAATTACCTACTACTTCCTCATGAGCTAAAACAGAGGCACAAAAGAGAAATGCTTTTGAATAATTTTGAGATGGTACAAGAAAGTCTTCGTTAGGAATGGCAAGTAAATACCATATATAGGAAGGTATGGTGGACTCATGTGGCATAACTGGTTTCAAGGATTTTGGATGCACAAGCAGTCAGT
The DNA here is from genome assembly GCA_902687465.1 of Secale cereale. Classification (NCBI taxonomy): domain Eukaryota; kingdom Viridiplantae; phylum Streptophyta; class Magnoliopsida; order Poales; family Poaceae; genus Secale; species Secale cereale. The sequence goes on along the minus strand of LR738711.1, from coordinate 876,340,744 downwards.
CCGCTTAGTACAGGTGAAGGCTAGCAAAAGACTAGGAGCGACCAACTAAGAGAGCAATGATGGCCATAATCATGCAGAGCGACAAAGCAACATTGAATCGGGCATGGAAGTTATATCACTACTTAGAAATTAAAGATCATCAAGTCTTGATAGACTTTCTTTACAGTCTTAAATATGCGTGAGCATATGCCAAGTCAATCAAAATAAATTTTTGGAGGAAGATATCACTAAACCATACCACATCATAGGCAAACAAATCATGCTGGTACTTCAATAACACATTAAGAACCCCCAGCTATTTGAGACTAACCATAAGAAAACATGAACTACTAAGCACCATTATGCACATAGCATTTTTATCATAGACATATCAACCAGTGCCACAGAAGCCAACTTTCTTAACAAGATAAGCATGATAACTCAAGAGAGTTCCAGAAGCAACAACCTAAACAAAAGCTCTTAAAAAGATAAGCATGAAAACTAAGAGCTAAGCATGACAGCTGCTATGAAAAGATAAAGAACACACACAAGAAGATACGCATGCAAGCCTATGTTGCGTTCTACAGTGGAGTGGAGCGTATTTCTATCCCAAACAATGAAGGCTAGGATCTAACTTATTATGAACAACAAGCAAAGCTAAAGAAAACTAAAAAGGAAACTAAGAGCAAGACGCTCCAAGCATAGCACATAACGCATGAAGTGATTAAAATATAGTGGAACGAAAGACGAACTGATAATTGTTGATGGAGAAGGGGATGCATGGGGGCATCCCCAAGCTTAGACGCTTGAGTCTTCTTGAATATTTCCTGGGGGTGCACGGGGGCATCCCCAAGCTTGAGCGTTTGACCCTCCTGAATCTTCTTTTATCATCTTCCCTCGCACACTTGAAAACTCCCTTCATACATAACTCATCATAATCTGATTAGCGAGGTTAGTACCCACAATAAAATAATTTTTCCCTACTGGAAATAAGGATAATCTTGAAGAGCTGCTGTTTCTCAAGATTGCCAAAAGGTTTTTGCAAAGAAAAAGCAAGCTCAAGGTTTGCAAAACGAAGAAAAGGCAAAACAGGACAGAATCTGTGAAAAACAGACCAGCAGGTAGTAAATAATTTTTTCGGGGCACTTCTGCAACTCAAATCAAAAAACTCAGAACAGACGCCCGAAATCCAATTGTATAGAGCACTCTGTCAAAAAAATTCAGATAAAAAAGATGATCTGGTGATTTTATACGAATTATTCTGTCCAAGGACATAATCTGTTTCCTGGACAACACGTCACAACTTTTGAACTTTCTTGCAATCGGAGGCTAAACTTGGCACAAAGCTGAAAAATAAAGATACAATGATGTTGCTACAGTAGTAACAAACATAAAGACCACTAAAAACTGAAAGAACAAACTGAAAGCAAAGATAACAAGGGTTGTCTCCCTAGAGCTCTTTCTTTATAGCCATAAAGATAGGCTTAAGACTTTAATGATGCTCTCGTAGGAATAAGAGTTGAAGAACAAAAGAGAGCATCAAGAAGCAAATACCAAACACATTTAAGCCTAACATGCTTCCTATGCATAGGAATATTGCAATAGAATAATTCATTGAAGCACAAAGCAACTAGCATAGGAAGGCAAAACAAGCATAACTTCAAAATATTCACCATAAAGAGAGGAAACTTCTTATTATTAAGATATTTAGAACCATGTCTCCCTCTCTCATAATAAATTTCAGTGGCATCATGGATGAACTCAACAATATAACTATCACATAAGGCATTATTTCCATGATCCAAAAGCATAAAAGTATCATTACTCTTCATATAAGCAAAATCTTTCTTATTAGGAATAGTGAGAGTAAAGCAATCATAACCATCATGGTACTCATCATATTTAGGAGGCATATCATAATCATAATAAATTTTATCCTCAATAGTAGGTGGACTAAAAAGCTCACATTTATCATTGTAATCATCATATATAGGAAGCAAAGTATCATCAAAGTAAAATTTTCTCTTCAAAAGTTGGGGGGCTAAAAATATCATGTTCATCAAACGTGTCATCCCCAAGCTTAGAGCTTTCCATGTCATTAGCAATATTGATATTCAAAGAAAGCATACTAATAACATCACCACCATTATGATTGTTATGCAAATAATAAAGTTCCATAGGTTTTTTAATTTTCTCTTCAAACACATCATGTCCCAAAGCAAGGTAGAGCTTATAAAGCTCTCTCATATTTTTGTTGTTTTCCATTAAGCAAAACTAGTGAAATAAAAACAAGAAACAAAAAGATTTAATTGCAAGATCTAGAGAAGGTACCTTCACTTACCTCACTTCCCCGGCAACGGCGCCAGAAATAGCTTGATGTCTACTACACGCTTCTATTCCTGTAGACAGTGTTGGGCCTCCAAGAGCAGAGGTTTGTAGGACAGCAGCAAATTTCCCTTAAGTGAGTAACCCAAGGTTTATCGAACTCAGGGAAGTGGAGGTTGAACGTACCCCTTTCAAGCAACCCTGCAATCAAGATACAAGAAGTCTCTTGTGTCCCCAACACACCTAATACACTTGTCAGATGTATAGGTGCACTAGTTCGGCGAAGAGATGGTAAAATATGGATGATAGGAGTGGCAAAGCAAAGTAATATAAATCTGTAATAAAAAGTGCAGCAAGCAAACAAGTGGTAAACGTGAGCACAAATGGTATTGCAATGGTGGAAACAAGGCCTAGGGATCATACTTTCACTAGTGGCAACTCCCAACAACATTAACATAATCGAATCACATGATATTTCCCATAAAACATGCAAGGGGGGCGCACTCGGAGGTCATTCCTTTGTGGTCAAGAGAGGACGAGAATTGTGTAGGGCTACAAAAGCACACCTCTAAGTTCGTGGTTCTCTATCTATGGATTTCCCAATGTCACCGCGGCCATCCAAAGAGAGTACCGCAATCACCACAACATATCTCAAGGATAGTCAAAGACAAGCACCAAGAGACTCTCAATCTTCAATCCACACACAAAAGAGGAAATCACTCATGAAAATATTCTTCTAATCCATGTCCAATAGACCGCTGTCACCTTGGTCTCGGGGATTATACTAGATAAAGACAAGTGAGTACATCAATCCAATACATAGAGGAAGGGGAAATATCATGGGATCACCCTAGATTAACATAGCCTATGATCACAACGAAGATCACATCATGGGAGAGAGAATTGACCACATAGCTACTGGTAGAAACCTCAGCCCCGAGGAGGAACTACTCCCGCATCATGGAGGGAGGAAGCAACGTCGATGGAGATGAATCCGAGGGCACTTCCCCGTCCCGGCAGGATGCCGACACAGGAATTCTGGTCCCCCGAAACTTGGTGGCGATGGCGGCGGAGATCGGAATAGCTTCTGGAGAAAAGGGTTCTGGAATTGAGGGATTCGGGACGCGAGGTAAATATATGCCAAAGGGGGTCACCAGAGGCGGAGAGGGGGGCCCAGGCCCCCCCCCCCCCGGCGCGCCCAGGGGTGAGGCCGCGTGGGCAGGCCGCCTGGGCTGCCCCTGGCTCCCCTCTGGCCCCACTTCTGGCGCGTGGAAGCTTCTGGAGCGCTGATATTTTATATATTTTTCCCGGAATTTTTCTGGCAATTTAAGTAATGGGAAAACCTGAAATACAAAAACAGCAGAAAACAGAAACTGGCACTGGGGTGCACTGAGTTAATAGGTTAGTCCAAATATGATCAAAAGTGTATGAAAGTGTATCAAAAGCATAGCAATATTACCCAAAACATGCATGGAGCAAGCAGAAATTATAGATACGTTTGGGACGTATCACATACCTCCCCTGCCTTGTCATCTATCCAACAAGCTTGAGTTTGCTCAATTCGGAGCTCATTTGCAGAAATTGTAGCAGTTCTGGTTTTCCTCGAGCATTTTGATACGTCCAAAACGTATCTATAATTTCTGCTTGCTCCATGCCTCTTTTGGGTGATATTGCTATGATATTTATACACTTACATACACTTTTGATCATATTTGGACTAACCTATTAACTCAGTGCACCCCAGTGCCAGTTTCTGTTTTCGGCTGTTTTTGTATTTCAGGTTTTCACATTACGAGAACTGCCAGGAAAAATCCAGAAAAAATATATAAAAAATCAGCGTTCCAGGAGCTACCGTGCGGCCAAAGTACAGCCGGGGGGGACCCACAGGGGCTCCAGGCGGCCTGCCCAGGCGGCCCACCCCTAGGCCGCGCCGGGGGGGGCGCCTGGGCCCCCCAGGACTCCCCCGGTGACCCCCTTTGGCATATATATAAGGTCCGTCGAGAAAACCTTGATTCCGGACCCCTTTTCTCCAGACGCGATTCCGATCTCCGCCGCCATCGCCATCAAGCTTCGGGGGACCAGAATTCCTGCGCCGGCACCCTGCCGGGACGGGGAAGTGCCCCCGGATTCATCTCCATCGACGTTGCTTCCTCCCTCCATGAGGCGGGAGTAATTCCTCCTCGGGGCTGAGGTTCTTACCGGTAGCTATGTGGTCAATTCTCTCTCCCATGATGTGATCTTCGTTGTGATCATAGGCTATGTTAATCTAGGGTGATCCCATGATATTTCCCCTTCCTCTATGTATTGGATTGATGTGCTCACTTGTCTTTATCTAGTATAATCCCCGAGACCAAGGTGACAGCGGTCTATTGGACATGGATTAGAAAAGTATTTTCATGAGTGATTTCCTCTCTTGTGTGTTGATTGAAGATTGAGAGTCTCTTGGTGCTTGTCTTTGACTATCCTTTAGATATGTTGTGGTGATTGTGGGACTCTCTTTGGATGGCCACGGTGACATTGGGAAATCCTTAGATTGAGAACTACGAACTTTGAGGTGTGCTTTTGTAGCCCTACATAATTCTCGTCCTCTCTTGACCACAAAGGAATGACCTCCGGGTGCGTCTCCATTGCATGTTTTATGGGAAATATCATGTGATTCGATTATGTTAATGTTGTTGGGAGTTGCCACTAGTGAAAGTATGATCCCTAGGCCTTGTTTCCACCATTGCAATACCATTTGTGCTCACGTTTACCACTTGTTTGCTTGCTGCACTTTTTATTACAGATTTATATTACTTTCCTTTGCCACTCCTATCATCCATATTTTACCATCTCTTCGCCGAACTAGTGCACCTATACAACTCCTAGTTGTATTAGGTGTGTTGGGGACACAAGAGACTTCTTGTATCTTAGTTGCAGGGTTGCTTGAGAGAGACCATCTTCAACCTCTACTTCCCTGAGTTCGATAAACCTTAGGTCATCCACTTGAGGGAAATTGCTGCTGTCCTACAAACCTCTGCGCTTGGAGGCCCAACATAGTCTACAAGAGTAGAAGCGTGTGTAGACATCAAGCTATTTCTGGCGCCGTTGCCGGGGAGGTGAGCGCTTGAAGGTATATCTTTAGATCTTGCAATTAAATCTTTTTGTTTCTTGTTTTTATTTCACTAGTTATGTTTATGGAAAACCTTGCTATTGGATCGTTGCTTGCGGGAGGACGCCCCACACCTGTGGTGGTTGCTCCTCCTCCTAGTGAAATTGTGCCCTATAAAATACCGGCTGGTATTATCGATTATGTTTTGGCTAATCGTTATGCAGGAGACAGACATCCCGGTGAACACTTGCTATATCTGTCACAACTATGTTCATTATTTAAGCTTGTAGGTGTATCGAGGGAGTTTGTCATGAGGAAATTATTTGCCTTGTCACTGAAAGGAAAAGCATTGGAATGGTATAGGCTACTAAATGACTCTCACCTGCTGGAGTGGGACGAGATATATTCTCTCTTTTACTCCAAGTTTTATCCTCTTCATGAAGTCCATGAGAATAGGAATTATGTTTATAATTTTTATCCTCATGACGGAGAGAGCATAGCTCAAGCTTGGGGGAGACTGAAAACGTTGATGCTAAAATGTCCTAACCATGGGCTCCCCAAAGATATTATTATTACTAACTTCTATGCGAGGCTCTCTCGACAGGATAAAGATTTGCTCGATGCTTCCTCTATGGGTTCTTTCACAAACGAAAAGATTGATGCTAAATGGGAACTCCTTGAAAGAATTCAACGCAACACTGAAGATTGGGAGATCGACAAAGGTAAAGAGTCAGGTATAATTTATGAGTATGATTGCATTAAGTCCTTTGTTGAAACTACAAGTTTTAATAAGTTTAGTGCTAAGATTGGGCTTGATTCTCAACTCCTTGTTGATTTCCTCAAATCTTTTGCTTCACATCTTAATATGCCTAAGGAGGATTGGATCAAGCATCATAAACCTTTTAAAGAGACTTGCAAAGAAAATGAAATTGCTCATGATGATTGCAACATGCATGATCCAATTCCAAAAAATGAAGTTTTATATAAGCATGTTAATTTTTGTGGAGTGGATAGACCTTGTGAAAGGCCCATGATTGAAGAAGAGAAGTATTGTAAGCAACATAAGCATGAAAGAACAATCACTTGGGTCAGAGATTTAAATGAAATTGCTAGAGAATTGTGTGACCTTTATCCTTTTACTTGTGAACTTTGCCGCATAGAGGGTCACTTTAATTTTCAATGCATGAACTTTCAAAACATAACTGTTAACCGGTTGTGTGATAACATGATCACCTTTGATCTTTATGATGAGCTTATGTTATTTTTGATGTGTGAAGAGTTATCAGAAAAGACTTCTTGGCTGGATGATAATGCCATAGGAATAAAAAACACTTTGCAAAATTGCCATCTCTATTGTGTTGTTAATTTCCATGAAAATGATTACATAAGTAAGATTAGAAAGGAGGGAACTTTACCAAAGTATAAAAATGTCTCTTATATTTCTGCTAATAAAAAGGAGAGTTTCTCCCAAGTTTCCCCTATTGTTTCTAATGATAAACCAGGATATGTGGAGAAGCTTCATCTCCAACCACCCCCTCCTAAGGTGAAGAAGAAGAAAAAGAAGAGGAGGAGGAGGAGGAGCAAGAAGGAAGAAGAATGGGTATCAACCTGGCCTGAGCATATTCCTCCCATCAACTTTTATCCTAACGGTTGTAAGTTTAAAGAAGAAGGTGAAGTTTATTGCCTTAATTATCATCTTGATGATACATCTGTAGGTACTATTGAAGATGATTTTGATTATGATATGCATGTTACTTATTGTGATTGGGAAAATGATGATAATGCTGCTTATGATCTTGAAAATCTTTTTGGTACCAACTCTGAAAGTGAAGATATGGGAAGCTCTAAGCTTGGGGATGATAGGATTGCAAATCCTATCCCCACTAGTGATGTGATAATTGATAATTCTCTTGCTAGTAAGAATAAAGACAACATGTTTACAAATATAGTTGCTAGCAATGATAATGCTCTTCTCTACCATGATGATGTTATAACTCCAATCTATAGTGATTATAAAGGTACCTATGACATAAGGAGGAATTATCCTTATGAAACTTGTCATAATCATGAAGGGAATTACTCCCTTGTTGAACACCACCCTCCTAATATACAACTAATCTATAGTGTTCAAGTTGTTTATGATAGTCCTACTCCCACTATTACCAATGAGAAAAATTATGCTTATGTGGGGAGTGAGAGTATCTTTTTGCATGTGGATCATGGTAACAATGCTTTATGTGATGCTTATATTGTTGAGTTCATCCATGATGCCACTGAAATTTATAATGAGAGAGGGAGGCTTGGTTCTAAATATCTTAATAATAAGAAGTTTCCTCTCTTTATGGTGAATATTTTGAAGTTATGCTTGTTTTGCCTTCCTATGCTAGTTGCTTCGTGCTTCAATGAATTATTCTATTGCAATATTCCTATGAATAGGAAGCATGTTAGGCTTAAATGTATTTGGCATTTGCTTCTTGATGCCCTCTTTTGTTCTTCAGCTCTTATTCTTACGAGAGCATCATTAAAGTCCTATGCCTAGCTTAAAAGCATAAAAGAAAGCGCTTTTGGGAGGCAGCCCACAATGAATAAAATTTTATTTTGCTTTTTGTTGTGTCTTGATGTTGTTACTACAGTAGCATCATCATTGTATCTTTACTTTTCAACTTTGTGCCAAGTGTAGCCTCTGATTGCAAGAAAGTTCAAAAGTTGTGACGTGCTGTCCAGGAAACAGATTCTGTCCTTGGATAGAAAAATTCGTATAAAATCACCAGATCATCTTTTTGGTCTGAATGTTTTCGACAGCGTGCTCTATACAATTGTCTTTCGTGCATCTGTTCTGAGTTTTTTGATTAGAGTTGCAGAAGTTCCCCGAACAAATCATTTACTACCTGCTGTTCTGTTTTTCACAGATTATGTCCTGTTTTGCCTTTCTTTCATTTTGCAAACCAAGAGCTTGCTTTTTCTTTGCAAAAACCTTTTGGCAATCTTGAGAAACAGTTGAACTTGAAGAATATCTTTATTTCCAGCAAGTAACAATTATTTTATTATGGGTACTAACCTCGCTAATCAGATTATGATGAGTTATGTATGAAGGGAGTTTTCAAGTGTGCGAGGGAAGATGATAAAAAGATTCAGGAGTGTCAAGCGCTCAAGCTTGGGGATGCCCCCGTGCACCCCCAAGAAATATTCAAGGAGACTCAAGCGTCTAAGCTTGGGGATGCCCCCGTGCATCCCCTTCTCCATCAACATTATCAGTTCGTCTTTCGTTCCACTATATTTTTATCACTTCATGTGTTATGTGCTAAGCTTGGAGCGTCTTGCTTTTAGTTTCATTTTTAGTTTTCTTTAGCTTTGCTTGTTTTTCATAACAAGTTGGAACTCAGCTTTCTTTGTGTGGGAGAGAAACACGCTCCACTTCAACCTAGAACACAACATAGAATTTTCATGTTTATCTTTGATGTGTGTGTTCTTTGACTTTTAATAGCTACTATCATGTTCAGCTCTTAGTATTCATGCTTATCTTTTCAAAGAGCTTTTGTTTAGTTGGTTGCTTGAACTCTCTTTAATTACCATGCTCACCTTATTAAGAGAGTTTGCTTCCGTTTCATTGGTTGATATGTCTATGATAAAGATGCTACGTGCATAATGGCGCTTAGTAGTTCATGTTTTCTTGTGGTTAGTCTCAAATAGCTGGGGGATTCCCAAATGCATATTGTTAGAGAAGAACATTGGGCCGCCAACCAAAGCCATGTATCATGGTGGAAGTTTTAGCTTGGACATTAATCCTCAACCTCTTATGAATGCTTAAGCATTAAAGAGGAGTCCATTATCTATTTTCTATGTTGTCCCGGTATGGATGTCCTCAAGTTGAGATCTATCAAAAACGAGAAATCAAATGCGATTTATCTCCTTGGACCTTTGTACAGGTGGCATAGAGGTACCCCTTTGTGACACTTGGTTGAAACATATGTAATGCAATGATGACCCATGGAAATCCAAGCTAATTAGGACAAGGTGCGAGCACTATTGGTATTCGATACATCAGGCTTGCAACTTATAGGATGTCTTATGCATAACACATATGAAGTATTACTACCGTTGACAAAATTGCTTCTATGTTTTCAAAATAAAAAAACTCTAGCACATGAGTAATCCCTGCTTCCCTCTGCGAAGGGCCATTCTTTTACTTTTATGTTGAGTCTCCACCTTCTTTTAAAGCACCAACTACTAAAAGCATGATTGTCATTCTGAGTGTAATGTGCATTGTCCCAAAGTAGCATTGTCTTTTGCATGATTGTGATATCGTTTATTCTGAAATCATTGTATCTAGTCATCACTTAAACCTTGAAGGTGCCCCTGCATTTATGTTTTGCTTCACTAAAGGGGGCAAGCTAGATATCACTTTATCATATTTGCATATCATGTTCATTGCAAATCTATTTGATGTTTCAGTATCATATTGTAAAACTTTCAGTTCTTTGTGATTTTCTCATGAGGCAACTTAATTACTACAGATTCATTGTCTCAGTAAGCTTTTGTCATATGACTATGAATAAGTCCTATATGGTTAATAGCATGTCACCACAGAAATTATTCTTGTTATCATTTACCTACTCGAGGACGAGCAGGAATTAAGCTTGGGGATGTTGATACGTCCAAAACGTATCTATAATTTCTGCTTGCTCCATGCCTCTTTTGGGTGATATTGCTATGATATTTATACACTTCCATACACTTTTGATCATATTTGGACTAACCTATTAACTCAGTGCACCCCAGTGCCAGTTTCTGTTTTCGGCTGTTTTTGTATTTCAGGTTTTCACATTACAAGAACTGCCAGGAAAAATCCAGAAAAAATATATAAAAAATCAGCGTTCCAGGAGCTACCGTGCGGCCAAAGTACAGCCGGGGGGGGACCCACAGGGGCTCCAGGCGGCCTGCCCAGGCGGCCCACCCCTAGGCCGCGCCGGGGGGGCGCCTGGGCCCCCCAGGACTCCCCCGGTGACCCCCTTTGGCATATATTTAAGGTCCGTCGAGAAAACCCTGATTCCGGACCCCTTTTCTCCAGACGCGATTCTGATCTCCGCCGCCATCGGCATCAAGCTTCGGGGGACCAGAATTCCTGCGCCGGCACCCTGCCGGGACGGGGAAGTGCCCCCGGATTCATCTCCATCGACGTTGCTTCCTCCCTCCATGAGGCGGGAGTAATTCCTCCTCGGGGCTGAGGTTCTTACCAGTAGCTATGTGGTCAATTCTCTCTCCCATGATGTGATCTTCGTTGTGATCATAGGCTATGTTAATCTAGGGTGATCCCATGATATTTCCCCTTCCTCTATGTATTGGATTGATGTACTCACTTGTCTTTATCTAGTATAATCCCCGAGACCAAGGTGACAGCGGTCTATTTGACATGGATTAGAAAAGTATTTTCATGAGTGATTTCCTCTCTTGTGTGTTGATTGAAGATTGAGAGTCTCTTGGTGCTTGTCTTTGACTATCCTTTAGATATGTTGTGGTGATTGTGGGACTCTCTTTGGATGGCCGCGGTGACATTGGGAAATCCTTAGATTGAGAACTACGAACTTTGAGGTGTGCTTTTGTAGCCCTACATAATTCTCGTCCTCTCTTGACCACGAAGGAATGACCTCCGGGTGCGTCTCCATTGCATGTTTTATGGGAAATATCAGGTGATTCGATTATGTTAATGTTGTTGGGAGTTGCCACTAGTGAAAGTATGATCCCTAGGCCTTGTTTCCACCATTGCAATACCATTTGTGCTCACGTTTACCACTTGTTTGCTTGCTGCACTTTTTATTACAGATTTATATTACTTTGTTTTGCCATCCATATCACTTGCCATTTAACATCTCTTCGCCGAACTAGTGCACCTATACATCTAACAAGTGTATTAGGTGTGTTGGGGACACAAGAGACTTCTTGTATCTTAGTTGCAGGGTTGCTTGAGAGAGACCATCTTCAACCTCTACTTCCCTGAGTTCGATAAACCTTAGGTCATCCACTTGAGGGAAATTGCTGCTGTCCTACAAACCTCTGCGCTTGGAGGCCCAACATAGTCTACAAGTGTAGAAGCGTGTGTAGACATCAGCCGGCACCCTGCCGGGATGGGGAAGTGCCCCCGGATTCATCTCCATCGACGTTGCTTCCTCCCTCCATGATGCGGGAGTAGTTCCTCCTCGGGGCTGAGGTTTCTACCAGTAGCTATGTGGTTATCTCTCTCTCCCATGATGTGATCTTCGTTGTGATCATAGGCTATGTTAATCTAGGGTGATCCCATGATGTTTCCCCTTCCTCTATGTATTGGATTGATGTACTCACTTGTCTTTATCTAGTATAATCCCCGAGACCAAGGTGACAGCGGTCTATTGGACATGGATTAGAAAAATATTTTCATGAGTGATTTCCTCTCTTGTGTGTTGATTGAAGATTGAGAGTCTCTTGGTGCTTGTCTTTGACTATCCTTTAGATATGTTGTGGTGATTGTGGGACTCTCTTTGGATGGCCGCGGTGACATTGGGAAATCCTTAGATTGAGAACTACGGACTTTGAGGTGTGCTTTTGTAGCCCTACATAATTCTCGTCCTCTCTTGACCACGAAGGAATGACCTCCGGGTGCGTCTCCATTGCATGTTTTATGGGAAATATCATGTGATTCGATTATGTTAATGTTGTTGGGAGTTGCCACTAGTGAAAGTATGATCCCTAGGCCTTGTTTCCACCATTGCAATACCATTTGTGCTCATGTTTACCACTTGTTTGCTTGCTGCACTTTTTATTACAGATTTATATTACTTTGCTTTGCCACTCCTATCATCCATATTTTACCATCTCTTCGCCGAACTAGTGCACCTATACAACTCCTAGTTGTATTAGGTGTGTTGGGGACACAAGAGACTTCTTGTATCTTAGTTGCAGGGTTGCTTGAGAGAGACCATCTTCAACCTCTACTTCCCTGAGTTCGATAAACCTTAGGTCATCCACTTGAGGGAAATTGCTGCTGTCCTACAAACCTCTGCGCTTGGAGGCCCAACATAGTCTACAAGAGTAGAAGCGTGTGTAGACATCACATTTGTTTTGCTTGTAAGTAGCTTAAGGGAGGCGCCAGCGGTAGTACCGCTGGGCCGGAGCGGCAGGACCGCTGATAGCCACAAGCAGTAGTACCACTGTTTGACAATGGTTGTACCGCCCATGGCCACAAGCGATAGTACGGCTCCGGTTCCTCGCTGATACCGCCTCGACTCGAGACTCGCGTGTCTCGTGTCGGGTTCAGCGGCAATAACAGCGGCAGTAGGAGCGGTAGTACCGCCCATACTACCGCTGCTAGTGCTGCTCAGTGGCCCTCTCCTCTGTTCCTTCTCCCTTAGGTGTTGTGCGAGGTCTCAGCGGTAGTACCGCTGGGCCGAGCGGCGGTACCGCCACGGCCAGCGATAGTACCGCTCGTTGCGGGCTGAGAATGGGGATAACGATTGGATTTTTTCCCTCCTATAAAAGGGGGTCTTCTTCCCCATTGAGCATCATATCTTAAGCTCGTGTTCTCCCCCCATTGTTGACGTTCTTCAAGCTTGCTATCTCTCAATCCCTTCATGGATTCTTGCTAGTTTTTTTTTGGGGGGGGAGAGAGAGATCTAGATGCACGTTTCTACCAATCACTTTCTCCTCTATGTGAGGGGAACCCATTGGATCTAGATCTTAGAGTTCTTCGTGTTCTCTTCTTCGTTCTTCCTCTCATTTTTTCTTCCTAGCATTAGTTGTTTTGGTGGATTTGGGAGAGAAGGAACTTGGGCACTCCGTGTGCCCTTGCCATTGCATTTGGTGCATCGGTTTGAGTTCTCCACGGTGATACGTGGAAGTTACAAGTTGAGAAGCTTATTACTCTTGGGTGCTTGGTACCCTTGAGCTTGTTCATCTTGGGTGCCTGCCCTAGACGGTTGGTGGTGTTTGGAGCTCAATCATTGTGGTGTAAAGCTCCGGGCAAGCGTCGGGGTCTCCAATTAGGTTGTGGAAATCACCCCTAGCAATTTGACGGGTTCCGGTGACCGCCCCCAAGGGTTGCCAAAGTGTACGGGTTCAGTGACTGCCCTCAAGGGTTGCCATTTGTACGGATTCGGTGACCGCCCTCAAGGGTCCCTGCTAGGCTTCTCGCCCCTCGTTGGTTACCCCAAGTGGAAGGTGTGAGATGTAGTGTTGCGGAAGTTTTTCCCTTGGCAAAGATACCAAGGATCGAATCCCCAGAGACTCCTAGGTTCAACAAGAAGGTGTCAACTACTAACGGCGCCAGATATTAGCAATCAACGTGGACCTGCACACAGATACAAATAACTTTGCTCCCAACGAGTACAGAGAGGTTGTCAATCCCTCCGGCCTTGTAGTTCACAAAGGATTAAACGCAAGTGATAGTAGTGATAGATAATGTTTGCAATAGTAAATAAAAGCGAAAAGTAAATAGCGGATGTGATCAATGATGGTAATATGGACCGGAGTCTCATGATGTTCACTAGTGATGTCTCTCTCCCAAAAGACGATAAAACAGCTATGTGAGGTAAACGAATTACAGCTGGGCAATTGACAGGACCACGAACGCAAACCAATGCTGACTACATTGCAAGAAAGGTTGAGG
>LR738711.1:876234827-876303592 GCA_902687465.1 Secale cereale | reverse complement strand
CCAACAAAACGTATAAGGGCAGAATGGTCATACGGAAGAAACGTATACCCACCTCGTATTATACAGTTACACTCCCCATGCCCGCATACGTATAGCAGAAAAAAAAGGGCAGTTGCACAATCTACGCCCGCCCCATCTACTCGCCAGCCCCATCTGTTCGCACGCCCGGCCGCCGTTTCAAGTGACAGATCGCCGCCGCCGCGGATCGCCGCCGTCCTTCCCCCCGTCTGTACGGCGGCGGATCGCCGCCGTACTTACCCGGACCGCCGCCGCCCTCGCCGTCCCAACGTCCTGGCCGCCTTCTGAACGTCAACGCCCGCCCGCTGTGCAAAGTGGCCGATCGCCTCCGTCCTTCCCCCCGTCCGCCGGCGCTGATAACCCGTGGACGCCGCCCTCGCCGGTTGCTCGTCGTGCACGTCACCACCTGAAGGCCGTCGTCGAACGCCGGCGTCGTCTACACCGCGGGCCAAGGTTTGTCATCTAAACCCTAGCGGGCATGAGGCGGGCATGATGCGTAGAAGTTAGGTCTAGTTTAGGGTTCATCAAAACCTCCCGCCGCAGCGCCTCATGTACCTACTAGACCTAACACACGATATTTTGCAGTTCTGTGAGGTAGGCGTGTTGACATGGATGAAGAATCCGCATGTGGGAGGGAGAAGAATGATACTGATAAGGTGACTAAAACTGATAACAATAATTTGAACGAAGATGATGACAGCAGCGACAATGATTCCATCTCGTCATATGATATCTTACCTCCGGAGGATTTTGATAATAATGAACATGGCGCAAATAGTGAAAACGTAAGTGGCATAACCGTTGCTTTTATTTTTTGATTTTGCAAAGTATGGCATGCCTAACTATTTATTTTTGTGTACAAATTTGCAGGAAGATGTGGATGTACACAATGTGCAAAATAGTTTTCAGGAATCATTCGCAGATAACTTGAGCCAGGTTAGTTCATAGTTGATGTATATCGATCAACAACATTAATTAAATGGTATTAGTTGACTTATATATTTTCAACTGAATTTTGTAGGAGGAGTCATATGATCCTAGTGATGATCAGGATGAGGGAGGGATCGACATTCAGGAGGCTCGAAGGCAGCAGAAGATGGTGGAGACACATTGGAAGGTCATGGCTATGACCTTCCGATCGCAAGGGGATGCATACATATTCTACAACAATCACGCTAAAGAGCACGGGTTCAGCATCAGGAAACAGAAGGTGAAACGAGGTGCTTCAGGAATGATTCGGTACCGGCGGTTTCTTTGCTCCAGGGCAGGGAGAAGGCAGAGCAAGTTCATAACCATGGAGGGCCGCAAGCGGAGGCTTAGACCGGAGACTCGTTGCGACTGTGGTGCACATATGGTGGTGAAGCTGGACAGAGAGCGTGGCGTTTGGTTCGTCGCGTCATTCGTTGATGATCACAACCACATGATGGCTCCGCCCGATGAGGTTTGTTTTTTGTGGTCACACCGGCGGATTGGATATGGCACGAGGGCCGAGATATTGGTGATGGAAGCTGCCGGGATAAGAAAGCATATAATAATGGACAATTTCATCAGCAGATATGGTTCGTACGATAAGTGTGGGCTTATCAGAAGGGACATTTACAATTTATGTTGCAGAGAGAAGATGAAGCTTATGGCACAGGGTGATGCTGAGACAGCAGTTGGCATAATGAGGAGCAGAAAGGAGAAGGACCCTGAGTTTTTTTTTGAGTATGTGCTTGACAAGGAAGGGCGACTGAAGAGTATGTTCTGGTGCGATGCACAGTCGCGGAGGGACTATCAGGACTACGGAGATGTGGTAGTGTTTGATAGCACTTATAAAATGAACAGATATGGCATGCCGTTCGTCCCCTTTGTTGGAGTTAACAACCACCGTTGCACCA
This sequence comes from Secale cereale, assembly GCA_902687465.1. Lineage (NCBI taxonomy): Eukaryota > Viridiplantae > Streptophyta > Magnoliopsida > Poales > Poaceae > Secale > Secale cereale. The sequence continues at coordinate 876,301,694 of LR738711.1, read as the reverse complement.
CAGTGTTTGGTTGTGCTATCATTGCTGATGAGACCGAAGAGACATACGTTTGGCTGCTGCAGACTTTTCTGAAAGCAAACTGTCAGATGAAGCCAAAGTCCATAATCACAGACGGCGACGCGGCAATGATCCGGGCTATTCGGTCTGTTCTTTCAGATGTCATACATCGTCTTTGCTCCTGGCATATTGAAAAAAATATGCAGCGGCACCTGCACTATAAGTCACTGGATGAGTTTAGATCGCTCTTGTACTATGCCACCTCTCAGGCGAACTTTGAGCAGAGATGGACCGCTTTCTATGTTAAGTGGAAGACGGAAAAAACAGAAGAGTGGCTTAACAGGATGTACAGAAAGAGAACACTTTGGGCAGCTTCATATCTTTCAGATGGTTTTTTCCTTGGTATGCGAAGTAACCAGAGAAGCGAAAGCCTCAACTCCTGCCTTCACCTTCACCTGGACTACGGTATGACAATAGTTGATTTGGTAGTGCATTATGAGAACTGTATAGTTCGCCTCCGTGAGAACGAGGCGTACGATGACCACGAGGCACGTCAGAAATTACCGCCGTCAGTTACTGAATATAAGGCCCTCGAGGAGCATGCAGCCAAAGTATTCACACCTGCTAATTTCTACATACTGCAAGATGATTTGCATAAGATGGGTCAGCTGGAGATATTTGAGACGCTCGTGGAAATTGAGCGTCAGACATTCATGGTGACATGGAAGGACAACCACAAATTCAGGTACAATGTTGTTTATGAACCAGGTAACTCAGAACAAACTATAACATGCAGTTGTCTTAGGATGGTTCGTAAAGGGCTGCCATGCAAACACATTCTATTTGTTCTTCATCATCTAAACATAACTGAGATACCAAAATGTTGTGTCCTACATCGGCTGTCGAAAAATGCGAGAGATGGGTTGCCTGTGCAACGGAAGAGTGATATGTTTGGATGGGGTTGGTCAGGACCATTGGAGAGAGAACGATATAGTGAAATAACCATAAAAACCACGGAAGCTGCTCATGTTGCAGCAAATGATCCATTCTTGTTTGATGAGTTGATGAAGGCTCTGAACTCCATAATTGCGCAGAAAAAGATTTCAGAGGAGGAACTTATAGGAAGTAGGAGGTACGCTAAGCTTAAGAAGGTGGCAAATCAGGCGCACCAAGTTCAACCTGGTATTGGTGATCCTGAAAAAGTTTCGACGAAGGGTGCACCTAAGAAGGGCCAGTCAAAGGGGGGCCCCGATATTACGAAGAATGGTAGGCCAAAAGATTTTACAGAGAAGAAAAGTGGTCCTTTATGTAGTCTGTGTGGTCTCCCAGGTCATAACAAGGCTACATGTAAGAAGAATGAGAAGTGAGTTGCAACTTTCTTATTTTGGTTATCTTGCCAATTTGATTTCACCGAATATATTTTCTCAGTCATATTGTTCATATTTTGTTCAGGAATTGGGCGTAGAGAAGAAGCTTTTAAGTAAAAGAAAGATTCTCAAGATCATGAAGAAAAAACGAGTCTGAGGATGGGGTGTTGGCTATTATCTGCTTTAAATAAACGTGCCGTTGTCGGCAGTAGATACTGTTTTCTTCGTAGTAAGACATATTTTTATTGTAATGCGGCATGGTTTAGCATGTTCCGCAACTAAATAAACATGTCGTGACCGGTATTTGCTATATTATTTATGTGGGTGTCACTCTTGTTGCATCATTTGCTGTTATTTTTGATACGCTTTTGCTATGTGCTGTAATCTGGACGACGGCTGTGTTTAAGTGAAAACACAGCTTACGTATATTTAAAAATAAAACTAACACAAAAAAAATATGCCCGACCACCGCAACGGGCCCACAGTGGCGTCCATATCACACCCAAATCAAGCCCGAAGGCGACTCGGGCGGCTGAGAGAGCCGCTAATGGGCCCGAAACGGGGTCCAACGGGGCTGCGGGCGGTATAAGAGAGGAGCTCGATGGAGGGGGCGGAGGCAGCTATTTAAGCCGGTTGTCGCGTCCCCCGGCTTCCGAGGTGGGACTAAATTCCCTCGACGCGTCGCGCCCCGTGCTGCAAGCGGTCACCAGGCCGCCCACTCCCCCGGCCAGCCCAGTTCGGCCCACGTCGCCTTCCCCGGCCCACGCCCCCGCCCGCTACCGTCGCCCAACGGAAGCAGCCGGCTACGAGTTTAGTCCCACCTCGCCCGCCGAAGGTCGTCGACACCTGTTTATATACGACTGCGTACGCATATAAGAAAAACAGTTAGTAATATTGTTTAAAATATATGATTTGACTACACCGCAATTGTTATTATTGTGACAATTAGGGTGTAGTCAAATCATGTATTTTAAATCTCATTATTAGCTGTCTTTTTTTATTATTAAAATTTTATTTTTTATGTTTACTTTTTTTTACTTTTTTATTTTATTTTTCTTATTTCTTTTATTTTGTTTTTTTATCCGTATATTTTTCATTTAAAAATAAAATATTAAAATAATAAAAAATTTAATAATTAAAAATTAATAAATTAAAAAAGACAGCTAATAATGAGATTTAATATACATGATTTGATTAAACCCTAATTATCATAATAATAACAATTAGGCAGTAGTCAAATCACATATACTAAACATTATTACTAACTGTTTTCTTATATGCGTATGCAGTCGTATATAAACAGGTCTCGACGACCTTCGGCGGGCGAGGTGGGACTAAACTTATAGCCGGCTACTTCCGTTGGGCGACGGTAGCGGGCGGGGGCGTGGGCCGGGGAAGGCGACGTGGGCCGAACTGGGCTGGCCGGGGGAGTGAGCCGGCCTGGTGACCGCTTGCAGCACGGGGCGCGACGCGTCGAGGGAATTTAGTCCCACCTCGGAAGCCGGGGGACGCGACGACCGGCTTAAATAGCTGCCTCCGTCCCCTCCATCGAGCTCCTCTCCTATACCGCCCGCAGCCCCGTTGGACCCCGTTTCTGGCCCATTAGCGGCTCTCTCAGCCGCCCGAGTCGCCTTCGGGCTTGATTTGGGTGTGATATGGACGCCATTGTGGGCCCGTTGCGGTGGTCGGGCATATTTTTTTTGCGTTAGTTTTATTTTTAAATATACGTAAGCTGTGTTTTTCACTTAAACACAGCCGTCGTCCAGATTACAGCACATAGCAAAAGCGTATTAAAAATAACAGCCAATGATGCATACAAGAGTGACACCCACATAAATAATATAGCAAATACCGTTCACGACATGTTTATTTAGTTGCGGAACATGCTAAACCATGCCGCGTTACAATAAAAATATGTCTTACTATGAAGAAAACAGTATCTAGTGCCGACAACGGCACGTTTATTTAAAGATAGTAGCCAACACCCCATCCTCAGACTCGTTTGTTCTCGATGATCTTGAGAATCTTCTCTTTCACTACTTCCATGGTGTTGCATTCCGAGAAAAGTATTTCAGCTAGAATGCGTCCCCTTGAAGAATTGATAACTTGTTGGTCAAACTCACATATCCAGTCATCTCCGTCCCAGTTTTCAATGCACTTGATCACAAAAAGACCACAAGAGACACTGCAAGACAGCACGAGTTGTGTTATTCATGGATCAAACAAGTACATATGTATACCTCATTGCGAACGTACCTGTCAGTTTGTAACGGCATAGGGTATTCCTTTATTGGCCAGGAAGATACGTCAGGATGTTCCGTTGCAATAATGGAGTTCACCTCAATCGTATCTTTAGCTATCTCAGCCCTCTGAAAATAAAATTTGAAATTCATATGAAGTATGTGTCGCATAACTACATTTTTGTTTACGTGAAGTTGTAAGCTTACCAGCTTAGCAATTTTTGTAAGAACTGTCTCGCTGCAGTCACCAAGAGAGTCTAAGACTTGAAACTCTTTTTTCTCGTTGTGCATAAGAACTGTTATCCAATGATTTTCTTGCACATGAAAAGGAAAGTATGCCTACAACAAAGTATTTTTATGTTGGTGTACCCACGAATAATTATGTAGTACAAAAGAATATAGTAAAGTTAAGTACCTTATCTTTAACGAAATACTCTTCAGTAACTCTAGACACCATTTTACTTTGATTTGTGAAATGTTCCATAAAATGCTTCTTAGAGTTTTTAACCTTCCCATCATCACGAAGAATAAGCCAGTGTGACACCCAAGATGATACTATGTGACGGTCAGCACGAGGATGATGTGTCTGCATATGGTTGCAATAACTATTGATGACCTGAAAATAACATAACAACAATACGCCTATTAGGTAATTCATACAAATGACATGTACAACTTCATAAATTAATGTCAATACTTACGGCGCCCTGTAACCACTGTTTTGAAATAATGGCTTCAAGCATATTAGATGTACATGTCTCCCCACCAATGCCCGTCATGTGCACAACAGTTTTCCTACAAAGCTTCTCCGAGGATGCTAGTGTCTGGACATAAATCTTAGCAGCCTCTATGTGTTCCTCATCAATGTAATCGGTACTAACCAGTACAACTCTCACGCCAAACAAATCTAAAATAGTAAACAACAATGAGTTCATAAAGTGTGCATGCAAGGACAGAAATATCTTCGAACAATAAATTACCTAGCACTTACTTTTCCTTCGACGTTTGCGTCCACCGTTTTGCTGGTACGGTGAACGATAGTATTTTGACTGTTTCCTCTTCCGTTTCCCATCATTATCCTTATTGCCTTTTTCTTGAGCTTTTTTAATAAGGGTCTTCAAACTATCCATACTAATCTCCTCAGATTTATCCGCGCTAGACCCGTCTGACACTGTATTGATATTCTTGGGGGTTGCGGTAAGAGCTGGAAACTCAGCTGTGTCTACCGTTGCTAGAGATGGGTCGGTTGAATTACCATTCTCCTCGATCACGAAGGGGTCGCCTTCATCTCCTGTACCGGGTGTGTTGAGATGCACACCTTTATCACTCCTCAACTTCTTCTCTTTTCCAGTGGTGAAGGATGCCTCCAACCCGTTGTCCATATCTTCTTTTGCAGGAGTTGATTTTACATCTGTCCAGTATTTTGATGGACCATACTTGTCCACCCACTCTTCAGTATTCTCCACAAACTCAACCTCATCACGAAACCCCATGTTTGACTTGGAGACAAGACCTTTCTTCAACAGCTTCTGCAGTACTATCTGCAATGACACATCGATAACATTATCTACATGCGAACAATATGAATAGGTAAACTCATGTAAATTAAAATACACTTCACTCGTTACCTCAGCACATTTTCCAGGGAGAAGACTAATTTCTTTTTGCATATCTTTCATGCATTTCATTAATTGATCTACTGTGACGTCCCTGCTCGAGGAAGCCTCATCTCTATTATCTTTTCTTCGTGAGACACGACATGTTCGCTCTTCCGGCTCCAATCCTTCCTCCGCAATTTTTCCTTGTTGAGCGATTAATTTCTGTCTGTACTTCTCACTTATCAAGTCATCAATCTGTCACAGAGCAAAGCAAATTAATTCCCTCTACATTTATATAGTCACATAAATGCATGCAGTACGAACTAGTAATACATACCATCCCATTACCACGACCGTACGACGTGTCGTACGCGTCACGCTTCTTAGCCTCATCCTCTGTCCAATTAAGCATCAACGGATATTCATGAGCTAGTGGATCAAATGTCTCTAAGTCCAGTGGCTGCACTTTCTCCCAAAACAAGTACTGCACGAACATGAAGTACATTAGCAAACGTTTTCTTAGAAAATATAACTCGCATTAAACAATTATATAATGTAAGATTTACCTGTAGGAGGGCAAGGTTTCCGACCGGCCAAGTAAATTTTGTAGTATCTGACTGGGTCTTTGTGATGCCTTCAATGCAAATGCGTAAAGTGAACGCGTTCCAATTAAATGCTTTGATTGCCTCCACATCCTCCACTAACTTGTAAAAAGCATTAGGAACTTCTTTCGTGGAGTGCGGTGCAAGAACAGTGCCTAAAAGAACCAGAACAATTCTACGGAGGAAATCATCATCGTATGTGCCACTGGCAACGATGTGCTCAATCAGCTGGTCTATCATCATTTGACCCGTATTGGAATCTACAAAACGACTTGGCACTTTCACCTTCAACTTTAACCCCCCTTTGCCTAGCGCTTTCATGGCATCTTTGCCCTTGTTCTGAAGCCCAAAAATGTCAAACACATCTTCACTGCGCAATGATATTGCACCGTTTTTTGATGGCATAATGAATTTTTTTCTTTCCAAATCATATGATTTAATTATGAATTTCAGCAAACACTTTCGCATGAGAACACTGGGAATCAACAACAATTTTTCTAATGCAGTGCTTGCAAAACGCTTTTTCTGCCTAGAGTTAAGTCTGCTGACCAACAAACACCACTTCTCAACTGAACAAAATATGTCTGCGTACTCGTCCATCACTACAAATATGAGCAGCAAAAATATTAGCTCGTACTACATCTCTACGAACCATGATGATTGAACATTAATTATGGTAAAAAAATTACCTCGGCGGATGAGGGGTGTGGCGAAGTCGAGGTGGGGAGCAGCGTCGGGTCGCGTCGAGCAGGTGGCGTCGAGCAGGTCGCGTCGAGCAGGTGGCGTCGAGGGCGGCGGGCACAGGTGGCGTCGAGGGCGGCGGGCACAGGTGGCGTCGATGGCGGCGAGCACAGGTCGCGTCGAGGGCGGCGGTCACAGGTGGCGTCGAGCGCGGCGGGCACAGGTGGTGGCGGCGGGCACAGGTGGTGGCGGCGGGCACAGGTGGCGTCGCAGGGGGAGAGGCGGCTGGCGCATATGGCGAGTGGGCGGCGGGCGTGGAGGTGGCGTGTGGTGGAGATCGTGGAGGCGGCGTGCGAAGAGTATCGTGGAGGCGGCTAGGACTAGGGCTTTGACCCGAGATGGACATGCATATATCCGTCGGACTCTTTTATTAATTCCGTTTATGTTTTTTAAAATTACTATTTATTGACTAACTTCGGTGCTTTTATTAAGTTTTTTTTTCCGACTGCACCAAACGGTTTTCCGAGCCGAAAAACCCTAAAACACTGCCCAAACGTGACGCAACGTGCGTTCGGTGTCCGATTTACTTCATTTCTTGCGTGGGGGCCTGCATTGCCCATCCACACGCCCTCGCAATTTTTGGTTACGTTGCATGCATGCGAGCACGTACACCCAGTTCAACCAGCACCTGTTAGGTTATGCCGGTAGGGCTACCCTCAACTAGGTTCTCTTTTCCGACTGCACCAAACGGCCCCTAACTTTTTCCACATACTACAGGCATCATGGCAAGCATGCATGACAGTTTTCGGCATTTTTCGACGTCACGTGCGTTTTCTACGGTTTTCCGAGCCGAAAAACCCTAAAACACTGCCCGAACGTGACGCAACGTGCTTCTCTGTTTAAGGAAACCTCGCCAAAATTTGTGTCATTTCATCCATGCGATCACGTAGACCTACTGTAGCAGTCACGTTTCCGTTGTGCCGGTGCGGGGCTATTATCATAGTACCTCTACACGTATTCTGAAGGTGCGGGACTACTATAATCGAATCAGTTATCTCAACGGAAATAGAAAGTACCAAATTTCATTCAACTTAGATAAGATATTTTACATTAACGACCCAACTCCATACAGATAAGTTCATACATAAAGTCTAGATCTTAGGATTAAAACGACATAACGAGATTAACTTAAAAAAAAACTACTCCTCGTCGCTATCGAGGAGGTCCACCACGACTTGGCCGTCGCCGCCGTCATCGTCGCTGCTGTTTGCGAGGCCGTCCCAGTCGATGCCGTCGTCCTCCTCGTCTGCCGCCGCCGCCGCCGCCGGGTCCTGCCACGCCGCCGCCGCCGCCGGGTCCTGCCACTCCGGCGGAAGCTGCTGCCACCCCGGCGGCGCTATCGCCGCCTGTTGCGCCGCCATTGCCTCGGCCGCGTCTGCCGCGGCGATTGCGGCCGCGACCTCAGCGGCCTCCCTTGCGGCCGCCGCCGCAGCAGCCGCCGCCGCAGCAGCCTCCGAAGCCCGTACGGCGACGAGGTACCCCGGAGTGTCTTCCGGGTCGCCGTCCTCACGGAGGACGACCTGCTCCGCCGGCACCTCGACCTCCGGCGGTGAGGGGGGGGGGCGGCCGGCGCGGGCGCCGCTGCGGGGGGCGCGGGTCCTCCGGCGCGTCGGCGGCGACGGTTCGCGGGCTCCGGGGGAGGGGCGCGGAGACGTCCGCTGGCGCCCGTCAGGTCTGGGGTGACGCCGGCCGCCGCGAGACGGAAGGCCGCGATGACCTCCCAGAAATCTTTGCCGCGCCAAAAGTTGTGGCGGCCGACGATGTTGTGCCGGCCGTCGGGGTGCCTCCGCAGCTCCTCCTCCGTCGCGCCGGGGCCCGGCGTCGCATAGCCGTCCTTGTTGATCCGCCAGTTCCGAGGAAGACGACACCCCGGCGGGACAGGGAGGCAGTAGCGGTGGAGCTCCTCCGCCTCCGCCATGCCGAGGCTCGTCGGCCAGGAGCCGGGGTTGTCGTCGTCGTCGTTGCCGCCGGCGGTGCTGCTGCTTCCGCGGTGGAACGCCATCGCCGCTGAGGAGGGGGAGGGGGAGGTCGCCGGCGGTCTGGGATGCGGTGGGCGGCGGGAGGGTTGGGGCTGGGATGGGCGTCGGGGTTGAGCGTCGGGGGGTTTATATAGCGACGGGGCGGGGAGGCGGGCAGGCGGGACGCCGCCGTGGGCATCCGCGCCGGTTAATGGCGGGCAGGCGGGGAGTCGGCGTGGGCATCCGCGTCGGTTTAATGACGGGAAGGCGGGCAGGCGGCGGCGTGGACATCCGCGTCGGTTAATGACGGGAAGGCGGGCAGGCGGCGGCGTGGGCATCCGCGCCATTTGACCGGGCGGCCGGCGTGGGCATCCGCGCCGATTTGACCCGGCGACCAGCGGCGGCAGGCGGTTGCGTCCGGCAGGAGGCAAGACGGCAGCGGTGGCGAGGCAGCCGAGGAGGCGGCGGCAGGCGATTGCGTCCGGCAGGCGATCAGGCGGCAGCGGCAGGCGATCAGGCGGCTGGCGCGATTGGTGGGACGTGCGGGCGGTGGGAGCGACAGATCGGTGGCACGTCTGCATGCGCGGCACGTCATTAGGGTCCTTTTTTTTCGACGCGGGCGGCATCGAGCGGGTGGGGCGTGTATACGTATACGTATACGTTTTTTTTTAACCGGCGGACGGGCGGGAGCCCTCTTTTTCAAATAATGCCCATCATGCCCTTCGTTATGAAGAGGTATTAGGCAATCTCGGCCGTCCTTGTGTTTTGGGGGGGGGGTCTACCGAAGCAGAAGTGTTATTTTTGTGGATTACTAGACTTGCACAAAGTGCTTTGTCATGGCACAAAATATGCACCTCCTGCCTACTCCCACAAAACAAATTTGGACCCAATGAGTTCTTCCAAATTTTCCACCGTAAAACGTTTAATGTTAACCTGAAACTCCTTGGTGCAGAAAATAAAAATATTGAATCTCCACATCATGTTCGGCAACTTGACGCTCGCTCCCATTGTCAAGCTTCACGACAAACCGAAGAACTCCAACGGTAAGTCCGTAATTTACAATACAACACACAACTCTGCATTTTTTTCCCTACGAAATTAGACCAAGTTTTCAAACATAATCAATGGTTCCACCTAACTATTCATCAACATTGGGTTGGTTCATGGACTAACCCTTCCGGGGATGCGTCCTCCACCTCCATCACAACACTACATTGTACTCGTCCTCGTCCTTGTGAAGTTCTCATAGCAGCTCTCATCCTCCATTCCTTGGAGGCATTGGGACAAATTTGGTGACGCCGGCGACATTCACGAGTGGTGTCGACGTGGAGATGACCGGTTGGCGACACACATGCAAGCCGCTTTGCACGTGCAGTGTTTGATGAAATGCTGGTGGAAGAAGAGGGAGGAGATAGAGATGTGTAGTTTAGCTAAATTACTTTTTACGAAGAAACTTTACAAATCTTGATGCTTATTTTCTCCCTTGAATCGCTTTTGGATCAAAGTGTATAACTTAAACCAGTTTATAGGGTAAATTGCGTGATTTATGAGTTAATAGACTGAAGCGTGCATTTTATTTAGGGCAGTACTAGGCCCTGACGCGCCGGCCCAAATTTGGGCTGGTAAGCCAACGACCGTACAATTTCGTGCATTGTAGCCGTTTGATGCACTATGTCATCTTTGTCCGTCCGAACAAAGGACTGAGGGAGTCCTGGATCGGGGGGTCCTCATGTGGCCGGACGAACTCCTCGTGGGCCATGAAGATTACTATAGACGATCATCTCTCGTATCCGGATAGGACTCCTGAATTCCATGTAATAGCAAGTTTAGGCTCGGGTGTAGATTTTCCTTCATCTGCAAGATGATATGTACAAACCCTAGGCCCCTCCGGTGTGTATATAAACCGGAGGGTTTAGTCCGTAGAGGCTAATAGAGAATCATTCAATCCTCATAGGCTGAAACCTAGGGTTTTAGCCTTTACGATCTCGAGGTAGATAAATTCTTGTACACATATTCATCCATATTAATATAGCAGGAAGTAAGGTTTTACCTCGATCGAGAGGGCCTGAACCTGGGTAAACATCGTGTCCCCTGCCTCCTGTTAACATCAATCCTCAGACGCATAGTTCGGGACCCCCTACCCGAGATCCGCCGGTTTTGACACCGACAAGGACCCCCTCTGATACGTCCATTTTGCATCATGCTTATAAGTTGATATTTATTGCATTATGGGTTGTTCATATAGGTTTTGTCACAATACTTATGCCTTTTCCCTCTTATTTTGCAAGGTTTACATGAGGAAGGGGGAATGCCGGCAGCTGGAAATCTGGGCTAGAAAAGGAGCAAACTCTGGAAATCTATTCTGCACAACTCCAAAAGCCTCGAAACTCCACAGAACATTTTTTTGGAAAATATAAAAAATATCTGGCGGAAGAAATCCACGAGAGGGGCCACTGGCTGGCCTCGAGGGTGGGGGGCGCGCCCCCCTTCCCAGGGCGCGCCTCCCTGCCTCGAGGGCCAGCCGGTGGGCCCCAGGTGCCCATCTTCTCCTATATGAAGCGTTTTGACCTGGAAAAAATCAGGAGGAGGCTTTCGGGACCAGACGCCGCCGCCTCGAGGCGGAACCGAGGCGGAAACCAATCTAGGGCTCCCGCAGAGCTGTTCTGTCAGGGATACTTCCCTCCGGGAGGGGGAAATCGTCACCGTCGTCATCACCAACAACTCTCCCATCTTGGGGAGGGCTATCTTCATCAACATCTTCACCAGCACCATCTCCTCTCAAACCCTAGTTCATTTCTTGTACCCAAACCTCAGATTGGTACCTGTGGGTTGCTAGTAGTGTTGATTACTCCTTGTAGTTGATACTAGTTGGTTTATTTGGTGGAAGATCATATGTTTAGATCCATTATGCATATTAATACCCCTCTGATCATGAACAATATTATGTCTTGTGAGTAGTTACTTTCGTTCCTGAGGACATGGGAGAAGTCTTGCTATCAGTAGTCATGTGAATTTGGTCTTCGTTCGATATTTTGATGAGATGTATGTTGTCTCTCCTCTAGTGGTGTCATGTGAACGTTGACTACATGACACTTCACCATTATTTGGGCCTAGAGGAAGGCATTGGGAAGTAATAAGTAGATGATGGGTTGCTAGAGTGACAGAAGCTTAAACCCTAGTTTATCCGCTGCTTCGTAAGGGGCTGATTTGGATCCATATGTTTCAGGCTATGGTTAGGTTTACCTTAATACTTCTTTTGTAGTTGTGGATGCTTGCATTAGAGGTTAATAATAAGTGGGAGGCTTGTCCAAGTAAGGGCAGCACCCAAGCACCGGTCCACCCACATACCAAATTATCAAAGTACCGAACGTGAATCAGATGATCGTGATGAAAACTAGCTTGACGATAATTCTCATATGTCCTCGGGAGCGCTTTACCTTGCATAAGAGTTTGTCCAGGATTGTCCTTTGCTATAAAAAAGATTGGGCCACCATGATGCACCTTATTTACTTTTACCTTTTGTCACTTGCTACCAATTATCCTATCACAAAACTATCTGGTACCTATAATTTCAGTGCTTGCAGAAAATACCTTACTGAAAACTGCCTATCATTTCCTTCTGCTCCTCGTTGGGTTCAACACTCTTACTTATCGAAAGGACTACGATAGATCCCCTACACTTGTGGGTCATCAATACTCTTTTCTGGCGCCGTTGTCGGGGAGTGAAGCGCCTTTGGTAAGTGGAATTTGGTAAGGAAAATTTTATATAGTGTGCTGAAATTTAATGTCACTTGTTACTATGGCTCAAAATCCTTTGAGGGGCTTGTTCGGGGTATCTTCACCCGGAGCAGAAGAGCAAAGAGTTGCTCCTCAACCTACTGCACCTATTGAAAATGTTTGCTTTGAGATTCCTTCGGGTATGATTGAGAAACTGCTTGAAAATCCCTATACAGGAGACGGAACACTTCACCCAGATTTACACCTGATCTATTGTGACGCCCGAAGACCGATGTCCCAGAAGATTTCAGAAGATTCCAGATGTTCCGGGTTGCCCGTGTGTTCTTTTGTGCTTGTGTTATTTATTTTTGCATTGCATCATGTCATCATGCCATCATGTTATTTATTTTTGCATCTCAACCTAAATAAATCGTGTGGGCCTTCGGTCCATTTAAATCGAGGGAAGGATGACTTCTCTTTATAACTTATAAAAGTCTCTCAATATTTAGGGAGCTATATAATAAATATTCCATTCGTTGGAATTAACCCAACACACTTGCATATTATTTCCCCATGTCTATTTCACTTCGAGCTTCTCCTTCCAAACCTTGCCAATAATTCTTTTCCCGTTTTTCGAGGTCCTTCCAAAAACCCTCCAGCCATTTTAATTAAATTTCTTGCATTTTTGCGAGTCTAGGGAATTTATCCCCATGCACAAATTCCTCCCCTACCTTCTCTTTCTTTTCTTTCTCTTTTCTATTTTGTTTTAAAAGGGAAATAAGGAAGAGAGCCTAGCCTTTTTTCCTCCCTCCTAGGCCTATTGGGCTTCAGCCTCCTTTTCCTTCTCCTCTAGGCCCATTTATCCCCAAACCCTATCCCGCAGCCTCCATCCCAGCGCTCGCACTCGCTCCCCTCGTCCCCCTCAGCCGCCGCACACCTCTCCCTCTCGCAAGATGCCCGAACCCTCTTGATCTCTCCCCGTCGCCTCGACCCTCAGCTCCTGCGCCGCCCCAGTTCGCCCCGCTCCTTCCTCCAGCGCCGGCCAGGGGAGCCGCCCCGCCGGCCAGGCCCTCGCCTCCAGCGGCCGCGCCGTCGTCCACCGCAGGCCCGCGAGCGGCAGCGCCCCTCCGGCCATGGACTTCCTCCCGTGAGCCGCCGCGCGCCAGAGCCCCTCCTCTCCAGAAGACGAGCGCCAGGGCCGCGCCCGCATCGCCATCGCCGCCGAGGTCCCTGCGACCTCCTCTCCAGCACCATACCACCGCACCATCCCCGCGGCCCCGAGCGCCCGCCCCTTGGAGCCGCACCTCCCTCCGATTCTCCAGCAGCGCCGGCCCCCGCCGTGGTCTCCCATCTCCTTCGCCTCGTTCCCTGCTCCTTCCTCCTCCGTGTCGTGGTTGTTTTGCTGCTGCTGCTGCTGTCCAAGTACCTCGGCACCGAGCCCGCAGTTCTTCCCTTCGGCGCGCCAAGGCCAGCACCGCAGCGACCCTCCCCTGCTTCACGCCAAAAACCGCTGCTGCTGCTGTGAACGTGGCCGTGACCGCCATGTTCTTGTTTTGTTGTTTGTTCCTGTTGTTTTTCGCCAAGTGCACCGCAGGCAAGAACCGGTCTCCGAACATCAAGTACATCTACGGCCCCGAACGCCTACGAACCACGACCAAGTACCACGACGACCCGAGCGGCTACGAAACGTGTACGACTACATGTGTGATGCGCCAAGTACCACTACCGTCGCGAGAACGAGAACCCCCAAGTACCACGACGACCGACTCGGCAAGTACCCCTACAGAACGTGTTCCACTACCGTCGCCCGGAAAAGATGGATGCTCCAAGTACCTCTACGGAACGAACGTGTATGACCACCTTCGGTGATGAAACGAGTACAACTACTTCCCACTACGGAACGAGTACCCCTATCGATGAACGAGAACGTCTACTTCGACTTCTTCCACTACGTCCCTCGACGACTCGAACCCCTCCGAGAACGCACGCTTCGAAGGTATAACCCCGAGACGATGACCCGTGAGATGCTTGTTGTGGTTGTATGAAATGTTTCCCGTGTGTGCTCCGTGCCGTTTCGTCCGTTTGTCATGCTCCTCGGTTGCCTCGTCGCCGACTCGTGGGAACCCGGTGACGGGATCAACCCACTTTCATCTCGTTTGACTCGCTCACTCCACCTTTCCTTTTGCACCGGACTCTCAACGAGTTACCGGAACCGAGATGTTGCCGTTGCATCATTTTCGGATCGTTGCCGTGGCACCTTTTTGTTCCACCACAGTGACAATACTTCATATCTCTTTTAAGTCAACCTTTTAATAATTGCATAAACTTGATCATGTCATCCACATCATGTTAACAACCTTTAATGTGTGAATTGTTGTTTGCTTATAATTGCTAAACATGCTCATGGGGATTTTCCGGAATTTGTTGTTGTTATTTCCGGCCTCATTTAAAATGCCTAAATAGTTAGTTTACTTATGCTACACCTCTTGCCATGTTAACAAACATTTAATCTTGTCTTGTTAATATCGAGAGTCAATTAAATAATTAAATGTGGTGTTTCGTCAATATGCAACTCGTTGCATATTGAGCTCCACTTAACTTGTAGTGTTGTTTGTGCACTTTGCCATGCCATGCATATTTAAACCGGACATGCATCATACTTGGATGTGCATCTATGCCATGTTTATGCTTGTGTGTTTACCGTGTTGTTTCTTCTTTCCGGTTGCTTCTCTTGTTAGCTTCGGTTTCATTCCGGAGTTGTGAGGATTCGCTCGACTGTGTTGCTTCGTCTACTTCATGGATCCGTTCTTCTTCCTTGTGGAATCCCAGGCAAGATGACCGAACCCGGATACCATTACTATCTTTGCCTATTGCTAGTAGTCTCGATCTATAGTTTTGCCTCGATGCCCATGTTTTCCTGTCAGCCTCCTATTGTAACCATGAACCTGTTTAACCACCCTTCCTATGCAAACCGTTGAATGGCTAAGTACGCTTCGCTCAGCCCCTCTTATAGCATTGCTAGTTGCAGGTGAAGATTGAAGATGCTTGCTTCATGATGAAGTTTGGTTGGGTTATATCACACTATATAAATGCTTAAAATGAAATCATCTATATATTGGCAAGGGTGGAAGGCTAAGCCTTTTGCTTGGTGATTTGTTCCACTCATGCCGTTAGGAACCGTATAAACCGGTGTTATGTTCCTTGATTATGCGTTCCTAACACGGTTGGGGTGTATGGGACCCCCTTGATAAACCGCTAAGTGCTAAGTCTTTTCCAGCAAGTCCCAACATTGGTACTATTCGCCTAATAACTAAAAAAAACATGCATAAGGGTCTTGCAAACCCTCTTTTATTTTAATTCCACAACCCCGGGCCAGTGCTCCACATGAGTGTTGGTCCGAAACGGGGGTCCTGCGGGGCCACCACGAGGAAACTCGAGGTTTGGTAAAAACCCGTAGCATCACCCATCCGGTCGTGTCCTGAGACTTAGATATGCGTGGCTACTATCAGGGTGTCGACACGCCGGGAGGATTTGCTGGATTAGCCTTACCTTAGTTCGGTTTAACTTGAGCACGGGATTCCGAGAATACTCGGGTCTTCCCACCTATGGAGTTGCGACTCCGCGGATCGTGGGCTTGTAATGGGTCAAGTTGGAACACCCCTGCAGGGTTTTGAACTTTTGAAAGCCGTGCCCGCGGTTATGTGGCAGATGGGAGCTTGTTAATATCCGGTTGTAGATAACTTGACACAATGTTTCTAATACACTACCAGCGTGTGTTCCGTGACTATCAATTTCTGAATAGGGATTCGGGAGTTGAACACGGTGGGGTTATGTTTGTTGAGCTTTAGCTAGGATCACTTCGTGATCATCTTTCGGCCGAGGCACTTCTCTTCTCGCTCTCTATTACGTAAGTTAGTGCTAGTTGCTGCTGCAGACTCTTGTTGTTCCTTCACCTCTTATTCTTTCTCCAGCCTTGTTCCTCACCCAAGGCTTAAATAGTCATGTTACCCGGGAACGGGATTGCTGAGTCCTCTGTGGCTCACAGTTACTTCACCACACCAGATGCAGGTTCAGCCGAGTTCGATGCAGGAGTTGGATCAGTTCTTCACCAGGAGCTCGATGAAGAGCGTGGCTGTTTGTTTGTGACGTTCGACGTTCAGTAGTGGTTCTTCTACTAGGATTCGATCCTGACCTGTGGCTTTATGTTGTTTTGGTATCTTTCTTTTGGATCTTCACCCGTAGTCGGGTTGTGATGTTTTGGATGATGATTGCTTATGTAATGTATTGTGTGAAGTGGCGAGTGTAAGCCAACTATCTTCTTTTGCAATTTAATCCCTCTTTTACATGAGTCGTGCAAAGATACCAAACTTGAGATCATTCTAGGATGGGCTTATACCTTTAAGTCGTGCCTCGACACGTAGGAGGTATAGTCCCATCCTGGGCATTACAAGTTGGTATTCAGAGCCTTCTCCGACCTAGAAGCCCTCATTGATTGATCGAATCGTTGACGGTTGAGTCTAGGCACACACTGAAAATGTTTTGAGTCCTATATATATATCGGAGAGTAGGATTGAGAGTAGGATTTCTGTTTGCTTCTCATCTCTTTTCACTCTGGTGAGGACTCCTGACGATTACTCTTGCCTCTTCTACTTTCAAAAATTGCACCAAATTTTTTTAGGATCTCGCGAGTATTGTTTGGATTGTTTCGATGTCTTTGTGACGAGAACATTGTTCTCGATGCCTCCTGTCATTAGGGGTTGTGGCAGTGTCCCGGGGAGTTGAGCTCCGAGGTGTTGTCGTCACAAATCCATCGCGGCAGTACTAAATACTTAAGATGGCCGACATCGAAAATCTCTCCTATACGGCCAGTGGCAAGATAACCCCAACATCACCCAGTACTGGGGAGGTAGTTCGAGAGTATTGCCATAGCTTGTATAGTGGATGCGTTTCGAAGGTCCGAGGTAAACAGTTTCCGAGAAAGACTGGTTATGTGTTGAAGGATGGATACACCTGGATGTAGGTTTAGAGTTGATTGCGCGGTGCTTCCCGTGTATCCCCAACACCTGATTGCATAACTGGAAACTTTCGGAAATCTATAGGTGGGTTCATCTAGTAGTTCTAGGCATTCTTCCAACAGATGCACGATATGAAGTTCGGGGTTCTACATTGAGTGAAGTGGTTTTATGGACTTGTTCTGATCGGGAGTTGCATCTTAAAGGGTCCTTGGCTATGCTGATCCGGGGATTGCAAAACCCTTTTGTAACACGTTCCATGAGCTTTCAGCACGAAGATGTCGAACGAAGCTTCTATCTTGTATTTGTTCTATCTGATCCTTGTTCCTTTTTATTTATCTTTTGTTCTCCAAGTGGCTTCTCGACCAGTTGATGTACCTACGGAATTCATCCGTTCAATTCTCTGTTCGGATGATATTGTGAAGATCATGTTGCACATCTACCCTTTGTTTTTGTTTTGATTCTGGTATTCGAGTTGCTTCGATGTCAAATGTTGATCCCATACCCTTCCTAATCGGTGTTCTCATAATTCTATGGGAGTGCTAGTCCTTCTTAACCATCGAGATATTCATGTTAATCCTTTTCAACCGGTGTGCCTTCTCTTCAAGTTATTCCATACAGACGCCGTTGAAAAATCTGACGATTTGTCTGTTTCATTCATCCCAAGTTGTCTTTGTTTTCCCCACCCTCCCACCCTTCTTCTTCTTGGAGCCAGAAATTCTCAGATGAAGTATCCATTTATTCATGTGACATTCCTTCATTCTTTTCCTTCAATGTTCTTATCCGGTGATTTATCGTGAAGATGCTCAAGAGCTTCAAGTTCATCATTCTTAATTCTAATATTCTACCGGTGGATATAATTCAAGATTTCGGTGTTGATCTTATCCTTTTCCTCATTTCACAATGCTCTCTTATTCCGGTGCTCCAATTAATCATTCTCCTCTTGTTATTCATATCCGGAGTGTTGAAGATATCTCAGAAGATTCATAATTCCATTCTTAATCCGTTCAAATTAATTTTCAGGATTGTTATCTTATTCAAGCCATTTAATTCAACCGGTGCAATATCTCTTAAGAAATCTTTTCCAACGGTGATTTCTTTGAGTGGGCCCTAACCCACAGGTCTTCTCCCAGGATCTTACCTGACTCTTCTTTTTCCGGAGTTATTCTCAAATTCTTTCAAAGTGTGACGTAAGAATGAATTTACATCAGTCACATGCCTTCTCCAAGTTTACTTTCAAATTCTTTTTCACCATTGTTTCAACCTTTTTAATTCGTCATTCCGGAGTGCTCAACAATTCTTCATGGCATTTCTCGTCTTCATTCTCAACATTTGAAGATCGGAGAAGTGTTTCTCTTAAATCTTGGTCCGTTCTCTTGAAGATTCATGGTTCTTGCTTCATGCCATCCTCATTATTGTTCCGTTTGTGAGGAATTCTTTTATACCATCCGAAGCTTTTCATGAATTCTTTCCATTGTGATCCTCCGAAGGCCATCATTTCAGAATATTTCTTCGTTCTCAGTTTTCAACATCGTCCTCCAACTATTCTTAATTGATGTCTCTTCGTTCGTCTCCAATTTTTACGGTGGTTCTTTCAAGTTTACCCTTCCATTGTTATCGTTTTAATTCATTTGTTCTTTTCTCAATCCTACCGGTGCTTTGTTCAGGATTTATCCAAGGTTGTGCTAGATCCCTCTTTAATTCTTTGCAACGAGAATAAGTAGTACGCCAAATCCGTTTGCTTGTCATCAATTTAATTTGATGAAGGATAAGCATACAATAAATCTTATTCTTATTTCCTCGAGTGATTAATCTCTGTTTTCCGAAGCTTGTTCATCATATCATATTCTCGGTTCTAAGTTGTTCATCTTGTTTTCCGGAGTTTCAAGTTATTTAATTACATCATTTCAAAGCTCCATCTAATTCATCGCAGGCCTTGAATCTTATTCTTTTCATTTTTTCGCTTCTCATGCTTTCTTTACCGGAGTTCTTCATGGTGGTTCATCATCATTTAATTCATCCTCGAAGTCTTCATCAAGATTCTTGTTGGAGCTCAAGCATTCTTCTTCTTGCATTTCCAAGTGCAATTCTTTCTACCTTATCTTTTCAGATGGTGTTATGTCATTTTTGACAATTCCTTCATGTTTCATGATTCACGAGTTATCAAGAATGAGATATTTAAACCCATCTTATTCTTTGTTCATGAAATCCTTTCAACCCCTCATTTTTTATTCGTTGGAGTATTCTTGGGTTGTATTCACCTAAAAGCTTTCCTTGAGAATTGTTGCTATTATGGTGCTTATAAATGACCCAAGTTCTTCATTTAACATTCCGGTGAGTTAAGATTTCATCAACTTGTTCATCTCAATCCAAGCAATTCGTTTCTGTTTGTGGCTGGTTGTCACCTCTTAATTTTGAGATGTTTTCCATAAGCCCACATGAAGCTTATTCTTTCGTTGTTGAATTTCCAACAACTCTATTCAATCCATCTTGGTCAGGATGCTCTTTCAAATTCAATTTTGAGAGAAGTTGTCTTGTTCTTCTCCATTCATTTCTTTCATTGATTATATGCTATTCTTTCGTTCCGGAGGCATTGTGATGTTGATCTCTCCAAATCATCATCTCGTTTTTTTATCAATATCATATTCTCCCTTGCTTGTCTATCTAACCAGAGTGTTGTATTCTTCATTTCAGTTCCGTCATCTTATCTAGTTTTTTGCCTATCTTTTTAACCGGAGTGTTGTCTGAATCTTTCTTAACCTTTTGCCATTCTTTTAATTGTTTCGGAGGCAATGTGTTGTTGTTTTCTTCAAATATCATTCCATCTCCTCAAGTTCTTGTCCAATTCCTTCCATTTTTAGACGGAGTGCTGTCCAAATTCTGTCATTCTTATTCCTTGGTTATACCATTGCAGTTTCATAGTCTTTTGGTCCGTGAGCTCTTGTTTCATGTCTTCTAACCTACAAGGTTCTCTTAATGCTCCTTGTTCCTCTTTTCTAACGGAGTGTTTTCATCTTCGTTCACCTCCGTTGTATTCTTTCTTTCAAGATTGTTCAACCTCTCAGGTTCTTTGGTTTCACTCGTCTGTCAAAGAAGCAACTTTGTTTTACCTCTTCCTTTTCCCTTTTTACCCGGTGATATCTCTAGGATCTCGGGTCGAGATCCTCTGTTAGTGTGGGAGAGTTGTGACGCCCGAAGACCGACGTCCCAGAAGATTTCAGAAGATTCCAGATGTTCCGGGTTGCCCGTGTGTTCTTTTGTGCTTGTGTTATTTATTTTTGCATTGCATCATGTCATCATGCCATCATGTTATTTATTTTTGCATCTCAACCTAAATAAATCGTGTGGGCCTTCGGTCCATTTAAATCGAGGGAAGGATGACTTCTCTTTATAACTTATAAAAGTCTCTCAATATTTAGGGAGCTATATAATAAATATTCCATTCGTTGGAATTAACCCAACACACTTGCATATTATTTCCCCATATCTATTTCACTTCGAGCTTCTCCTTCCAAACCTTGCCAATAATTCTTTTCCCGTTTTTCGAGGTCCTTCCAAAAACCCTCCAGCCATTTTAATTAAATTCCTTGCATTTTTGCGAGTCTAGGGAATTTATCCCCATGCACAAATTCCTCCCCTACCTTCTCTTTCTTTTCTTTCTCTTTTCTATTTTGTTTTAAAAGGGAAATAAGGAAGAGAGCCTAGCCTTTTTTCCTCCCTCCTAGGCCTATTGGGCTTCAGCCTCCTTTTCCTTCTCCTCTAGGCCCATTTATCCCCAAACCCTATCCCGCAGCCTCCATCCCAGCGCTCGCACTCGCTCCCCTCGTCCCCCTCAGCCACCGCACACCTCTCCCTCTCGCAAGATGCCCGAACCCTCTCGATCTCTCCCCGTCGCCTCGACCCTCAGCTCCTGCGCCGCCCCAGTTCGCCCCGCTCCTTCCTCCAGCGCCGGCCAGGGGAGCCGCCCCGCCGGCCAGGCCCTCGCCTCCAGCGGCCGCGCCGTCGTCCACCGCAGGCCCGCGAGCGGCAGCGCCCCTCCGGCCGTGGACTTCCTCCCGTGAGCCGCCGCGCACCAGAGCCCCTCCTCTCCAAAAGACGAGCGCCAGGGCCGCGCCCGCATCGCCATCGCCGCCGAGGTCCCTGCGACCTCCTCTCCAGCACCAGACCACCGCACCATCCCCGCGGCCCCGAGCGCCCGCCCCTTGGAGCCGCACCTCCCTCTGATTCTCCAGCAGCGCCGGCCCCCGCCGTGGTATCCCATCTCCTCCGCCTCGTTCCCTGCTCCTTCCTCCTCCGTGCCGTGGTTGTTTTGCTGCTGCTGCTGTCCAAATACCTCAGCGCCGAGCCCGCAGTTCTTCCCTTCGGCGCGCCAAGGCCAGCACCGCAGCGCCCCTCCCCTGCTTCATGCCAAAAACCGCTGCTGCTGCTGTGAACGTGGGCGTGACCGCCATGTTCTTGTTTTGTTGTTTGTTCCTGTTGTTTTTCGCCAAGTGCACCGCAGGCAAGAACCAGTCTCCGAACGTCAAGTACATCTACGACCCCGAACGCCTACGAACCACGACCAAGTACCACGACGACCCGAGCGGCTACGAAACGTGTACGACTACATGTGTGATGCGCCAAGTACCACTACCGTCGCGAGAACGAGAACCCCCAAGTACCACGACGACCGACTCGGCAAGTACCCCTACGGAACGTGTTCCACTACCGTCGCCCGGAAAAGATGGATGCTCCAAGTACCTCTACGGAACGAACGTGTATGACCACCTTCAGTGATGAAACGAGTACAACTACTTCCCACTACGGAACGAGTACCCCTACCGATGAACAAGAACGTCTACTTCGACTTCTTCCACTACGTCCCTCGACGACTCGAACCCCTCCGAGAACGCACGCTTCGAAGGTATAACCCCGAGACGATGACCCGTGAGATGCTTGTTGTGGTTGTATGAAATGTTTCCCGTGTGTGCTCCGTGCCGTTTCGTCCGTTTGTCATGCTCCTCGGTTGCCTCGTCGCCGACTCGTGGGAACCCGGTGACGGGATCAACCCACTTTCATCTCGTTTGACTCGCTCACTCCACCTTTCCTTTTGCACCGGACTCTCAACGAGTTACCGGAACCGAGATGTTGCCGTTACATCATTTTCGGATCGTTGCCGTGGCACCTTTTCATTCCACCACGGTGACAATACTTCATATCTCTTTTAAGTCAACATTTTAATAATTGCATAAACTTGACCATGTCATCCGCATCATGTTAACAACCTTTAATGTGTGAATTGTTGTTTGCTTATAATTGCTAAACATGCTCATGGGGATTTTTCGGAATTTGTTGTTGTTATTTCCGGCCTCATTTAAAATGCCTAAATAGTTAGTTTACTTATGCTACACCTCTTGCCATGTTAACAAACATTTAATCTTGTCTTGTTAATATCGAGAGTCAATTAAATAATTAAATGTGGTGTTTCGTCAATATGCAACTCGTTGCATATTGAGCTCCACTTAACTTGTAGTGTTGTTT
Organism: Secale cereale; assembly: GCA_902687465.1. Taxonomy (NCBI): domain Eukaryota; kingdom Viridiplantae; phylum Streptophyta; class Magnoliopsida; order Poales; family Poaceae; genus Secale; species Secale cereale. Next base: position 876,278,942 of record LR738711.1, on the reverse strand, counting down.
GTGCACTTTGCCATGCCATGCATATTTAAACCGGACATGCATCATACTTGGATGTGCATCGTACGCCATGTTTATGCTTGTGTGTTTACCGTGTTGTTTCTTCTTTCCGGTTGCTTCTCTTGTTAGCTTCGGTTTCGTTCCGGAGTTGTGAGGATTCGCTCGACTGTGTTGCTTCGTCTACTTCATGGATCCATTCTTCTTCCTTGTGGAATCCCAGGCAAGATGACCGAACCCGGATACCATTACTATCTTTGCCTATTGCTAGTAGTCTCGATCTATAGTTTTGCCTCGATGCCCATGTTTTCCTGTCAGCCTCCTATTGTAACCATGAACCTGTTTAACCACCCTTCCTATGCAAACCGTTGAATGGCTAAGTACGCTTCGCTCAGCCCCTCTTATAGCATTGCTAGTTGCAGGTGAAGATTGAAGATGCTTGCTTCATGATGAAGTTTGGTTGGGTTATATCACACTATATAAATGCTTAAAATGAAATCATCTATATATTGGCAAGGGTGGAAGGCTAAGCCTTTTGCTTGGTGATTTGTTCCACTCATGCCGTTAGGAACCGTATAAACCGGTGTTATGTTCCTTGATTATGCGTTCCTAACACGGTTGGGGTGTATGGGACCCCCTTGATAAACCGCTAAGTGCTAAGTCTTTTCCAACAAGTCCCAACATTGGTACTATTCGCCTAATAACTAAAAAAAACATGCATAAGGGTCTTGCAAACCCTCTTTTATTTTAATTCCACAACCCCGGGCCAGTGCTCCACATGAGTGTTGGTCCGAAACGGGGGTCCTGCGGGGCCACCACGAGGAAACTCGAGGTTTGGTAAAAACCCGTAGCATCACCCATCCGGTCATGTCCTGAGACTTAGATATGCGCGGCTACTATCAGGGTGTTGACACGCCGGGAGGATTTGCTGGATTAGCCTTACCTTAGTTCGGTTTAACTTGAGCACGGGATTCTGAGAATACTCGGGTCTTCCCACCTATGGAGTTGCGACTCCGCGGATCGTGGGCTTGTAATGGGTCAAGTTGGAACACCCCTGCAGGGTTTTGAACTTTCGAAAGCCGTGCCCGCGGTTATGTGGCAGATGGGAGCTTGTTAATATCCGGTTGTAGATAAATTGACACAATGTTTCTAATACACTACCAGCGTGTGTTCCGTGACTGTCAATTTCCGAATAGGGATTCGGGAGTTGAACACGGTGGGGTTATGTTTGTTGAGCTTTAGCTAGGATCACTTCGTGATCATCTTTCGGCCGAGGCACTTCTCTTCTCGCTCTCTATTACGTAAGTTAGTGCTAGTTGCTGCTGCAAACTCTTGTTGTTCCTTCACCTCTTATTCTTTCTCCAGCCTTGTTCCTCACCCAAGGCTTAAATAGTCATGTTACCCGGGAACGGGATTGCTGAGTCCTCTGTGGCTCACAGTTACTTCACCACACCAGATGCAGGTTCAGCCGAGTTCGATGCAGGAGTTGGATCAGTTCTTCACCAGGAGCTCGATGAAGAGCGTGGCTGTTTGTTTGTGACGTTCGACGTTCAGTAGTGGTTCTTCTACTAGGATTCGATCCTGACCTATGGCTTTATGTTGTTTTGGTATCTTTCTTTTGGATCTTCACCCGTAGTCGGGTTGTGATGTTTTGGATGATGATTGCTTATGTAATGTATTGTGTGAAGTGGCGAGTGTAAGCCAACTATCTTCTTTTGCAATTTAATCCCTCTTTTACATGAGTCGTGCAAAGATACCAAACTTGAGATCATTCTAGGATGGGCTTATACCTTTAAGTCGTGCCTCGACACGTAGGAGGTATAGTCCCATCCTGGGCATTACATCTATGTGGATGAAGTTTGTGGATTGTTTACGCTTGCAGGTATTCCCGAGGATGTTATCAAGAAGAAGGTCTTCCCTTTATCTTTGAAGGGAGATGCATTGACATGGTTTAGGCTATGTGATGATATGGGATCTTGGAACTATAATAGTCTGAAGTTGGAATTTCATCAGAAGTTATACCCTATGCACCAGGTTCATCGTGATCGTAATTATATTTATAATTTCTGGCCTCGCGAAGGAGAAAGCATCGCTCAAGCTTGGGGGAGGCTTAAGTCAATGTTATATTCATGCCCCAATCATGAGCTTCCAAGAAAGATGATCATCCAAAAAAATTATGCACGGCTTTCTCTCAATAATCGCACCATGCTTGATAATTCTTGTTATGGCTCTTTTATGATGAAGACTATTGAATTCAAATGGGATTTATTGGAAAGAATTAAACGCAACTCCGAAGATTGGGATCTCGACGAAGGTAAGCAGTCAGGTATGACCCCTAAGTTTGATTGTGTTAAAGCTTTTATGGATACCGATGTTTTCCGTGAGTTTAGCACTAAATATGGACTTGACTCTGAGGTGGTAGCTTCTTTCTGTGAATCTTTTGCTACTCATGTTGATCTCCCCAAGGAGAAGTGGTTTAAATACCATCCCCCTATTGAAGTAAAAGTAGTTGAACCTATTAAAGTTGAAGAAAAGACTATCACTTATAATGTTGATCCCGTTATTCCTACCGCTTATATCGAGAAACCACCTTTCCCTGTTAGGATAAAGGATCATGCTCAAGCTTCAACTATATTTCGTAAGAGTAATACTAGAACACCTACACCCTCTGAGCAAATTAAAGTTGAACCTAGTGTTGCCATGGTTAAAGATCTCTTGGTAGAAGATTTAGATGGACATGTTATTTATCTCCAAGAAGAGTCTGCTAGGTTAGCCAAACCCAATGCTAGGAATAAACATAAACCTATCGTAGGCTTGCCTGTTATCTCTGTTAAGATAGGAGATCATTGCTATCATGGTTTATGCGACGTAGGTGCTAGTGCGAGCATTATCCCTTTTGATTTGTATAACGAAATTATGCATGATATTGCACCTGTTGAGTTAGAAGGGATTGATGTTACTATTAAGCTTGCTAATAGAGAAACTATTTCACCAGTTGGGATTGTTAGAGATATTGAAGTCTTGTGTGGGAAGATTAAATACCCTGGTGATTTTCTTGTTCTTAGTTCCCCACAAGATGCTTTCTGTCCCATTATATTTGGTAGACCCTTCTTGAATACTGTTAATGCCAAGATAGACTGCGTGAAGGACATTGTCACTATTGGATTAGGAGATATGTCTCATGATTTTAATTCTGCTAAATTCCGTAGACAACCCCTTGAAAAGGCAGCACCCAGTAAAGATGAACTTATTGGTCTTGCTTCTATTGTCGTGCCACCTAATGATCCTTTAGAACAATACTTGCTAGACCATGAAAATGATATGCATATGAATGAAAGAAGGGAGATAGATGAAATATTCCTTACACAGGGACACGTATTGAAAAACAACTTGCCTGTTGAAATCCTAGGGGATCCCCCTCCACCCAAGGGTGATCCCGTGTTTGAACTTAAACCTTTGCCTGATAATCTTAAGTATGTTTATCTTGATGAAAAGAAGATATATCCTGTTATTATTAGTGCTAACCTTTCAGAGCATGAAGAAGAAAGATTATTGAAAACTCTGAAGAAGCACCGAGCTGGTATTGGATATAGTCTCGATGATCTTAAGGGCATTAGTTCCACTATATGTCAACACAAGATAAAATTGGAAGAAAATGCTAAACCAGTTATTGATCATCAGCGACGGTTAAATCCTAAGATGAAAGAAGTGGTAAGGAAGGAAATTCTAAAGCTCCTAGAGGCAGGTATTATCTATCCCATTGCTGATAGCCAGTGGGTAAGTCATGTCCATTGTGTTCCCAAGAAAGGAGGTATGACTGTCGTCCCTAATGATAAAGATGAATTGATCCCGCAAAGAATAGTTACAGGTTATAGGATGGTAATTGATTTCTGTAAGTTAAATAAAGCTACTAAGAAAGATCATTACCCCTTGCCATTTATTGATCAAATGCTAGAAAGGTTATCCAAACATACTCATTTCTGTTTTCTAGATGGTTATTCTGGTTTCTCTCAAATACCTGTGTCAAAAGGGGATCAAGAAAGGACCACCTTCACTTGTCCTTTCGGTACCTTTGCTTATAGATGTATGCCTTTTGGTTTATGTAATGCACTTGCTACCTTTCAAATATGCATGACGGCTATATTCTCTGACTTTTATGAAAAGATTGTTGAGGTTTTCGTGGATGATTTCTCCGTTTACGGAACTTCTTTTGATGATTGCTTAAGCAACCTTGATCGAGTTTTACAGAGATGCGAAGACACTAATCTTGTATTGAATTGGGAGAAGTGCCACTTTATGGTTAATGAAGGCATTGTCTTGGGACATAAAATTTCTGAAAGAGGTATTGAAGTTGACAAAGCTAAGGTTGATGCTATTGAAAAGATGCCATGCCCTAAGGATATCAAAGGTATACGAAGTTTCCTTGGTCATGCCGGGTTTTATAGGAGGTTCATTAAGGACTTCTCCAAAATCTCCAGGCCTCTGACTAATCTTTTACAGAAAGATATTCCTTTTGTCTTTCATGATGATTGTCTAGAAGCATTTGAAATACTTAAGAAAGCATTGATCTCTGCACCTATTGTCTAGCCTCTTGACTGAAATTTACCCTTTGAGATTATGTGCGATGCTAGTGATTATGTTGTAGGAGCTGTTCTAGGGCAAAGAGTTGATAAGAAATTGAATGTTATCGAGTATGCTAGTAAAACTCTAGATAGTGCCCAAAGGAATTATGCTACCACTGAAAAAGAATTTTTAGCAGTTGTGTTTGCTTGTGATAAGTTTAGACCATACATCATTGATTCTAAAGTAACTATTCACACTGATCATGCTACTATCAAATACCTTATGGAAAAGAAAGATGCTAAACCTAGACTTATTGGATGGGTTCTCTTGCTGCAAGAATTTGACTTGCATATTATTGATAGAAAGGGAGCTAAGAACCCCGTAGCAGATAACTTATCTAGGTTAGAGAATATACTGGATGACCCACAACCTATTGATGATAGCTTTCCTGATGAACAACTAGCTGTCATAAATACTTCTCGTACTGCTCCATGGTATGCTGATTATGCTAATTACATTGTTGCAAAGTTTATACCCCCTAGCTTCACATACTAGCAAAAGAAAAAGTTCTTCTATGATTTGAGACATTACTTTTGGGATGATCCACATCTCTATAAAGAAGGAGTAGATGGTATTATTAGATGTTGTGTACCTGAGCATGAACAGGAACAGATCCTACGCAAGTGTCACTGCGAAGCCTATGGAGGACACCATGCGAGAGACAGAACTGCACACAAGGTATTGCAATCCGGTTTTTATTGGCCTACTCTCTTCAAGGATGCTCGTTAGTTTGTCTTATCATGTGATGAATGTCAAAAAATTGGTAATATTAGTAGACGTCAAGAAATGCCTATGAATTGTTCACTTGTTATTGAACCATTTGATGTTTGGGGCTTTGATTATATGGAACCTTTTCCTTCCTCTAATGGGTACACACATATTTTAGTTGCTGTTGATTACGTTACTAAGTGGGTAGAAGCTATTCCAACTAGTAGTGCTGATCATAACACCTCTATTAAGATGCCTAAAGAAGTTATATTTCCGAGGTTTGGAGTCCCTAGATATCTAATGACTAATGGTGGTTCACACTTTATTCATGGTGCTTTCCGTAAGATGCTTGCTAAGTGATGGCTTCTCGCCCCTCGTTGGTTACCCCAAGTGGAAGGTTGAGATGTAGCGTGGCGGCAAATTTCCCTTGGCAAAGATACCAAAGATCGAATCCCGTGAGACTCCGAGGGTCGACAAGTAGGTGTCAACGGCGCCAGAAACTTAGCGGTTGACGGGACCTGCACACAGATACAGATAACTTTGCTCCCAACGAGTACAGAGAGGTTGTCAATCCCTCCGGCCTTGTTGTTTACAAAGGATCAAACACAAGAGATAATAATGATAGTTGTGACTGCAACTAGGAAATAAAAACAGGAAGTAAATAGAAGGTGTGATCAGCGGTGGTAATATGGACCGGGGTCCCATGATGTTCACTAGTGATGTCTCTCTCCCAAAAGACGATAAAACAGCAAAGCGAGGTAAACAAATTACAGCTGGGCAATTGACAGGATTATGTGCGCAAACCAATGCTAACTATGCTGCAAAGAAAGGTAGAGGCTCAAAAGCATGGGCGGTACGCCAAGGCAAGTAGACCGAAATCCATCTGCATCTACTACTAATCATCCACCTTGAGATATCTATCCAGAACATCTCGCTGGTATTAAGTTGTGAATCCCACCCAAAGTGTAAACTCAAAGCAACAGAAAACTGCATTAAAAGAACTTTGCGTAAAGTAAACAATCCTTGCACCCGCAAGTACAAGCACCGTTGTTTTCTCCCTTGTGGAAACAGCACATCCCCTAGACTCATGTTTCTGTCACTCAAGCTAGTCATCAGGGGGCATGAACCCACAATCAAGCATAACGCTCCCTCTTGGAGTTACTACCTACTACTTGGCCAAAGCAATAAACAGCAACGGAGAACATGCAAGAATTACTCAAGAACAAAGATATAAAAGAGGTGAATCAAATATATTACTCAAACACAATCTGAACATAGTCTCATAATCCATCAGATCCCAGCAAACTCAGCAAAGCAACAGCAGAAAGATTACATATGTGCCTCGATCATGTAGGGCAGCTCACGAGGTCTAAACCATGAAGAGCAAAGAGGGGAGGAGAACATCACATAGCTACTGATCATGGACCCATGGTCCAAGGTGGACTACTCATGACTCATCCGGGAAGCGTCCATGGTGGTGGAGAAGCTCCCGGTGGTGGTTCTCCCCACCGGCAGGGTGCCGGGAAGAGTTCTCCTGATGCTCCCGATCTTGGAAGCGCTGCGGCGGCGGAACAGAGGCAAGATCGCGAAAAAGGGTTCTGTCCTCGAGGGTTTCGGGACGAGAGGGATATATAGGCGAAGGAGGGCAGCCAGAAGCTGAAAAAGATGATCTGGTGATTTTATTCGAATTTTTCTGTCCAAGGACAGAATCTGTTTTCTGGACAGCACGTCACAACTTTTGAACTTTCTTGCAATCGGAGGCTAAACTTGGCACAAAGCTGAAAAGAAAAGATACAATGATGATGCTACTATAGTAACAAACATCAAGACACAACAAAAGCAAAATAAAATCTAAATCGTTGTGGGCTGCCTCCCAAAAGCGCTTTCTTTCATGCCTTTAAGCTAGGCATGATGCAAAAAGAGAAGATCAAGTTTTATCAAGAGTAAGAGAATAGCTAGCCCGTGTAACGGACTCAAAAGGCAACTTAATCTTCTTTCTAGGGAAGTGTTCCATCCCTTTCTTGAGAGGGAATTGGAATTTTATATTCCCCTCTTTCATGTCAATGATAGCACAAACGGTGCGAAGAAAAGGACGTCCCAAAATAATTGGACATGAAGGTTCACATTCAATATCCATAATAGTAAAATCAACGGGAACATAATTGTCATTGACAATGATAAGAACATCGTCGATCTTCCCCAAAGGTTTCTTTACGGAAGAATCAACAAGACGAACACCAAAAGAACAAGGATCAAAAGGTTTCAATTCAAACATATCATACATTCTTTTGGGCATAACAGAGGTACTAGCTCCAACATCACATAAAGCATAGCAAGAGAAGTTATTCAACTTAATTTTAATCATAGGATCCCAATTATCTTCTAGCTTTCTAGGTATGGAGGCTTCTACCCAAAGCTTCTCCTCCCTAGCTTTGATAAGAGCATTAGTGATATGCTCCGTGAAGGCAAGATTAAGTGTGCTAGTGTGGGGATCTCTAGACATCTTGTGAAGAAAACCAATAACTTCAGAAAGGGTGCAATTATCAAAATCAGGGTCACTACTATCAAGTAAAGTGGTAGTGGTGTCCTTTAGGCTCACTTGTTTGGTAGCTTCTATGGTCATAGGAGTTTCTTCTTCTACGGTTGAGGTCATAGCATCACCATTAATAGGTCCAATGGGACTAGGAGTGCATTGGGTGCTAAGAGTTTGGATATCCTCAACAACTTGAATAGTAGCAACAGTGTGGTGGGTAGGAAGGCTCGTAATTCTATCTTCTTCCTCCTTTTCTCTAGCCCATCTCTTTTTAAGTTTAGCCATCATCCTAATGTTTTCATTAATTTGCACTTGAATAGCATTCATAGGAGTGGTCTTCCTCTCCTCAAGAGGAGAAGTTCTAATTTTAAGCAACTCTACCTCATGGTCTAAATTGTCTACCTTCGAAGAGAGATTATCTAGTTTGTCTAGTTTTTCTTCTACACTCTTATTGAAGGCCTTTTGGGTAGTGATGAAGTCTTTAAGCATAATCTCTAGTTCAGAAGTGGAGTTCTTGGTGCTAGGATAAGCATTGTTGTTCCCATAGGAATTAGAGGGGAACGGTCTAGGGTTGCTACCAAAATTACTCCTATAAGCATTGTTATTGAAATTGTTTCTAGAGATAAAGTTCACATCTACTTGATCTTGAGCAATCAAAGAATTTAAAGGAACATCATGAGGATCAATAGAAGATTGCTTGGAAAGTAGAGACATGATCAAGTCAACTTTTTCATTTAGGGAGGAAATCTCCTCGACAGAGTTTACCTTCCTACCTGTTGGAGCACGTTCGGTGTGCCATTGGGAATAATTGGTCATCATCTCGTCGAGAAGCTTCGTGGCAGCACCAAGTGTAGTTGACATAAAGGTTCCTCCCGCGGCCGAATCTAACAAGTTCCGGGAGGTAAAGTTCAAGCCTGCATAAAAAGTTTGGATAACCATCCAAGTAGTCAAACCATGAGTAGGGCAGTTCTTGACAAGAGATTTCATGCGTTCCCAAGCTTGGGCAACGTGTTCATTATCCAATTGTTTAAAATTCATTATGTTACTCCTTAATTGGATAATTTTAGCAGGGGGATAGTACTTCCCAATAAAGGCATCCTTGCACTTGTCCCAAGAATCTATACTATTCCTAGGCAAGGATTGAAACCAGATTTTAGCTCCTCCTCTCAAGGAGAAAGGAAAAAGCGTAAGCTTAACAATATCACCATCTACTTCTTTGTACTTTTTCATATCACAGAGCTCAACAAAATTATTTAAGTGCAAAGCAGCATCATCTCCAGCACCGGAGAATTGATCTTTCATAACTAGGTTCAGCAAAGCAGGTTTAATCTCATAAGAAGGTGCTAAAGTGGCAGGTGTAGCAATAGGCGTGCAGATAAAGTCACTGTTGTTATGACTAGTGAAGTCACACAACTTGGTGTTCTCGGTGGAACCCATAGCGGCAGCAAGCAAGATAACTATTTTTGTGATTTTTGGTAAGGGACACTAAAGCAAAAACTGCAAGGTAAACTAACAAGACTAAAAAGCAAAGATAAAAGATAGCGTGCAACTCCCCTATCTTGAAGAGTGGAGTCCCCGGCAACGGCGCCAGAAACTTGCTTGATGGCTTCTCGCCCCTCGTTGGTTACCCCAAGTGGAAGGTTGAGATGTAGCGTAGCGGCAAATTTCCCTTGGCAAAGATACCAAGGATCGAATCCCGTGAGACTCCGAGGGTCGACAAGTAGGTGTCAACGGCGCCAGAAACTTAGCGGTTGACGGGACCTGCACACAGATACAGATAACTTTGCTCCCAACGAGTACAGAGAGGTTGTCAATCCCTCCGGCCTTGTTGTTTACAAAGGATCAAACACAAGAGATAATAATGATAGCTATGACTGTAACTAGGAAATAAAAACAGGAAGTAAATAGAAGGTGTGATCAGCGGTGGTAATATGGACCGGGGTCCCATGATGTTCACTAGTGATGTCTCTCTCCCAAAAGACGATAAAACAGCAAAGCGAGGTAAACAAATTACAGCTGGGCAATTGACAGGATTATGTGCGCAAACCAATGCTAACTATTCTGCAAAGAAAGGTAGAGGCTCAAAAGCATGGGCGGTACGCCAAGGCAAGTAGACCGAAATCCATCTGCATCTACTACTAATCATCCACCTTGAGATATCTATCCAGAACATCTCGCTGGTATTAAGTTACGAATCCCACCCAAAGTGTAAACTCAAAGCAACAGACAACTGCATTAAAAGAACTTTGCGTAAAGTAAACAATCCTTGCACCCGCAAGTACAATCACTGTTGTTTTCTCCCTTGTGGCAACAGCACATCCCCTAGACTCATGTTTCTGTCACTCAAGCTAGTCATCAAGGGGCATGAACCCACAATCAAGCATAACGCTCCCTCTTGGAGTTACTACCTACTACTTGGCCAAAGCAATAAACAGCAACGGAGAACATGCAAGAATTACTCAAGAACAAAGATATAAAAGAGGTGAATCAAATATATTACTCAAACACAATCTGAACATAGTCTCATAATCCATCAGATCCTAGCAAACTCAGCAAAGCAACAGCAGAAAGATTACATATGTGCCTCGATCATGTAGGGCAGCTCACGAGGTCTAAACCATGAAGAGCAAAGAGGGGAGGAGAACATCACATAGCTACTGATCATGGACCCATGGTCCAAGGTGGACTACTCACGACTCATCCGGGAAGCGTCCATGGTGGTGGAGAAGCTCCCGGTGGCGGTTCTCCCCTCCGGCAGGGTTCCGGGAAGAGTTCTCCTGATGCTCCCGATATTAGAAGCGCTGCGGCGGCGGAACAGAGGCGAGATCGCGAAAAAGGGTTCTGTCCTCGAGGGTTTCGGGACGAGAGGGATATATAGGTGAAAGTGCAACTAATCCCCGGGTGGTTTTGGCAATTAATAACAACATATATATCATTGAACTAATAGTTACTTGAGAATCATTTCAGAGAAGTTCAGTGATATGGGTATGGCAATGACTGAAGAAGTGGACCCCTCAAAATGCTAAGGCAAGCATTGGCAAAAGCTCAAGACTCCATTTTTGGTTTAGTGATCCAAGATCACATTGAGTCCATAGGAAAAGCCAATACTATTAAAAGGGGATGAGGTTGTGTTGATGATCTGGTTGCTCAAGTGCTTAGTGATATATCTCCTTCAACTATCAGCAACTTTCACTACAATACACACTCATAAGTAATCTCGGACCAACCGATTTTCCAAACTCAGTCCCACCGAGATGAACCACCTCAGCCATAAGCCAAACCCTAGAAAAATCGGTCATTCCGAGTTTGAGTTCGGTCTCACCGAAACATGGGCTGCCAAGCTTCTGTAACCGTTTGTCATCATATCGGAATAACCGAGATGACATTTTCGGTCTCACCGAAACTGGCAAGTTCCTGTCTTTGCTCAAATCGGACTAACCGAGATGGTATTTTCGGTCCCACCAAAAACCCCAACGTTCACTATATTTGAACTTTTGGTCTGACCGAGTTGTCCACTTCGGTCTCACCGAGATTGCTCAATTATGTGTGTAACGGTTGGATTTTGTGTGGAGGCTATATATACCCCTCCACCCCCTCTTCATTCGTGGAGAGAGCCATCAGAAAGAACTACCACTCCTACCTTACACTTTCTGAGAAGAGAACTACCTACCCTTGTGTTGAGATCAAGTTGCTCCACTCCCACCATATGAAACTTGATTTCTAACCTTCCCAAGTTGCTTTCCACTCAATCCTTTCTCCCACCACAGCCAAATCAGTGAGGAGAGTTGAGTGTTGGGGAGATTATCATTTGAAGCACAAGAGCAAGGAGTTCATCATCATCTACAACATCTATTACCTTTTGGAGGGTGGTGCCTCCTAGATTGGTTAGGTGTCGCTTGGGAGCCTCCGTCATCGAGATGTGGAGTTGAACCAAGAAGTTTGTAAGGGCAAGGAGATCGCCTACTTCGTGAAGATCTACCCCGAGTAAGGCTAGCCCTCCGTGGGCGTAGGCCATGATGGAATAGACAAGGTTGCTTCTTCGTGGACCCTTCGTGGGTGGAGCCCTCCGTGGACTCGCGCAGCCGTTACCTTCCGTGGGTTCAAGTCTCCATCAACGTGGATGTACGATAGCACCACCTATCGGAACCACGGGAAAAATCACCGCGTCTCCAAATTGCGTTTGCTCTTCTCCACCTCCCTTTACTACATGTGCAATTTACTTTCCGCTGCCTATACTCTATAATTGCATGTGTAGGGTGATACTTGTCTTGATCATAATTGTGAATCTGCCAAAAACTGTTCATGATCAAAAGGCAGAATTTTTATAATTACAAGTAGTCTAATCACCCCCCCTCTAGACATACTTTCGATCCTACAAGTGGTATCAGAGCTTTGGTCTCCATTGTTTTGGTTTCCATTGCATTGGACTCCATAAGCTTGGTTTCACAACCTAGGAGAGTATGGCGTCTAGTGAGGGTAATTATCGTAGAGGTCCTTACTTTGATGGTACAAATTTTGCTAGTTGGAAGCATAAAATGAAAATGCATATTCTTGGTCATAACCCAGCCGCATGGGGCATTATTTGTGTTGGCATGCAAGGTGAATTCTTCGAGGAAGGAAAAGTTCCGGATGCGAAGCTACACAGGAAGAGTTGCGGATGTTGCAAAACAATGCTCAAGCTTGTGACATTCTCTTCAATGCTTTGTGTCCCGAGGAGTTCAACAAAATCAGCCGTCTTGAGAATGCTAAAGAGATTTGGGATACTTTGGTTGAAATGCACGAAGGTACCGAGTCTGTGAAGGAATCAAAGCTAGTTATTCTTCAAGGTCAACTTGACAAGTTCAAGATGAAGGATGGTGAAGGAGTCGCTGAAATGTACTCTAGGCTTGCTCTCATCACAAATGAGATTGCCGGCTTAGGAAGCGAAGAAATGACCGACCGATTCATCATTAAGAAGATTCTCAGAGCTTTGGATGGAAAGTATGACACCGTGTGCACTTTGATCCAAATGATGCCAAACTACAAGACTCTCAAGCCAACTGAAGTCATTGGAAGAATTGTTGCTCATGAGATGACACTTAAGGATAAGGAAGAGCTTCACAACAAGTCAAGTGGTGCTTACAAAGCTACAAGTGATGCTCCCACAACCTCAAGTGACAAGTTAATTTCCAATGAAGAGATAAGCCTAATGGTTAAGAACTTCAACAAATTCTACAAGAATAGAGGCAAAGAGAGAAGCTCAAAGTCTAGATCATATGATGAAAAGAGATCTTCTAGTCGTGATCGAAACTGCTACAATTGTGGAAGACCCGGACACTACTCAAATGAGTGTACGGCTCCCCACAAGAGAAGAGAAGAATCTCCAAGAAGAAGATCAAGAGATGAGTCACCTCGGAAAGAGAGAAGGAGTAGAGATGATCGTTATGAACGAAGACCCTCTCGGAGAAGCAAGGATTCGGAGAGGAGAGACAAGTCATCAAGGAGCTACACAAGAAGAAGACATCAAGCTCATGTAGGTGAATGGGTCTCCGGCTCCGACTCCGACAATCAATCCGATGGAAGCTATCACTCCGACTCCGACTACAGTCAAGATGAAGGTGTTGCCGGTCTTGCACTCGTATCCTCCAACTCCAACTCCTACGAGTTATTTGATTCACCAAATGAGGGAATTGGAAGATGCTTCATGGCTAAAGGCCCCAAGGTATCACACCCTGAATTCATTGACTTCAATAGTGATGAGGATGACTTGCTTGGTGAAGATGAGCTCTTGCATGATAAATCTAGTGAGCTTAGTAACGATGAAAATGCTAGTAGTCTTTATAGTCGAGAAGAGTCAAATGACAATGCTATGAAGGAGATTGAGCGTCTAACTAAAGAACTAAACACTCTTAAGTTAGCTCATGAAACAACTCAAGAAGATCATAGAGAGCTCCTAAGATCTCATGAGAAGCTATGCTTCGAGAAGCTCACTCTAGAGCAAGAACATGAGTTTCTAAAAGCGATCAATGACGATCTTCGAAAGAAGAGTTCTTCATATCTTGCCAAACGACTTCTCTTGTCTAATTTCTTGCCATCTATTAAGACTAAGCATGACAAGCATAAGAAAAATTCTTCCTCTAGTAGTAACAATAACCATGTTAAATCTAATGTTGTTACTTCTAGTAGTTCTCTTGATTCCACTAACAATGTTTCAAGCCAAGTTACACTTGAGCAAGAGAATAGCTTATTGAAGGAAATCATAGAGAAAGGTGTCTACAAGAGTCTTGCCGGAAGCAAGAACTTTGAGGAAATTGTTCGCAAGCAAGGAAGGCACCGGAAGAATCAAGGGATTGGTTTTGAGCGAAAGTTCAACGCCAAAGGTGTTGAGTGGGAAGAAGGTCAATACCCTACTCCACAGTTTGTTTCTCAAAAGGAGAAGTATGATCCTACTTCTTCCAATGTGGAACAAGCTGAAGATGACCTTCCACCACAAGACCACAAGCTAAAAGCCAAGGGCAAGCTTCAAGAGGAGATTGATGCATTCATTGAAGCACCTCAAGCCATGGTCAAGTGGGTTCCCAAGGACACGTCAAGTTCTACTTTGTCAAGCTCAACTACAACCCCAAGGATTCCCATCAAGATGATGTGGATCCCGAAAAGAAGAACTAGAAGGTTCTTGAGGGTGACTCCGCCAACATACTTCACTCACATACATTTTGGCAAGAACTTGTGCAATCAACTTCCACATCATGCACTAGTTCATGGAGTCACAAACCCTCTTGTTGGTAAGTGAAGGGACAAGGTAATCATTGCTTTCATGGACATCATCTATTGTGAACTTCAATCTATGTCCATGGATATCCTTGTTTGTTCCTTGTGGGACTAACCCATGTAGGTATTGAAAGTGCCCTAATCCAAAGGATAGCTCCCAACTCTTGATGATCTACATCAACATTGAGCATCCACATCTTCAACATCTACATGAAGTCTTCTATGACAACCCAAGGTTAGTTTGACCCTTTAAAAGGGGTTCTCACATCTAGGGGGAGCTTTGCTCTAAAAAATTGAGCTAAAGCATCTTCAAATGATGTGAACACATCAATGCTTTATGTAAAAGTGGTAACCCCACTTGTGCTTAAACGATGAGTATGACCTATGATCAAATGTTCTCATTTGGCTCCTAAGTCAAAATACTCATATAAAGATGACCTAGTCATCGACAAATTGTGTGCTAGTAGCTAGAGTTTTGGTTGTGTATGTTTGACACATATTTCATTTGCTATCTTATTGTGTGAGCATGTTGAATGCATGATTTTATCCATTCGAGGACATCCATTTGTTGTTTTGGTTGTTTTGATTTTTCTGGCCAAATGGATGGACAAGAATGCCTAAGTACCTCCCCTAGCTATCTATGCTTTCTTGTCTCAAATTCTATTCATGCTTATATCACAAACTTTGAACAAGTCATTTTCGGACCCTCCGAGTGAGGAGCACTCGGAGCCACCGATCCGTCTAAGGCTGACTTCCAAAACCTTCTAAGTAAATTTCGGTCAGACCAACTTTCTCCCACTCGGTCAAACCGAAAGCACTTAGACTGATCTAGGTTTCATCTCGGTGAAACCGAGTTCTAAATCTCGGCGTGACCGATATGCGTAACTGCATAGCAGTTATCCATTTCGGTGTCACCGAGTTTTTCAACTCGGTCCCACCGACAGCAAAGGGATATAAATACTGAGGGCAGCGCGCGTTGATTATTCCTTCAAACGTTTTCGCTCCCACGTCCCTTGCTGTCGTCGCCCTGATCTCCGGATCGTCGCCGTCGTCGCCTGTGTGCCCTCGCCGCAGGTCTCCGCCACCGTCAACGGACTTCTCCTCCGAGCCGTTGCCGCCGTAGAGGGACTCCACCAAGTTAGGGTGAGTCTCGATCCCTCTCGTGCTCCCCATCTGATTCATTGCACGTTTGGTTTGCTCTATATCTGGCCACGATTGAAAACTTCTTCTCCACCAGATCGGTTCTAGTTTCGAGTAAAATTCTTAGGGTTAGGTTTCCACGGAACACATCTCGGTGAAACCGGTTTTAAATTTTCGGTGTGACCGATTCGGCCTCTGGCCATTGCACTGCACTTTCGGTCTAACCGAGTTGTGCAAATCGGTGTGACCGAAGTATAGTTTTAGTGAAACCCTAGTGTATCGGCAGGACCGAAACCCATTTCGGTCCAACCGAAAGTGGTGTGTTTAAGTTTCTGTTATACACTTCGGATTCACCGAAACTGAAAATCGGTCTGACCGAAATGCATTCTGTGAAAACTTAAAACTAAGATTTGAACTCATTTTGTTTGCAAAAACTTCTGCAGTTTGTGATAACTCTTCTACTCTGCCTATACCTTATCTATTCACAGGTTGTCAGCCATGTCAGATGCCAGTGACAGCCAGAACAGGTCAGAGTCACCTTTTGCAGAGATTCCGGAAGCAGACA
This sequence comes from Secale cereale, assembly GCA_902687465.1. NCBI lineage: Eukaryota > Viridiplantae > Streptophyta > Magnoliopsida > Poales > Poaceae > Secale > Secale cereale. The sequence goes on along the minus strand of LR738711.1, from coordinate 876,262,629 downwards.
CTAGTCCTGAGGCTAGCAGTCCAGTTGATGATGGTGAGAGGAGTACACCTAGTGGCTTGCCTCCTGCAGCCACAAGAACCAGAAAGGAGAGGAACTCAGATGATGAGGATTCTGATTTTGTTGCTGAAGAAGAAGTGTCCTCCAAGCCTAAGAGAAAGGTTGTTGCCAAAGAGCAACAAGGGCAGCAGTCAAAGAAAGGCACCAGCAAGGTCAAGCAGTCAGCTGTTGCAAAGAAGCTGAACTTGGGAGAGCCAGCCCCAAGCAAAGTGAAGAAAACCTCCAAGAGGAAGAGGGTAGTGTATACTGATCCTCATGCAGATGCAGCAGCAGATGATGAAGAAGAAGAAGAAGCACCCCAGCCTCCTCCTCAGAAGGCAAAGCTCATGGGTGATGCCATTAGGGCTGGAGCCACTTCAAAGCCCAAGAAGCCTGCTCAAGCTAAGGCAGCTCCAGCAAAGCCTACTGCCAAGCCCAAGAGGACAACCAGAAACATTCCAGCCTCTGAGAAGAACAAGGGTGATGTGCCATCATCTGAGTCTGATGAAGAAGGACAAGTGTTGCTGAAACTCCGTCCAAAACTGCCACTTCACAATGATGCTCATCCTCAAGCCGAGGATATGAAGGCAAGGAAAGATAGAGGTCTCAGGCTATGGAGACAATCTGACCCATATGCCGTGAGGAGAAGGACTGCTGTGGACCCCAGATTTCACACTAGAGAGCAGCAGGACTTCTATGAGACTGTGCTGATGGACAAGAAACCAATAGTTGCAGATACCAGATACGTTGACTGGAAATACATTGACAGTGAAGAGCACAGAGACTTCTTTCCCCATGTGCATGAGAGCTTTACTGCATGTGGAGTTGCTGAGTTTGTGGGTCAGAAACTGACAGATTGGAACGATGAGATGATTATGCAGTTCTATGCCACAGCTCATTTCTATCCTGATGGGAAGATCACCTGGATGACTGAAGGTCAAAGGTTTTCTTCATCTGTTGAAGAATGGGCAGAACTTCTGAATGCTCCAGTGCAAAGAGAGGATGACATTGATGTCTATGGGATTCCTAAGAAGAACCATGATTCCATGAAGAACATGTACAAGGAGATCCCCGCAGCAGATTTGGAAGTGTGGAAGCTTGGCTCAGTCTACTATCTTCAGGCAGGTATACCTACCACTAACACTATTCTGAGGCATACCTTGATGCCCAAGTCTGGAGATCATCGCATGATCAGAGGGTATTCTATCAACATGCTGCACATACTTGATGAGAAGGCACCTTTCAAGGTGATGGACTTAATGGTAGAGACCATTAAGAGGACTGCAGCTGACCAGAAGAGGTCATGTGGATTTGCCCCACAGATTCAGATGCTTATCAATGCCAAGTTTGGCACGGGCAAATTCTTGTTGGATAGGAAACACTTACCCCTGCAGCCAGAGCATGAAGACAATGTTGTTGTGATGGACGAGGAGGATCCAACTTATGTTGAAGGTCAAGCCAAGATTGAAGCTGCTAGGAAAGCCAAAGCTGATAAAGAGGCAGCAGCAGCAGCAGCTAAACCAAAGAGCTTCGGAGAGCAGATTCTTGAAGCTACCCAAAGGATTGAACAACGCCTGGCCAGCATTGAACAATCTCAGGAGAGCTTAGAGAGGATTGTTGACGAGAAGATCCACGCTCTGGACGTGAAGCTGACTGAAATTCAGGTGACCGTCAACAAGCTTGAAGCAGATATGGAGGAAGCAAGGCAGGACAGGGCAGAGCTTGTGCAGGATGACCTAGTCCAGGACTCTCATCGACAGACTGCTCCGATTCCCAGAGGATCCCGATCAGCTGCTATTCCAGTGACTGACTCCAGGGCTACAACTTCAGCACCTCCTACAGCTCCAGCAGTTACTCCAGCCACAGCTCCAGTATCCACTCCTCCAGCACAGACTTCAGCTGAAGTCTTCGCCGATGCCGTCATATCTACTCCGACATCTACCCAGACGGGAGCCGCCAGCAGAGCCCACAGTGACGTGTAGCTCTATGCTTTTTCAAACTTTTTGGTAACTTGTTGCCAAAGGGGGAGAAATTGTATAGATCATAGGGCTTCGAGAGAGAGAGTGTTGTTATCTTTGCGCTTTTGCTCTTTCGTTCTTTTGCGGTCTCTTTGAGATACTTTTGGTACTTTTGGTTTTTCGAAACTTTCAGTGTGCTTGATACTACGTTTGATGCTACCTTAATGAGTGCTTGGTCGTACTATGCTTTAATGTGTGCTTAATGCTTATCATATGCTATTCCTATCTTGTATGATTATTTACTCATGTCTTGGTGATTGGGTGCATGTTATTCATTCTTATCATTTTGTGCACTCCACCAAGATGTATGTGACATGGAAGAGTGACCCATGATCCTAATCGATTGTGCATTTGCATTCAAACGCAAATTTTAAATAATGCACAAATTTAGGGGGAGCTCTTGCTTATCACATACTTCTCAAAGCGACGATATTATTCATTGATTATATCCTTTGTCGAAGCTTTGATCTATATGTTGTCATCAATTACCAAAAAGGGGGAGATTGAAAGTGCAACTAATCCCTGGGTGGTTTTGGCAATTAATAACAACATATATATCATTGAACTAATAGTTACTTGAGAATCATTTCAGAGAAGTTCAGTGATATGGGTATGGCAATGACTGAAGAAGTGGACCCCTCAAAATGCTAAGGCAAGCATTGGCAAAAGCTCAAGACTCCATTTTTGGTTTAGTGATCCAAGATCACATTGAGTCCATAGGAAAAGCCAATACTATTTAAAGGGGATGAGGTTATGTTGATGATCTGGTTGCTCAAGTGCTTAGTGATATATCTCCTTCAACTATCAGCAACTTTCACTACAATACACACTCATAAGTAATCTCGGACCAACCGATTTTCCAAACTCAGTCCCACCGAGATGAACCACCTCAGCCATAAGCCAAACCCTAGAAAAATCGGTCATTCCGAGTTTGAGTTCGGTCTCACCGAAACATGGGCTGCCAAGCTTCTGTAACCGTTTGTCATCATATCGGAATAACCGAGATGACATTTTCGGTCTCACCGAAACTGGCAAGTTCCTGTCTTTGCTCAAATCGGACTAACCGAGATGGTGTTTTCGGTCCCACCGAAAACCCCAACGTTCACTATATTTGAACTTTCGGTCTGACCGAGTTGTCCACTTCGGTCTCACCGAGATTGCTCAATTATGTGTGTAACAGTTGGATTTTGTGTGGAGGCTATATATACCCCTCCACCCCCTCTTCATTCGTGGAGAGAGCCATCAGAAAGAACTACCACTCCTACCTTACACTTTCTGAGAAGAGAACTACCTACCCTTGTGTTGAGATCAAGTTGCTCCACTCCCACCATATGAAACTTGATTTATAACCTTCCCAAGTTGCTTTCCACTCAATCCTTTCTTCCACCACAGCCAAATCAGTGAGGAGAGTTGAGTGTTGGGGAGATTATCATTTGAAGCACAAGAGCAAGGAGTTCATCATCATCTACAACATCTATTACCTTTTGGAGGGTGGTGCCTCCTAGATTGGTTAGGTGTCGATTGGGAGCCTCCGTCATCGAGATGTGGAGTTGAACCAAGAAGTTTGTAAGGGCAAGGAGATCGCCTACTTCGTGAAGATCTACCCCGAGTAAGGCTAGCCCTCCGTGGGCGTAGGCCATGATGGAATAGACAAGGTTGCTTCTTCGTGGACCCTTCGTGGGTGGAGCCCTCCGTGGACTCGCGCAGCCGTTACCCTCCGTGGGTTGAAGTCTCCATCAACGTGGATGTACGATAGCACCACCTATCGGAACCACGGGAAAAATCACCGCGTCTCCAAATTGCGTTTGCTCTTCTCCACCTACCTTTACTACATGTACAATTTACTTTCCGCTGCCTATACTCTAGAATTGCATGTGTAGGGTGATACTTGTCTTGATCATAATTGTGAATCTGCCAAAAACTGTTCATGATCAAAAGGCAGAATTTTTATAATTACAAGTAGTCTAATCACCCCCCCTCTAGACATACTTTCGATCCTACAATAGGCAAAGGGGGCAGCCAGAGGTGGAGCAGGGGCCCCAGGCGCCCCCCTGGCGCGGCCAGGGGTGGGGCCGCGCCAGGTGGCCGCCTGGGCCTCCCCTGGCTCCCCTCTGGCCCATCTTTGGTTCTTCGCGAAGCTTCCTGTACGCTGATTTTTCCTATATTTTTCCTGGAATTTTTGGAGCACTTTTAATATGGGGGAAACCTGAAATAGAAAAACAGCAGAAAACAGGAACTGGCACTGTGGTGCACTAAGTTAATAGGTTAGTCCAAATATGATCAAAAGTGTATGGAAGTGCATCAATATCATAGCAATATCACACAAAAGAAGCATGGAGCAAGCAGAAATTATAGATACGTTTTGGACGTATCACTAAGTATGATGTCAACCATAGAATTACATCACCTTATCATCCACAGACTAGTGGTCAAGTTGAATTAAGTAATAGGGAGTTGAAATTAATCTTGCAAAAGACATTTAATAGGTCTAGAAAGAATTGGTCTAAGAAACTAGATGATGCATTATGGGCCTATAGAACTGCATACAAAAATCCTATGGGTATGTCTCCATATAAGATGGTATATGGAAAAGCTTGTCACTTACCTCTTGAGCTAGAACATACGGCATATTGGGCTATCAAAGAGCTCAATTGTGATTTCAAACTTGCCGGTGAAAAGAGGCTATTTGATATCAGTTGTCTCGATGAATGGAGAACCCAGGCCTACGAGAACGCCAAGTTATTTAAAGAAAAAGTTAAAAGATGGCATGACAAAAGGATACAAAAGCGTGAGTTCAACGTAGGTGATTATGTTTTGTTATTCAACTCTCTTTTAAGATTTTTTGCAGGAAAACTTCTCTCCAAGTGGGAAGGACCTTACGTTATCGAGGAGGTCTATCGCTCCGGTGCCATAAAGATCAACAACTTCGAAGGCACAAATCCGAAGGTTGTGAATGGTCAAAGGATCAAACATTATATCTCACGTAATCATATAAATGTTGAAACTAATATTATTGAAACCATAACCCCGGAGGAATACATAAGGGACACTTTCCAGAACGATTCAGCCTCCGAAAAGGAAGAGGTACGTGATACGGTAAGTAAACCGACTCCAAAACAGTTCTAAAGGCAATTTTTCTCCGTTTTGGAATATTTAGAAAAATAGAAAAATAAACCGCAGTCCGGAGGAGACACGGGGCCTCCTCGAGGGTAGAGGCGCGCCCCCTTCCCAGGGCGCGCCCCCTGCCTCGAGGGCACCACGTGTGTCCCCTGGACTCTGTTTTCTTGTGGGTTACTCCTTATGTTCGGGAAAAATTCATTATATATACTCCCGAAGGTTTTGACCTCTGTATCACGCAGAGTTCCTCTGTTTTCATTTCGAGTTGTTTTCTGGTAGGGTTTGCGAAGCTAGGCATCATGTCGTCTCCCTCCTCCAACGACGAAGGCAACGATGCTTGGCTAATGAAGATAGATCTGAAGAGAGAAGGACCTGAGGAGATCCACAAGGAGAAGAAGATCAAGATGGAGGTGGAGGATCCGGCTCCGGCAGCGAGAGAAGAAGACACCTCTAAATCCCTTCCTAATCTCTTTACCTCAACTGAGCTAGAAGCTTTTAGGATGATTGAGTTAGCTCAGATCCGCAACAAGCATCTCACAAGTGAAATTTTTTATTGAAGGATTACATAGCTGCTCTCAAAGGTATTATCCGCAAGTTGGAAGATCGCCTACGCTCAATATATGAGGATCCCCCGTCACTACTTGCAACTCCATCATCACCAACCCCGAAGAAGGAGACATAATCATATGGGTATGGGCACTCCCCTTGGCAACTGCCAAGCTTGGGGAGTGACCCCGGTATCGTATCACCATCACCCCTATCTTTACCGTTTTACTTAGTTCGATCCTTTTGGTAGTAGCTTGATCTATTAGAATAAAGTTAGCATGATCGAGTTGTGAGCTTTTGCTTTGTGAGCTTTATCCTTTGTAATCGAGTCCGTGAGCTATATAATAAAGATTAGTGTTGAGTCAAGGGCTTGATTTCCTCACTTGGGTCACGATAAAAAGAAAGAAAACAAAAAGAGTATCAAAGAGATCATATCGATCTTATGGGAAGTAATGACTTCACATACAAGAGTATGATAAATAAAAGTTGTTGGGAGGTGACAAACATAGTTTTGGTCATCATTGCAATTAATAAGAAGTAATAAAATAAGAGAGGATTTACATACAAATATACTATCTTGGACATCTTTTATGATTGTGAGCACTCATTAAAGTATGACATGCTAAAGAGTGTATGTTGGACAAGAAAGACAACATAATGGGTTATGTCTTCTTATATCCGAAATAAAGTATATTGTCATGGATCTTCCAACATGTTGAGCTTGCCTTTCTCCCTCATGCTAGCCAAAACTCCTTGCACTAAGTAGAGATACTACTTGTGCTTCCATATATCTTTAAACCCAGTTTTGCCATGAGAGTCCACCATACCTACCCATGGATCAAGAAAGATCCTTCCAAGTAAGTTGTCATGTTGTAAATTCGCTAAAATATGTATGATTTATTAGTGTGGGAGAAATTAGCTTTATACGAGCTTGTGATATGGAAGTAATAAAAGCGACGGACTGCATAATAAAGGTCCTTATCACAAGTGGCAATATAAATCGAAGTTCTTCTATGCTAAGACTTTGTGCATCCAACTATAAAAACACATGACAACCTCTGCTTCCCTCTGCGAAGGGCCTATCTTTTATTCTTGTCTTATAAGTGTCAAGGTGAGATCCACCTTTCCTTTTTCATTTTATCCTTTGGCAAGCACATTGTGTTGGAAAGATCCTGATATATATACCCACTTGGATGTAAGTTTTCATGATCTATTACCGTTGACATTACCCTTGAGGTAAAAGGTTGGGAGGCAACACTATAAGCCCCTATCTTTCTCTGTGTCCGATTAAAACTCCATAAACATAAGTATTACGTGAGTGTGAGCAATTGTGAAAGACTATATGATAGTTGAGTATGCATGCTTGCTGAAAAGCTCTTATATTGACTCTTTCCGATGTTACGATAAATTGCAATTGCTTCGATGACCAAGACCAAAGTTTGTTAGTTTCCAACGAAGTTTCTGATGCATACTTGATATTGTGGATGAATTGTTACTTTGACATAAGAATCATATGACTATATTAATATAAGTTGTTGTTATAAGAATGATCATGATGCCCTCATGTCCGTATTCTATTTTTATCAACACCTCTATCTCTAAACATGCGGACATATTTTTTCGACATTGGCTTTCGCTTGAGGACAAGCGAGGTCTAAGCTTGGGGGAGTTGATACGTCCATTTTGCATCATGCTTATAAGTTGATATTTATTGCATTATGGGTTGTTCATACAAGTTTTGTCACAATACTTATGCCTTTTCCCTCTTATTTTGCAAGGTTTACATGAAGAAGAGGGAATGCCGGCAGCTGGAATTCTAGGCTGGAAAAGGAGCAAACTCTAGAAACTTATTATGCACAACTCCAAAAGCCCCGAAACTCCACAGAACATTTTTTCGGAAAATATAAAAAATATCTGGCGGAAGAAATCCACGAGAGGGGCCACTGGCTAGCCTCGAGGGTGGGGGCGCGCCCCCCTTCCCAGGGTGCGCCCCCTGCCTTGAGGGCCAGCCGGTGGGCCCCATGTGCCCATCTTCTCCTATATGAAGCATTTTGACCTGGAAAAAATCAGGAGGAGGCTTTCGGGACCAGACGCCGCCGTCTCGAGGCGGAACCGAGGCGGAAACCAATCTAGGGCTCCGGCAGAGCTGTTCTGCCGGGGATACTTCCCTCCGGGAGGGGGAAATCGTCACCGCTATCATCACCAACAACTCTCCCATCTTGGGGAGGGCTATCTTCATCAACATCTTCACCAGCACCATCTCTTCTCAAACCCTAGTTCATCTCTTGTACCCAATCTTTGTACCCAAACCTCAGATTGGTACCTGTGGGTTGCTAGTAGTGTTGATTACTCCTTGTAGTTGATACTAGTTGGTTTATTTGGTGGAAGATCATATGTTCAGATCCATTATGCATATTAATACCCCTTTGATCATGAACAATATTATGTCTTGTGAGTAGTTACTTTCGTTCCTGAGGACATGGGAGAAGTCTTGCTATCAGTAGTCATGTGAATTTGGTCTTCGTTCGATATTTTGATGAGATGTATGTTGTCTCTCCTCTAGTGGTGTCATGTGAACGTCGACTACATGACACTTCACCATTATTTGGGCCTAGAGGAAGGCATTGGGAAGTAATAAGTAGATGATTGGTTGCTAGAGTGACAGAAGCTTAAACCCTAGTTTATGCGTTGCTTCGTAAGGGGCTGATTTGGATCCATATGTTTCAAGCTATGGTTAGGTTTACCTTAATACTTATTTTGTAGTTGCGGATGCTTGCATTAGAGGTTAATCATAAGTGGGAGGCTTGTCCAAGTAAGGGCAGCACCCAAGCATCGGTCTACCATGTCGGTGTATTTGGATCGACACCTATGGGATCACAAGAATCCCTACTACGGTTGCGGGGCGCGGGGTTGAGAGAAGAGCGGATCTAACGATCGGGACATGGTTCATTTACCCAGGTTTGGGCCGCAAAGATGCGTAAAACCCTACTCCTGCTTTGGTGGATTATATGTTGGTGTTCTTCAGCTAACGAGGAGCTTCAAAAGAGTCGTGAGGGGTTCCGAAAAGCCGAATCCTTCTCCTGGTCGCCTCGGGCCTCCTTTTATAGAGAAAAGGGGTCGCCACAGTGGCACACAGGAGGTGGAAAGGGTACAGTGATGCGAGGTTATCCCTCGCATTACAGGACAAGGTGCATTTAATGCGCCGTGCTTAGGTGTCCTTGCTTTATCGGGGACGAGGGGAGACGCATGTCTTGTCCGTCGCCGCTCCTCCTCGTGTCGACACGCGCCGTGGCCAGCAGTGCCTGAGGTGCCATGTAGGCAGACATGCAGCTGAGGTGGCGCAACGGCGGGCCTCCACGAAGACCTGTGGGTTGCCACGCAGGAGCCTATCCAGCTGGTTGGGTCGGCAGCTGCATGGGTCGGTGGAGACCTAGTTGGCGTGGGCCTGATGGTGGCCCCGTGGGTGTCCTCGGCAAGGACCTTGCCGGGGCCCCGGCAAGGGTCTTGCCGCGGCGCCTTCTGTCATCCCCGGCAAGGTGCTTGCCGGGGGCCTTGTGGATCCCCTTGGCAGGGATCCCGCCAAGGGTCGTCGTCTTCTTACCTTGTATCTGATCTTGGAGGTCTTAACAAAGATCTCCATGCCACCACGGGGACATCTCCCGAATCCTCCCCCCTATGGGGGTGGCATACTCAAGGGCGATTTGCTCCGTAGGTGGGGGGGGGAGCTGCCGTGGTAAGGGCCTTGCCGGGGCTGCCAGAGCCGGCCCCGGCAAGGATCTTGCCGGGGAAAACTGCTTCGTCCCCCTTGCTCTTCGTGGTCTTGTTCTTGGTGTCGCTCCAATCTTCATCGAGCTTCAGTCTTGCCCCGGCTTGCCTCCCTTGCCACGCTTGGTGCGACGGCTCCGTGGCTCAGACTGCCCGTGCACAGTCATAGGGGTACAAAAAGTGTACCCCTCTTTTTGTACACCAACAGGAGCCCCCGAGCCTGGGCCACACATAAGCGCGACACGTTGTTGGGCCAGGCCCAGAACGGTGCGCAGGCAGGCGGGGTGGTTCTCACCGTGGTAAAACTTCCGCGCGCTGCGCCTCCCACGACTCGCGCGCGTGGCGTGGGATGGAGGGGCGTGCGTGACGTGGGCGGCATGCGTGGGACGGTTTCCGCACGCATGCGTCACGTCGCAGTAAATGCGAAAAGAGGTGGCCCGCGCCTTCCCCATAAACGGGGGGAGGCGTGGGGGCGCGGCCCGCTGACCAGATGGGGCCGAGGCGCGGTCTGCTAGGCGTCCACTCCCCACGATAACGGGGTGGGGAGAGGTCGCCTCACCCGTCTTTTCGGTCCTGCACGTTCGCCACGTGCCTCCCATGCGTTTGAGGTGGCGAGCGGTGGAGGCGGGAAACCGAGCCGTCGTTGGTTGGGGCGGCGGGTCGGTCCTAGCCCCTCTCGCCTTCTGCGTCTTGATTGGTCGAGCGGGGCGGTCGAGCTCCAGCCCCGCCCCTTTATAAAGGGCGGAGGGAGGGGACGGCGCTCCACACTCCTCCATCTTCTGATCCTTTCTTCTATCCACCATGAAGAAGGAAAACCCCGGCTCCTCAACGGTGGGGGCGAGGGTCGCCGCTCGACAGCGCGTCTCTCCTTCTCCTGCACCCGCAGTGGCTGAACCAGCTACGAGGGGAAGAGGGAGGGGGCGAGGCCGTGGGCAAGGCCGGGGTGCTCGGGGAAGAGGAAGATGGGGCGGCTCGCCGGCCTCGCCCCCGCCGGCAGCTCCTCCTCTGGTGGAGGGTCATGTTGGAGATGACCCCTGCGAATTCTTCATTAGGATGCGGGGGTCGCCGCGGCGTCGCCTTCGTCTCCCGACCCCGTTTGCGTGGGAGATGGAGGCGAACCCGCTGGAGTCGTTGCGGTTGCACATGAGGGGTTGTGGGATCAGTGGCACGTGAGCCGTCGTCGACTTCCCCGCCCCTCACGTGATGTATCTTCGTCGAGGATGGAAGAGGTTCGCCCGCATCCACAGCCTGACGGACGGGCTCACCCTCCACTTCAAGCTGATGGGGGATGGCCACCTCTCCGTCAAGGTCTTCGGGCACCTCGGAACTCGCGCGAGGTGCTGCATGGAGAGCTCCTCCGACGACGAAGACTCCTCCTCGAACGAGGGTGACGAGGAGGACAGCGACAGCGACGACGAGGGTGGGGGACGGCAGGATGACGGGTCCGACTAGGTGTCGGGCGCCGCTCCTGGTGGCACCGGAGACCCCATCATCCGCGTCGCCGGCTCCTTGAACTTCTCGGGGTCGTCTCCTTGGCGGCTGGCGTAGGGAGGCAGCGGAAGAGGAAGAGGAAGAAGGTGGACGGCAAGGTCGTCATGTCGGAGTACGCGGGCACCAACGCCTTCGTCTCCTACTGACGTCGTGCCGCCTCGTCTTCGAGCTCAGCCTCCGGCGCCGTCATCACCGTCCAGCCCTGGGGAGGCCGCCGGGATGCCTTCTCGGTGTCTTCTGTCACCCGTAGCTCGCCTAGGCGCCCCTTTTGCCCTTCTCGCCTCCTTGACCTACCTCCTGAGGAGAGGGACAAGAAAGGCATTACGTGCATCTGATCTCTTTTTAGTCTGTAAGCCTTCGGGCATCTGTAAAGTTTAAAACTTGTAATCTCCCTTATTCATGTTTCTTATTCCCTATGGACTGTACCTGAATGGAATGTTTTTAATGAAAAAGGAATGTCTGCCGGGTCCTTTTGTTCGTAGGTAAAAACCCACAACAGGGAATAAATCCCTGATATCCTTAAGATGAACATTTTCTCGCCCGACAACAAGCCCTGCCGTTTCCCCACTTCGCTCGACCTTTCTCACGCTCTTGGCGGAGGCAGGGATGAAGCGGGCCTTGGCTCCTCGTTCTATCCTTTTGCTGTCGCGACTACGACCAAAGTTGGTCCTAGGGACGAGCCTTAGGACCTAGAGTTATGGGAGCACGGTAGCTCAAGGAAAAGAACGAGGTTTCACATACCTCAGTCCATAACAGAATGCATGACAAGGGAAAAAGGACTTATCTGAGATTGCAGCCCCCGGCAACCCTGGTCTGCCGCGGGCGAACTCTTGCTGTTGTAGCCCCCGGCAATGCTGGCTTGCTGGGGCCCAAATACTGATTTGTTCTTCTCTCCTTCCTCCATGTGGCCTCGGCAAGGATGCCTGCGCGTCCTGTAAACCAAGGAAGACAGAGGAAAGACCAAGACTCGACCTCTAAGCTAGGGGTTAGCCGCTGCTAAGCACTATCAACCCTAACCAAGGACGTGACTCGACTCAGCATGCATGCTAAAACTCAGGGCGCCAGCGCTTCATTTATTTATGCTCAGGGTCTGCGCCTGGCTTTGTACAAAGGGTTACATGCCTTGCCGGCAAAGCTTGTACAAAAGGGTGGCTTGCCGGGAGGCCCGACAAGCCGCGCCTTATGGGTAAAACTTGCGAAGATGCTCGATGTTCCAGGAGTTACTCACCGGAACGGCATCCTCGGTCTCCAGGCGGACTGCGCCAGGCCTGGTGACTCGTATTACCCGATAAGGGCCCTCCCACTTCGGTGTCAACTTGTTCGTATTCCTGGCCGATTGAATGTGCCGGAGAACAAGGTCACCCTCGAAGCTTCGGGCATGAACCTTGCGGCTATGGTAGCGGCACAAGGCTTGCTGGTAGCGCGCTGCTCTCACAGCCGCTCGAAGACGATCTTCCTCAAGGAGCATCGCATCATCTTGCCGCAATTGCTCTTGCTCAAGCTCATCATAAGCGAGCACTCGAGGCGACCCGTATATGAGTTCCGTGGGGCGAACTGCTTCTGCCCCGTATATCAGGGCAAAGGGCGTCTGGCCGGTGGCTCGATTTGGCGTCGTCCTGATCGACCAAAGAATTGCCGGCAATTCATCAATCCAGCGCCTCCCGCTCTTGTGCAGCCTGTCAAAGGTCTTTGTCCTTAATCCTCGCAGCACTTCAGCATTTGCCCTCTCAGCTTGACCATTGCTTCAGGGGTGAGCAACGGAAGCGAAACAAACCTTGCTGCCGAGGTCTTGGGTATATTGCATGAAGGTGCGGCTTGTAAACTGCGTGCCGTTGTTAGTGATAATCCTGTTGGGTACACCGAAATGGCACACTAGCCCCTTGAAGAACTTGACGGCTGACTGAGCTGTGACCTTCCTCACCGCCTCCACTTCTGGCCACTTTGTGAACTTGTCGATTGCAACGTACAAGTACTCAAAGCCCCCGACGGCGCGGGGGAAAGGGCCCAGTATGTCGAGCCCCCAGACGGAGAAGGGCCAGGAGAGAGGAATGGTTTGGAGGGCTTGAGCTGGTTGATGAAGCTTCTTCGAATGGAATTGGCACGCTTCACACCTGGTGACCAGCGCCGCCGCATCCTGGAGGGCAGTGAGCCAGAAGAAGCCTTGCCGTAATGCCTTGCCGGCAAGGGCTCTTGACCCTATGTGGGATCCACATATGCCTTCATGTATTTCTGCCAACAGCTCCAGTCCTTCCTCTCGAGGGATGCACTTCAATTTCACACCGTTCGGTCTCCTCCTGTACAGGACGTCATCGACGAACTGATACATGGCGGACCGACGGGCTACTTTCTTAGCTTCTTCCTGCTCCTTAGGAAGTTCCCCAGTCTGAAGGAATCAGACGGTATGCTGGGCCCACGCTGGAGCCTGGGGCTCGACGGCGAGGACTAAGGGCATTTCCTCCGCCAAGGGAGTGGCCATCTCGACGGCAAAAGCTTGACGCTCCGTCGGAGTTAGCCCTCCGGAGGCGGCCTCAGTGTCCCCGGCAACACCCTCGCCGGCGGCTCCGGGGAGCTCGTCGGGAAAGTACTTGCCGGGCCCTGACTTCCTCCTCTTGTTCTGCTCTGTTGATGGATCAACAGATGGCTGAGAAAGCTGGAGCACGAAGGTACCTGGTTCCACATGTAACTTGAGAGCAGCGCGCTTCGACAGGTAATCGGCGACGTCGTTCTCCGCTCGGGGAACGTGCTCCGCCTGTATACCGTCAAAGCGCTCTTCCAACTTTCTCACTTCATCGACGTAGGCCTTCATCAAAGGGCTTTGGTAATCCTTGTTGACTTGTTTGACGACAAGCTGTGGGTCGCCTCTGACAATGAGCTTCTTGATTCCGAGGTCCGCCGCGATCCTAAGACCGGCAAGCAGCCCCTCGTACTCGGCAGTATTGTTCGTCGACACCTCCCTAGGGAAGTGCATCTGGACCACGTACTTGAGGTGCTCTCCGGTGGGTGCAACCAGCAGTACGCCAGCTTCGGCACCCTGTAAAGAGAAAGCGCCATCAAAGTACATGATCCAGTTGCAACTTGCCTCTTTGCCGGGGAGAGCAGTTTCTTGGACTTCTTCATTAGGCGTTGCAGTCCATTCTGCGACGAACTCTGCCAGGACTCGGCTCTGAATTATCGAGGTACTTTCAAACTTGAGGCTAAAGCTGGACAGCTCCAGTACCCACTCCACAATACTTCCCATCGCATCTGGATTGTGCAATATCCGTTGCAGAGGGAGGCGAGTGACGACAGTGATCTCGTGCGCCTGGAAGTAGTGACGCAGCTTCCTCGAGGCCATGAGAAGGCCGAAGAGCAGTTTCTGCACACCGGAGTACCTTGACCTAGCCCCCTGCAAGAGGGAGCTAACGAAGTAGACCGGGTGCTGCATCATCTTCTTCTTTGGCCGCACTCCAATCGGTTGCGTCGTCTCTACGCCAGTGGCACCAAGCTCCGTTGCTGCTATCACCTCATCATTGATTTCTCTCTGCGCCACCAGTGCAGCACTGACCACCTGGTTCGTTGCCGCTAGGTACAGCAGCAACGGTTCCTGTGGTCGAGGCGCAACCAGTATTGGCGTGGAAGAAAGATACTTCTTCAGATCCTGTAACGCTGCTTCGGCTTCCGGCGTCCATTCCATTGGGCCCGCCTTTTTCAAAATCTTGAAAAAGGGGAGAGCGCGCTCAGCAGACTTGGAAATGAATCTGCTCATGGCGGCAACGCAGCCAGCAAGCCGACGCACATCCTTGACCCGTTTGGGTGCTTCGATCTGCTCTATAGCTTTGATCTTGTCTGGATTGGCTTCGATCCCACGCTGTGATACAAAGAACCTGAGAAGCTTGCCAGACGGAACGCCAAAAACGCACTTCTCAGGGTTCAGCTTGAGGTTGATTTTGCGCAGGTTCACAAATGTTTCTTGTAAATCCGGTACAAGGGTTGCCTGTCCTTGGTTTTGACCACTATATCATCCATATAAGCCTCCATATTTCTATGGAGCTGGGGTTCAAAACCAATCTGGACTGCCCTCGCAAATGTCGAGCCAGCACTCTTCAACCCGAAAGGCATTCGTACGAAACAGTACGTACCACATGGGGTGATGAATGCTGTCTTCTCTTCGTCTTCTCTCGCCATGAAGATCTGGTGGTAGCCGGAGTAGGCATCGAGGAATGATAGCAGGTCACACCCTGCCGTGGAGTCGACAATCTGGTCTATGCGCGGCAACGGGAAGGGGTCCTTGGGACAAGCTTTATTGATATCTGTGTAATCAATACACAGCCTCCACTTCCCATTTGCCTTGCGCACTACCACTGGATTGGCCAACCACGTTGGGTGGAGCACTCCTCTCACCAAACCCGCAGCCTCCAGTTTCCGGATCTCCTCGGTGATGAACTCTTGCCGTTCCAAAGCTTGCTTCCTGACCTTTTGCTTGACGGGCCGCGCATGAGGGCAGACAGCAAGGTGGTGCTCAATCACCTCCCTGGGAATGCCGGGGATGTCGGATGCTTGCCAGGCAAACACGTCGACATTCGCCCGCAGGAAGGTGACGAGCGCGTCTTCCTATTTTTTGTCAAGGGCGGAGCTTATGGTAAAAGCCCCTCCCTTGCCGTCCTCCTTGACAGAAACCTTCTTGGTTCCCGACGGCGTAGCCCTTGATGTCTTGTTTCTACCGGTGGAGCTCTCTGGCACGTCCTCGACGGGAGCGCGAAACTCCGAAGAGGTGCACTTGCCGGAGATGGTGTCTGAGGTCTCGCCGGTCTTCTTCTTCCCGGTGGAGCTCTCAGGCACGTCCTCGACGGGAGCACGGCACTCCGAAGAGGTGCGCTTGCCGGAGTGGGCGCCCGAGGTCTCATCGGTCTTCCTCTTCTTCTCTCCCGGGGCTCCAGTGGCAGGAGCAAGTGCCCCCGTAGCGGCAGTTGCTGCAACTGCTTGCTGGTACAATTGGTCGGCGCAAATCAGCGCGTCTTTCTTGTCGGAGGGGATGGTGATGATCGTCACGGGCCCTGGCATCTTCAGGGTGTTGTAGGCGTAGTACGACGCTGCCATGAACTTGGCCAGCGTTGGGCGGCCAAGGATCCCTTTGTAAGGCAGGGGGATCCTGGTGACATCGAACACAATTCTCTCCGTCCTGTAATTCAGATCACTTCCAAAAGTCACGGGCAGTGTGACTTTCCCCTTTGGCTGACTCCTTCCTGGGCTGACCCCTTGAAACGTGCCCGTCTCCTCGAGGTCTCCATCAGGAACTTGCAGCTTCTCAATCACGGTGGGCGAGAGTAGGTTTAGGCCGGCCCCGCCATCTACTAGCATCTTCGTCACTTTGAGGTTCGTATTGTTGGTGAAACCAATAACGGCAAGCACCCGACCGCAGTAACGCGATCAGGATGATCCTCGGCGTCAAAGATGATAGGTGTGCTGGACCATTTCAGCGGCTTTTGGGCACCGGGCGATGGCTCTGACGCAATAATCTCTCGCGCCCACTGTTTAAGCTGGCGGTGAGAAGCATGCAGCGAGGCGCCACCATCGATGCACATGGCGTCCGTAGCCTTCTAAAATTCTTGGCCGCCGGACTCGTCGTCCTCTTCGTGATCGTCGTCTTCAGGTCTTCTATCGCGGCCCCGGGCGGGCCTTTCTTGTTGCTTCTCTTTGCCGCGACGGCCCGGTTGGCCGTCACGCTTCTTGATGGATCCTTCAGTGCCGTCTTGGCCCTTATCTTTGTCCCGCCTCTCGTATTCAGCCCTTTGCTTCTCAGCAAGGAGCTCAACCTGGTGGCAGTCCTGGAGATCATGGCCCTTGGTGCGATGGATCTTGCAGTACCGTTTGCCGGAGTTTCCTGGCTTCTCGGCGGCCGCCAAGGCCCGGCAGGCGACACATCCAGCAAATTCCTTGCCGGGGTCACCTGCCCTGGCTTTCTTGGCGGAGCCGGCGTCATCAGATCCCTCGACGGCAAGCACGGCTTTCCCCTTGCGCTTCCTGTTACGGTTCCGGCTCTTCCTTGCTGGAACAACGGTACCTTCGTCCGAGGAGTCGGTTTCCGCGCCGGTGCTTTCGCCGGGGTACTTCCTTCCCTCTTCGGCCCGGGCACATCTGTCGGCAAGAACGTAAAGTTCTGCCACGTCCTTCACCTTGGTCATCGCCAGCTCTTCGCGCATCTTGCGGTTGCGCACGTTCTGGTGGAACGCGCTGATGATGGCGGCATGGTGAACATCGGGGATATTGTACTGTACCCGACTGAATCTTTGTATGTACTTGCGCAGAGTCTCGCCTTCCTTCTGGGGTATGACATGTAGGTCACTCGCTTGGCCATGGGCTTGATGGCCTCCGATAAAGGCGCCAACGAACTCATGGCACAAGTCGGACCAGGAAGAAATAGAGTCTACTGGCAAGTGCATCAACCATGACATGGCATTAGGTTTAAGAGCTAACGAAAAGTAATTCGCAAGCACCGTATCGTCGCGGGCCCCAGCAGCTTGCATCGCGATGGTGTAGATGCTGAGGAACTCCGACAGGTGGGTCTTGCCGTTGTACTTCTCACCAACGTCAGGTTTGAAGGTGCGGTGAGAGGGCCACTAGAACTGTCGCAGCTCACGGGTGAAAGCCGGACAGCCCACCTCGTAAGGTAGACCTCCAGGGCTTTCCGGCGCTGGGCGGTTCGTGGCAGGCCCTGCTCGCCTATCTGACTGGTGGCGCGTCTCGCACTGGCGCTCGATGGTGGTTCGAGCGTCTTCATGGGCTCGCTCCTGAAGAACTTGACGCTGGTCGCCACGGGTCCGCGGGTCGGACGACGCTATGGAGATGGCGTCGCCCGTGACGTCCCGACGGGTCGACGCACGCGGCGCTGGGCGAGGAGGAGGCGAATGCATCGTAGCCACGGCGCTGCCAGCTCTCCCGCCCACGGTGCGTGGGACCCCATCGGAGCGTCCGCCCGGGAGCTCCGCTGGATTTAGGTCGTCCCTGTTGGCGACCGCGACAAGGCTTCGGATGGTGGCTCTCCATTCGTCGAGTTTCCCCGTAATGGGAGGAAAGTCGAGGAGCAACTGCGCGCGCCAAAGCTTCGGCTGGCGTCGGTGGTAGCGAAACCTGCACGGATCGCGACGCGCTTCGACCCCTGACCGCGTCAGGGGGAGCTCCATCACGATCCCGCGGTCGCCTATCGTCTGCACCAGCGCTTCGGTGAGCGGGCAGGCCTTCTACGTCCCGGGAGCGGCGCTCGAGGCTCTTCCCATGGCGACGTCCGGGGTCTTCGGGACGACAACGCCATTCGTCACGCGCTGCTTGAGAAGAGCGCGCTGTTGGCGCCGGCGTGGGAGTTCTGGAGGGCCTCGCGCCGTCCCTGGGCGGTGCGGCCGCGGCCTTGGAGGGCCCCGCGCCACCCGAGGAGGGCCGGGTTCCATCTCTGGAACTGGCGACGTGCGGCCCGTTACCAGGCGCACGGGCATCGCCACCTCCCAAACTCCGGCTATCGGGGTGGAGTTGGTGTTCGCGAGCAGCGCCCCGAGTCCTTTCCGCGACTGGTCCACTGCTCGCCCGCGTCGGGACGGGCTGTCCGGCTTCCGACTGGCCAACCGCCACCGTCGTCTTCTTCTTGGGCGCCATGATGATGCAGAAGCGTCGAACTAACCGCTAAAGCCGATTCTCACAACTGCGCCCCCTACCTGGCGCGCCAAAGATGTCGGTGTATTTGGATCGACACCTATGGGATCACAAGAATCCCTACTACGGTTGCGGGGCGCGGGGTTGAGAGAAGAGCGGATCTAACGATCGGGACACGGTTCCTTTACCCAGGTTCGGGCCGCAAAGATGCGTAAAACCCTACTCCTGCTTTGGTGGATTATATGTTGGTGTTCTTCAGCTAACGAGGAGCTCCAAAAGAGTCGTGAGGGGTTCCGAAAAGCCGAATCCTTCTCCTGGTCGCCTCGGGCCTCCTTTTATAGAGAAAAGGGGTCGCCACAGTGGCACACAGGAGGTGGAAAGGGTATAGTGATGCGAGGTTATCCCTCGCATTACAGGACAAGGTGCATTTAATGCGCCCTGCTTAGGTGTCCTTGCTTTATCAGGGACGAGGGGAGACGCCCGTCTTGTTCGTCGCCGCTCCTCCTCGTGTCGACACGCGCCATGGCCAGCGGTGCCTGAGGTGCCATGTAGACAGACAGGCAGCTGAGGTGGCGCAACGGCGGGCCTCCACGAAGACCTGTGGGTTGCCAGGCAGGAGCCTGTCCAGCTGGTTGGGTCGGCAGCTGCGTGGGTCGGTGGAGACCCAGTTGGCGTGGGCCTGATGGTGGCCACGTGGGTGTCCTCGGCAAGGACCTTGCCGGGGCCCCGGCAAGGGTCTTGCCGCGGCGCCTGCTATCATCCCCGGCAAGGTGCTTGCCGGGGGCCTTGTGGATCCCCTTGGCTGGGATCCCGCCAAGGGTCGTCGTCTTCTTACCTTGTATCTGATCTTGGAGGTCTTAACAAAGATCTGCGTGCCACCACGGGGACATCTCCCGAATCCTCCCCCCATGGGGGTGGCGGACTCAAGGGCGATTCGCTCCGTAGGCGGGGGGGGGGGCGAGCTGCCGCGGCAAGGGCCTTGCCGGGGCTGCCAGAGCCGGCCCCGGCAAGGATCTTGCCAGGGAAAACCGCTTCGTCCCCCTTGCTCTTCGTGGTCTTGTTCTTGGTGTCGCTCCAATCTTCATCGAGCTTTAGTCTTGCCTCGGCTTGCCTCCCTTGCCACGCTTGGTGCGACGGCTCCGTGGCTCAGACTGCCCGTGCACAGTCATAGGGGTACAAAAAGTGTACCCCTCTTTTTGTACACCGACACACCCACATACCAAATTATCAAAGTATCGAATGCGAACCAGATGATCGTGATGAAAACTAGCTTGACGATAATTCTCATATGTCCTCGGGAGCGCTTTACCTTGCATAAGAGTTTGTCCAGACTTGTCCTTTGCTATAAAAAGGATTGGGCCACCTTGCTGCACCTTATTTACTTTTACCTTTTGTCACTTGCTACCAATTATCCTATCACAAAACTATCTGTTACCTATAATTTCAGTGCTTGCAGAAAATACCTTAAAGAAAACTGCCTATCATTTCCTTCTGCTCCTCGTTGGGTTCGACACTCTTACTTATCAAAAGGACTACGATAGATCCCCTACACTTGTGGGTCATCACCCTCCTCTCTACATCTTGTTGATCTCGCCGGGGCGCGTGCTCTATGGATGTCGCCCTCACTGGCCGCGGCCCTCGCCGACCGTCCTCGTCACCGGTCACGGCTCCACCCATGCGACAGCTGCACCCCGCGGTGCATCTCCGCGCAACGACGGTTGTAGCTTTGGTGGCGGCGGTCGCAACTTCGGTGAAGATGGTCGTAGCTCCGGCGGAGATGGCCCCATGGTAGCAACTCCGATGGCATCGTGTGGCCGTATGATGCTCATGTTGCTTCCAGCAGAAAAACTTGCCGGCTGTAACATTTCTTTCATGGATGCAACTCCATCATGCAGACAATCGACATGTTCCAGCAAAAAAATCTCGGATGTAGCAAATTGGTACAATGGTTGTAGCATTTCTTTTATCGTGGTTGCAGCACCGCCATGCCAACGCTCGTCTGGTTCCAGCAAAAATCGACGCCGGATGTAGCAATTTATGCCACCTGATGCAGCTCCGATGGCCAGTCCCAACATGTGGCCTCCGTGATGTAGCATTTTTGACTTACGGTTGCAGCACGCTCCATAGCCTGTTCTAGCAAGGCCTGTTGCCGCTTGTAGCACCGCAACATCATGGTTGTAGCCGTGCACGACACCGGTCGGAGCACTTTTCCTTCTCATGGTTGTAGCACGCAAACGCCCAACGCCATTGACGAGGACGTGGTTGTAGCAACGACGAGCGGCTGCCACCGGCTTGCCGGTCACGGTGAGGATGAGATTGGGCGAGCGCCCATGAAAGCAGTGGGGGTCACGATGTCGACATCTGCAAGCTCGTACTGGGGGGGCGAGATGAGATCTGACAGATGCGGGAGGAAGAAGAAACGGAAAAGGAAAAAATACGCACGCCAGCCTATCCCCGTGTGAAAAGAGGAAGCGAGAGCTAGCGATCGGCCGAACGGTTCGGCCGGTGTGTAGAAGCGAAGCATTTCCCTTCTATTTAAGTTCATAGATTAATTCACTCTACTTTTTTATGTAAAAAACCAGGGCATTTCACTATACTTTGATTCCTCTTCTTTTTTGAATCTACTCCCTCGGTTCCTAAATATAAACATTTTTAGAGATTCTAATAAGGACCACATACGAAGTAAAATGAGTGAATCTACACTCTAAAATATGTCTATATACATTCATATGTACTCCCTCCGTTCCTAAATATAAGTCTTTGTAGAGATTTCACTATGGATCACATACGAAGCAAAAAAAGTGAATCTACACTCTAAAATGCATCTATATACATCCGTATGTGGTTCATAGTGAAATCTCTACAAAGACTTATATTTAGGAACGAAGGGAGTAGTCCGCATTGAAATCTCTAAAAAAGCTTATATTTAGAAACGGAGGGAGTGTCACTCTACTCTATTTGCTTTTTTTAGAGAACCTCACGAAGCTTTTATTAAGTCGTCACAATGTTTACAGGGACGAAAGTAAGATCCCCTGGTTGGCCCAACCACACATGGCGGCCAATCCTGAGCGACAAAGCGTGCTTTGCTAGATTGTGAGCTTCAAAATTTGAGCTCCTAAACTCGTGACT
The DNA here is from genome assembly GCA_902687465.1 of Secale cereale. Lineage (NCBI taxonomy): Eukaryota > Viridiplantae > Streptophyta > Magnoliopsida > Poales > Poaceae > Secale > Secale cereale. The sequence goes on along the minus strand of LR738711.1, from coordinate 876,240,907 downwards.
AAAATTACAAAAATCAAAAGCTAAAGAGTGGTTTATAATTTCACGCACAATCGCTCCATATGATGATGCATTCTCCTTCTTCAGATCCTCTACCACATTCTTGCAGTCCGAAGCAACATGAACTCGTCTCTGGTAGAGATCTTCGGCTAGCGCTAAACCTTCCCTTATTGCGATGGCTTCAAGAATCTATGGGTCGGTAACGTGCCTCACCACTAGTACTGATGCTCCCAGAAACGTACCTTCTGAGCTTCTGCATAAAGCCCCGACCGCCCCATATCTAGCATGCCTCGGAGCAGCAGCATCAACATTAATCTTGACACAAGTAGCGGCTGGAGGTTGCCATTGTGATGGCCTGTTTACGCTCTGAACTCTGTGCCGAACCTCCTTCATGTTGATCAAGTTAATATCTCGAAGATAGCTCGTTATGAAACCATATATGGCATGTGGTGATTGGAAAATATCTTCATAGACCGCTTTCCTCCGAGCCCTCCATATAGCCCACAAGATGACTGTCATATGTGCAAACATATCTCTGCTCATTATTTCACTTAACGCGAATAGCCAGTCTTTGGGATTCTCTTCTTGTCTGTCCACTAGATGATGAACCAGCTCCTCCGGCGCTAAAGCCCAGACACTGCTCGACATCGGGCACGTGAGAAGGGCATGTCTCCATGAATCAATTGCCCCACACAAAGAGCAGTTGTCCTCAGTGGCCATGTTCCGGTGCTTCAACAGGTCGGCAGTCGGCATTGATCTTCGCGCCAACCTCCACACAAACATTCTGAGCTTTGAGGGAACTTGAATATGCCATATGTTGCTCCACTTGTCCGCCTCACCATGCACAGTTGATGAGCCCTCATCTTCATTCAGCCAAGCCTCACGTTCAAGTTTAGTGCGTAGAACCATACGATAAGCGGACCGTACACTGAAAGCACCTCTCGCTTCCTCATGCCATGCCCAAAAATCATCTACCTGGCGAGTACACAAGGGAATTTTGAGTATTTCGTCTGCATCGAACCTGGTGAAAGTCTCTCGGATCACATCTTCCTTCCAGGTAGCCGAGGTATTATCAATGATCTCAGAGACCAGTCTAGGTGGATCATGAGAAAGAGCAGTTATCGGTCGTTTAAGCCCATCTCTTGGTAACCAGCTGTACCTCCATATGTCCGTAGTTGTGCCATCACCAATTCTCCTCACAATCCCTTGCGCCATAATATCCCGCCCATCCAGGATCGCACGCCAAATCTGGGAGGGGTGCGGCCCAAGCTCAACATCAAGAATCGAACCCCCTGAGAAGTAGACAGCCTTCAGAATCCGTGAGCTCAAAGAGGAATCTCCCGTAAGCAACCTCCAGGCTTGTCGAGCCAGCTATGACAGATTGAAAATCTCCAAGTCCCGAAAACCTAGGCCGCCAAGGTGTTTTGGTCTGGTCATAATGTCCCATGCAACCCAGCTAGGCTTGCGCTTCCCATGTTTGCTTCCCCACCAGAATTGTCTGATGATAGACATAATATTCTCACAAAGGCCTCTTGGTAATCGAAAACATGACATCGAATATACTGGTATTGCCTGAGCCACCGACTTGATTAGCACTTCCTTGCCTGCCGAGGATAGAAGCTTCTCAATCCAAACTTTGATCTTCTCCCACACACGGTCCCTCAAATATTTGAACGTACCATTTTTTGAGTGGCCTACGTCAGTTGGCATACCCAGGTAGCGTTCACTCAGCGACTCCTTGTGCACATGTAGGATATTTTTCATGGCATCCTTTATGTTTTCGGGGCACCTCTTACTAAAAAATATTGAAGACTTCTCATGATTAATCCTCTGTCCTGAAGCTGCACAATAGGTTTCTAGCAGGTTTGACACCACTCCTGCACCCTCTACATTGGCCTTGAATAGCAACAGGCTGTCATCTGCAAACAAAAGATGGTTAACGATGGGAGCCATTGGGGCCACCTTAATACCTGCGAATGATGACGACGAACTGGATTTAAGGAGGTACGAAAGGCCCTCTGCTGCGATCAAGAATAAGTAGGGGGAGATTGGGTCTCCCTGCCGGATTCCTCTGGAAGGATTGAAAGATTAGAGCTTCTCCCCATTTACCATAACCGAGAAAGAAACTGAAGATACCATGCTCATGACTGTATCTATCCATGCTCCGGCAAATCCCAGTTTAGTCATGATGGCTTTTAAATATGACCATTCCACCCGATCATAGGCCTTCATCATGTCTAGTTTTAAAGCACAATAGTTGTTTGATTTTGACCTGGAACGTTTCATAAAATGCAGACACTCATATGCACCGATAATATTATCTGTTATAAGTCTTCCCGGAACGAAAGTTGACTGCTCTTCTGAAATTATGTCTAGAAGGATCAGTTCCAATCTGTTTGATACCACCTTGGATGCAATTTTATAAAGGACATTGCATAGAATTATTGGCCTGTACTGAGACAAGAGCGTAGGATTAGTTACCTTGGGGATAAGGACCAGAATAGTGTCATTTAAGCATGCAGGGTTGTCCTCCCCACGTAATATTCTCAGGACAATCTCTGTTACCTCCCCTCCACAAATGTCCCAATGTCGCTGGTAAAAGTGAGCAGGAAATCCGTCGGGGCCCGGCGCTTTCATTGGGAACATTTGGAAAAGAGCCACTTTTACCTCATCCTTTGTATAAGGGGCACATAGGGAAGCATTCATCTCATCCGTCACCTTCCTAGGAACGTGATCAAGTACATCATCTATGTATTGCACCAATTCAGCGGTATACAAACTCTGATAAAACTCATTAACCATAGCCCGAAGCTCAGCCGGGTCATCCACAATCACTCCAAGGGAGTTCTGCAGGGCCTTAATCATGTTTTTCTTTCTACGGATGCTAGCTCGGAGGTGAAAGAATTTGGTGTTTCGGTCGCCCGCCGCCAACCACTCCACTCTTGCCCTCTGCCGCCACATAACTTCCTCTCAGTGATATAGCTCGATGAGCCTCTCATTAATCTTCAGCTCCGCGTGAGAGGGGGCCACTCGCAATGGATCACCATGAAGCTCCTCTAGGTTCTTTTTCAACTTTTTAATTTCCTTTCTGACGCTACCAGATGTGTCTCTACTCCACTTCACCAACTCTTTGGAGATATTATGAAGTTTTTGTCTCATTTCATCAACCGATAAGCATGGAGGTTCAGCTGCCCAAGCACTTGTTAGGACTTGGCTAAGTCCTTCATGCGGTTCCCACATAAGTTCATATTTGAAAGATTTCTGCGCCTGGGCTTGCACCTAGTTTCCAAAGTCAATGACAATAGGCGAGTGGTCAGATGTGGCACAAGACAGATGTGTGACCATTGCTAGAGAGAATCTGTTCATCCATGCTGCATTTGCCAAGGCTCTATCTAGCCTGCATCTTGTATAGCTTCCTCCCGACACCTTCTTCTCAAAAGTCCAAAAATTTCCATTGAAGCCCAAGTCTTGCAACATGCAAATATCTATGGTGTCCCGGAACGCTTGAATTTGCGCATTGCTTCGCTGCCCTACACCCTCATGTTCTTCCGGACGTAGAACCTCATTAAATTCTCCCGTGCAAAGCCACGACAAAGTGCTCAAAGTACTAATGTTTTTAAAAAATGTCCATGTTTGATGTCTCAAGTGCGTTTGTGCCTCGCAATACACGCAAGTCAATCTCCACTCTTCGTGGTTCTGCTCCTCGATCTTAGCATCCAGATGATAGACCGAATAACCCAGAATCTCCACCTTTATTGAATTATTCCAAAACAAACCAATACCACCACTGCGGCCTTGACTACTAACCGCATAAGCATTATCAAAACCCAAGGTACTAGCTAAAGCTTCTACCCTAGCACTATCAATTTGTGTCTCAACAATACACAATAGGGTAGGGGCAAATTGCTCGCGAAATCGCGAAGCTCTCTAACCATCGCGGCTTTGCCCGCACCGCGACAGTTCCAAGGTACTCATTGGCCCCGGCGGCGCCCGTCGAACGGACCCGCCAAATTCAGATCACCTTTCAACTGTGTACCGGCCCTCACCGAGTTGTTCTTCTCTGATTTCGCAATTAGCTTCGCGCGCTTCAGGTCCTGAGTGCCACTGGGGCTGGCTGGAGCAGTAGGAGCAGGAAGAGACAAATGCTTGGCTTGCTCTGAACTCGTTGACGCTGGAGGTGCAAACTGCTGTGCTAATGCCGAGACTCTCTTCCTATTATTCTTTACATCCTGCATATCAGAATCCCTATTGTCCTCGAACTCCCCATATCCAGTAGCATCCTCTGGACTGCCCCGGTCGCTCCTACCACGACCTCCGCTTCGGCCACCCCGGCGGCCCCCTCGCCGTCCTCTCCCATTGCCTGGGCCTCTGCCCGTCCTCATCGTCCAGGTTGCACGGAGTTCTTTGAAAACCAGCGTCGACGGAGGGTGGACGCCGTTCCCATGTTCTTTCAAAAGATGCCCTAGCATCCCGCACACGGCACACCAGTCAGGTAACTTTTCATACTTTACGCGGTAGATCTGGCGCTTTCCATCGTGGATCATTGAGACAGTGTTCTTGAGAGGTTTATTGACATCAATCCTGACCCACACCCGATGAAAATTGCCAACAAAATCTTGAGATTGTGGTTCTGCATAGAGCACCTCCCCCACCTTGGACGCCATTGATGGGACTATATGAGCATATAGCTCTGGCACATCGTGTATCTGCACCCAGATCTCTATAGAGTCAAGCGGAACTGTCGAAGGTTTTATGAGGCCATCATAAGGCTTGATGATCACCGCGTCTCCTCTAAAGTGCCACGGGCCATCTAGGGTAACCCGTTCCCAATCTCCCAAACACGAGAACTAGATAGTGTACAGATTGTCTTCCAGGGGTTTGAATTTCGCCTCTTGCGCCAGGTCCCAAGCAACCCTCATATTCTTGAAGAACCAAAACTGGCTATAGGTCTTGTTTGAGTGAACCCTAGCCAGCGCAATCCATCTGACAGCCTCTGGTGGAGCTTCCTTCTCTTCGAACACAATGTCGTCCAGATCCTCCTCCCTCAAGCCCAATTCTTTCATCGTCTTCTCTACCTCATCTGCATCCCCATGATCTGAAGCTATCGGTTCTGGAGCCTCGCCCGAAGACATCTCGATCCCTAGCCCGATTTCAGAAAGATCAGACCCTGTAGTAGCAGCCCTAGTTCCTCCACAATCCCGGGACCCGCCAGCGCGGATCAGGGGAAGAAGCGTGGGGGTAGGGAAAGACGATCTCGACGGCGGGGTAGAATCGCCTCCGGGAGGACCAAAACCCTAACGAGAGGGGAAAAAAATCCTCTAGTCTATCTTTCTTTACCTAATAATAAAGAAAATTGGGTTTCAGCCCGTCCGTCATGGTATTTTTCAGAAAAGTCCCTCCACTTCAGAGAAATCAACCCGCAGTCCTATTTTAAGTCAAAACGAATCGTTTTTTTCGTATTTTACACAAAAGACCCTGTGTTTTCTTGAAATCAACCCGTAGTCCGGATTTAAGTCATACCCAAACCGTTATTTTACAATTTTCGAAAACCCCCCTAATGTTTTAGGTAATTTATCCACGGATCATATTTAAGTCAAATACATGTTTTTTTTAATCATCCATATCTTTTAAACCGTAACTCCGATTTGAACATGTTATATATGAAATTTGATTAGGGAAATGTGTAGAATATGAATATGAGATTAATTTACCTGTTAAGTATTTTTAAATATTATTTTGGAATATATTTAAGTCAAACAAATGATTTTCTAAAATATACGTATCTTTTAAACCGTAACTTCAATTTTAACATATTGTATATGAAATTTTATTAAAAAATGTGTACAATCCAAATATGATGTTAATTTTACCTGTTAAATATTTTTTAAATATTGTTTTGGAAGCAAACTTATAATTTATAGCGCAAGATCCGATTTTTCTTTCGTACCGATGGCGATCCGGATTGCAAATAAGCACTCCACTATAACCATATAGGGAAAAGAAAACATTGATAACTACACATGCGTACCTCTGAAAATGTCGCAGGGGAAAACAACAGATTTTTCATCGCGAGAGTGAGAGAA
>LR738711.1:876221276-876234757 GCA_902687465.1 Secale cereale | reverse complement strand
GAGAGAGAGAGAGAGAGAGAGAGAGAGAGAGAGAGAGAGAGACGCCTTAGGATTAACCATATTTAAACACGTTTTTTGCTTTGTTTTGTGTGAACATTGAGGCCATCGCCGGCGAGGGTGAGAAGGAGGATAAGCGGCAACACAAATATGATGCCTCGCAAAAATAAAGGAACTGGACCTATTATGGTCTTGAGTGATGATTGTTGGGTTAAGATCGTGTGTTGTGTTTTCTCTCCCGTTGCAACGCACGGGCTCTTTTGCTAGTTTGCTATAATGAAACATGATGTTAGTTGACCAAAAAAAAAAGGTGGTTCGTTTTGGGCTTTTGGGCTTGGGCTTAGGCGCTTAGCCCCCCTCTGGCTCTCGTACACCACTACCCGCCGCCCCTGCCCACCATGCCGCGCTCGCTCATGGCCGCCGCCGCCGCCATGGCAGCCACCCGCCGCCTTCTATGCACGGCAACCGCCGATGTGGCCCCCTCCGTAACCCACCTCCTCGCTCTGCCTCCCGTCACTCCGTCGCCCACCGCCGACGAGCTCGCGCGCCTACTCCTCGCGCACCACAACCCATTCCACCCCTCCGAGTCGCCGCTCCAGCTCCTCTCCGGCGGGGGCGTTTCCCTCACCCAGGACCTCCTCGTGCAGATCCTCCTCCGCCTCCGCGGCGCGTCCAAGCTCGCGCTCTCACTCCTCAACGCCGTCCGTCTCCACCCGTCCACCTCCTCCCCGCCAAACGCGGACGCCTACGACGCTGTCGTCGACGCCCTCGGCCGGGCGCACCAGTTCGACGCCGCGTGGCGGCTCGTTGTCGAGGCCGCGGCGGACGACGCCGCCTCGCCCCGCACGTTCGCGGTGCTCGCCAGGAGGTACGTCGCCGCGGGATTGACCAGGCAGGCGGTGCGCGCATTCGATGACATGGAGGCTTTCCTAGGGAGAGAACCCGATGCCCAGGAGTTCACCACTCTTCTCGACACGCTCTGCAAGTACAAGTACCCCAAGGTTCGTGATCTGGATGCCTAGGTGGTAATCTTCTTGATCTGATTGATTGCGGATAGTTTAAGGTCTCTTAACACTGCATTTCTGGTTTCTGTACTAGTATGATTGTTGTAGTTTGTAGCCTCCTGCTCTATATTTAAATGTCTGTTATGGCGAGGGGCGATTTTCATTGATTTGTTGCAAGTTACAATTGTGTGCTTACGATGAGAATATGAATGCATTCAAGTGAGGATTGTGTTGGCTTTCTATGTCTATAAATATATGAATGTGCTGCCCCTTAAGCTTTTTGTAGTGCACCATGAAGCTCTTGGCCTCTCATTGTGATTTTCTTTTTGTGGTCTGCAGTTTGGTAGGTTCAGAGTGAACATTGCTTGTAGTTTGATGAGACGTTTCATAGTAATGAATTGGTTCAGTTGCAATTAGGCCTATTCAATCTGCAAATTTTCCTTCTCCTTTTTTTGTTCTGATATTGTGTATGAAATTGGCCGGTCATGGATTTGCTTCTTATTGTGTGCAGTTTGTGGTGTGCAATTTGTAAGCACTAGATGACATCTACAAGTTTATTCAGCTTTTTCAGTTTGTAAGTACTAGACGACATCCACAATAATGATTCTGTGCAGTTTGTTCAGCTCCTTGTGAGTCAAATTAACTGTGAAGATAAAGATCTACAAGAAACCGAAACCTGAATTTTAGTATCCCTGTGGATAATCCTTCAAAGAGCAACCACAATATCACAGTTCGTTTTCTGATATGGAAAAAATAATGGCAAAGCTACTAATTGAAACAAAATAGTGTATAGAGGCAAGCTTGTTAATCAGGATCTCAGCAGAAGCATTATCATTTCAGGTTGTTGAAATACCTGGCATGACAATTAGATCATGCCTGCAAGATGGCAGAAAGGATTAAGTGCTTAAATTGCTTCCTTGGTTGATCATGCATTTCTAGGTTTTTTATGAGCATTATAAAAGTAAGATTCCACTCCAGATATTTGATCTTGGGCATTTCCGCGTGTACAAAGATAAGACTATGTTAACCAATGGTTTTGGAGTTTCATCTGGATATGTTTTTAATGCTTGGATTCTGGGATTTAGATGAACGGAGTTGTTCTTTTTGGCTTTAGTCTCATCTCGATGTTGTCCTGTGAATGTTGAACTGATTTTTGTTTGTTTGGGAATATGGTGCCAATGAAGTGGTTTGCCCTCATGTCCTCATTAATGTTCTGTATCTGTAGCTTCAGTAGCCAGTAGAGAAGCATTTCGGATTTCTTGGACATGTAACTTATGTGATGCCAGAATAGATCAACTTTACTAAGTGCCTGCATCCTAATGCGTATGGTTTGGCTGGAAGTTTTTACTTCAGTTTGATAGTCAAATAAGGCATGTCTAGAAAGTTGTAGAGATATTTTTAGATGAAATAGAAACAGTTGACTAAAAAGTAACTCTATTTCATCTAAAGTAGATATACTATTTGCCAAACGAGTGTTTGAATTGCATTAGTCAGCTGTCACACAGTTGTAGTCTTCTTTATGTACATTGTTTGGAGGGTCTGATAATAATTCTCTAATGTGCCCACTGGCATTTTTATCACCATTGCAGGTTGCTGTGGAGATATTCAATAAAAGAAAATACAAATATGAACCAAACGAAAAGATGTACACTATCTTAATTTATGGCTGGTGCAAGGTAAACCGAAGTGACATGTCTCAGAAATTCCTAAAAGATATGATTGATCATGGGATAGAGCCGAACATAGTTACATACAACATTCTCTTAAATGGTATCTGTAGGCATGCAAGTTTGCACCCTGATAACCGGTTTGATAGAACAGTTAATGCAGCTGAGAATCTCTTGAAGGAGATGAGTGACAGGGGAATTGAACCAGATGTAACGAGCTACTCAATCATCCTGCATGTTTACAGTCGTGCACATAAGGCTGAACTATGTTTGTGTATGTTCCGCTCAATGAAGGATAGAGGCATTTGCCCCACAGTGGCAACCTACACTTCTGTGATCAAGTGCCTTGCTTCGTGTGGGAGACTGGAAGATGCTGAGAAGTTGCTCGGTGAGATGGTTAGTGAGGGGGTGTGTCCCTCCCCAGCGACCTACAATTGCTTCTTCAAAGAGTACCGAGGGAGAAAAGATGTTAGTGGCGCCCTTGAATTGTACAACAAGATGAAGGCTCCTTGTTCACCAACTGCACCAGATATTCATAGTTACAATATATTGCTTGGAATGTTCATCAAGTTGGACCGACATGAAACTGTTATGGAACTATGGAATGATATGTGTGAGAGCACCGTGGGTCCTGATCTTGATTCATATACCTTGCTGATTCATGGTTTTTGTGTCAAGGAAAAATGGAAGGAGGCATGCCAGTTCTTCATGGAAATGATAGAGATAGGTTTTCTTCCCCAGAAGATCACCTTTGAAACACTGTATCGCGGTCTTATACAAGCAGACATGTTAAGGACCTGGAGAAGGCTGAAAAAAAGGGTTGATGAAGAATCAGCAAAATTTGGTGATGAATACAAATCATATCACATCAAGCCTTACAAGAGGTGATATGTTGCCATCGAAAAGATGATTTGTATATTCTTGTAAGTTCTTGCAATCCTGCCGTCGTATGCCAGCTTGATTTGGGCACAGTTGGTAGATGTATCATGGCACTATCATTCCAAGGTGATCTTTATGACAAACATTGAAACATAAGCTAAGGAGCACTTGAGGCGGGAAAAAAGGATGGGCGAGCAGACATGTGCCATTGGTACCCTGAAATTGCAGTTACTCATGCATCTGCTGTCTATATAGTAATCTGGTATAATGATTCTTTGGTGTGATTGGGTGAAGTTGAAGGTGAAGTACTGTATGACTGATTCCAGATCTTCATCTTTAATTTCATGTGAGCTACATCTAACTGAACCATTCCACCTGTTCATGTACTGCAGAAAGGCATTTCTCTCAGAGACATCAGATTATTGGCGGAGTGGGAAAATTCTACTGCCAAATTTCTTGTGACCGAGGCATTTGTTTGATGGTGCTGGCTTCAGTGCAAACTTTCAGGACATGCGGATGTCCCAATTTTTTTGTAGGTTGTGGTTAGCCTTTATCCATAGAGTTGTTTCCGTTTTAGTCAACAATCATGTACTATTATGCTGTGGGTATCTGATATAACAAGTTATTCACCTGTGAAAATTGTAGCCCTCCCATACTTTTTCTAATGTTGTACTTATAGTCTTATGCTCCCTCTTTTCAAATTACTGCGCACAAAATACTTTGGAATATGAATCTAATGACATGGATTTTCTGTCGCATGAAGTACATTGAATATGAATCTAAGACATCAGTTTGGTGTTACATAAAATATACTCCCTCCGTTTCTAAATATAAGTCTTTTTATAGATTTCAATTGGGATTGCATACGGATGTATATAGACGTACTTTAGAGTGTAGATTCACTCATTTTGCTCTGTATGTAGTCCATATTGGAATCCCTAAAAAGACTTATATTTAGGAATGAAGAGAGTACATGTTAACATAGAGTAATTGTTGGTCAAAAGCCTGTCCTAACAGGACCAACATTTTGTCACCTTTGCCACCGTGTACTTCCTTCCCAGGCTTTGGCTACATATATTATGATGATTATGTTTGTAACAATGTTTTCATATAATTTGGTCTTTTGTACTCCTAAAAAAAAAACTGGTCTTTGTATGTGGAAAGAAAATTGCACAAAGAGATATCATTGCGTGCATGAGAACAAGCTAGATATGTTTTTCTTTTTCTTTTTCTTTTTCTTTAACTGGATTTAGGATCTTGTGGTGGTCTTTGATCACAATGATTCTTTTTATCCAAGACAAGAAATATCTCCCGCCAATTATTGGTACCCAAGGGTCCCATCTCCTTGAGCTTGTCCTCAAATCCTAAGTATAATCCTTTGGAAATCTAAAATCCTAATATTGCCTTTCCAAAGAGTACACCACATACTTGTGATAAATCCCACACAAGAAAACTGCAAAAACATAATCATGTCAAGTCCAATATTTGCATCTTAAAAAAATCTGTTTCAATTCTCATTAGCCAATCAATTCTCAGATATAGTTCTACCTCTCCAAAATTCATGAAAAATATGGCGAGATACCCATTTTACCGATAGTGACCTCTAGTAAAGGATTGGGTGAAATGGCACATTGTTTCATCCTAGTCCTTTCATTAAACATCTTGGATCTATATGGCCAATTGAAAGTGCATCTTGTCGGGTTTTCGTGATTAATGACAAGACAATTGATATGACTAACATTTCGTCAAATTTATTTCAGTAAATTAGTCCACATATTTGAGTGTGACTCCTACTTTTACATCTTCAGGTGGTTACCTCCTTCAAACTTTTAGGATGTAATTTATAGGTCTTGGGTGAATCCAAAATTCACATTAGTACAATTGTACTATCAGGAGAGCACAAATAAAAGAACAATGGTTGAACTCCAAAATGAAATCCTCGGCCAAAATCCCTAAGAATTTTACTCCTGACACTCAATCCTTTGTTTTTCCTAACCTTGGTACTTTCAAGTAATTCTACCCAACACTATTGAGTTTGTGAGTAGAGTGTGTGCTCTGTCGAGCGAACCCTATTTTTTCCTAGTCAGAACTGCAAGAAATTTCTCCGGTACCATCGAGCTATGTTTCCTTTGAGATCATCTTTGTTAGCTCTGGTACATCTGAGCATAACTTTTTCCCGGCACTTTTGAGCCCTTCTCAATTTGCTTCAGCCCTTTGAGTCTCATTATAGGTCTCCCGAGCAAATCCATTCGGAACCTCCGAGCTGGGATCTAGCCTTTCCTGCACCGTTTCTCTTTGAGAACAACTCTGCCGACCCGGTACTTCCAAGCATCTTCTATCCTCGTAGAAAAGAGCCCCCTTTTTGTCTGGTACCCCTACTTTAGTGATCTAAACGCCGTTATATTTAGGGGCTGTTCGGAAGCTCCCCAGCTCCTAGAAATCCTGAGAGCTGCGGAGCTGGTAAACAGGTGCTCCACGAATTTCAACTACAACTCCACCTGCCCCGCGAGTGGAGCTGCGGAGCGGAGTACCTCCGAACAGGGCCTTATTTACGGAGGGAGTACCTCCGATCTTTTAATCCAAGTACTTCCAAGCATCTTCTATCTCCGTAGAAAAAAGCCACCTTTGAACGTGCCCCATAGTTCTGGGGGGTTTCCTCTGGTGATTCCGGGCTAGTTCTTTACTAATCGTCACTGTATTGGTTAGTAGTACTGGATAGGCATGTGTTGAATTGGTCAAATGATGATTATGCACACATTTTATTTTCCATGTAGCAATCCTAGAGGAAAATCAGTGGCCAACATAACAAGATAAGATTGTATTCACACTCTGAAAAATATTGTATTCGCATTCGCCGTGAGAATTCAGTTGCTTCGAAGCAATTGGCGGCGAATCAAATGTCCATCAGCAATCTTTCAGGGTAAAACATTCCAGAATTTACACAAAACACTTCATTTTAAGCTGGACGCAGTGTAAGTTTATGCAGTTAAATTCCCTGACCGGATCAGGAGTTACACACGCGAAGCTTATTTATACATCAGCCTCGAAGAAGATCCAACGACAGAGCAGCGAACCCGGGCTGAACCTCCATATGTGCTATACCGCGATCTGCCAACTCGAACGAAACCAAGTTGCAGCAGATGTCGGAATTTATGCGGCTGCCCTAGAGAAGTAGTAGAAGAAGCTTACATAGCGCGTCATTCTCCGGTTAGCTACGCTCCTCTCCTGCAAATTGACAGGAGGGGACATTGGTTCCTCAACTCAAAAGAGTAGGACAAATGTTGTCGGATTTTGCGCAGTGTTGTACTAGTAACTTACAGTCTTGATTGTGTTCTTACAAGAGATGGCTGCAGCGCGTCGTAGTGCCCATAACCGTCGTAAAGAACGCGGACCGGGTTGTCCTTGCCGTACTCCTGGCCATATTCTGCTATGATCCTGGGGTTATCGGCGCCCTTGGTGTACATGTGGACGGTGATGGGCATCCTGCAAGCAGTGTTGACATTCCTCGTAAGCAATTACATTTCAGAATAAGAATATAAACCTACAGATTGATTACATAAGAAAGAAAGATGCCTACCCAAGAACATGTGAGCACATGAGCAGCTCAGGTTCTCCTCCCCAAGCGTGAGGCTTCCTCATCTTGCGCACATAGCTCTCGAAATTGCCTTCGAGGAACCTATCCATCGCACCAAAGATTCACATCGAAAATGATCATGTTACTTTTGTTTTTGCAGGGAAAAAAAAGAGATCATGCTTAATTCTTATGTTTTTGCAGGAAAAAACGGCTCTGATGTACACAAATGGTAAGAGGAGGAAAGAAGACTTCACCATTCGGTATCTCCTCTTCGCTTGATGAACTCATCTGCAACCTGAAACAGGCCAACAAGTGGGTCAGCAATTTCTTCTGCTAAATTTGCATGGAATGTAACGAAATCATCAAGTGATGAACGTCACCTTTGCTCGAAGCTCGTCGGCGAGTTCCTTCTGGGCGCTGTCGCTCGGCGACTGCTTGCCTCTCCTTATGCAGGCGCCGTAGGCGACCGACCGGAACAGGCACCTCCCGTCCCCTGTAATTCCTGAAAAACAGTCGAGTTCCCAGTGTTCAGAAATGCGGATGACCGACTCGATCAGTCTGAAAATCACATCAGAATCAACCACTTGGAGAGTTTCGCAGGAACAAACAGTCCCGTAAGCGCGACGCGCAGTACTAGCACGCATCCCAGGCGGGGTTACCCTTTTTTTTTCTTCATAAAGTAGAGTTATATATTGATCTTCCTTGTTGAATATGTGAAAGGAGATACATAGATGCAAAGGCCGCTGCTTTAAACTAGTCATGCACAGAGATAGCAAAGTAGAGGCATCTTAACGAGTCGATTAGTTTAATACCGCTTCAAATCAACACCTAAATCTGCTTTCTCCCGCTCTTTTCTCCCCTCTAGACCAGGCTGGAGATCATACGGATCACAGACAAATCATGGTCAAAAGAAGCAAAAATAAATAAACTCTCTTTTTGTCATGATCATCATGAAAACAATCCTCCTTTTCATCCACCAAGACAAGGAGCATGCATGCAATAATCAAGCTGAGGAGACAGAGGACGTACGGATGGACCGCAGCGGCGGCGGGAGCTCGCGGTCCGACATCCGCCCAGCCAGCGACGACGGCGACGGTCGGTCGGCCCTCTTCCTCCCCTTCCTCTTCCAGGGCACGAAGGGGAGGCAGGCGGAAGGAATAATAAGCAAAGCCGAAGCCGAGAGCGAGAGGGAGGGAGGCAGGCAGGAATGTTTCTATCACACACGGAACAAAGGTGGCCGGGTTGAGGGGGGGATGGGCGTGGAATCGGATTCACTTTTCAGGCCGCCTTTCTCCTGCTCGTCCCGCCGGGGCTGGCCGGGTGGAGGCCCTCGCCGCCGCCGCGTCCCATCGAACCGACCGACGGCCGACGTCCCCCTCCCCCTCCCTCCGCGGCTGCTTTCCCGCCACAAATAACCGGGGGCTCCTAATTAAATCCTCTCCGGAGCCAGCGGCGCTTTTCGGTATTCCTCTCCTTCAGAGCCGCTCGACCAAGTGAAATTCAAGGGATGGCTGCAAAATTTGTGCTCCTGCCGAACTGAGTCGAAAGCACAATCATCCCGTGCTAAGAACGGGACAGCACGTGAATGAAAATGAACCTGGCCCTTCGTGCCGTCAGACGCAAGCCGTGGTGACCAGTCCTTTTTTCTCCTTTCATTCATGCATCCATTCATGTCGGCCCTTGCCATGTCAGTGTGTCGTTATCTTGGCGAGGCCCTGCATCTTTTCACGCATCAGAAGCCGGTGATGATCAGTGACAGGAGAAAAAGGAACACACCTCACCTGGATGAGCTAGTAGCAGGATTATCGTGAGCGAATACATAGATCTCCTTGATGAGAGTTAACTAGCTTCACAGGACCATCATGGAGCCCACATGTCAGTGAGCAGGCAGAGGGTCGTCGTAGTATCGATACGACAAAAGAGAACAAACGGTTGCTGGATTAGAAAGGGAGAGAGGCATCATCTCGTAACAAGGCAGGCTATATATACATTGTACAATGTCATGAGAAGGCGGCAAAGACGGGGAAAATGCCCTACATCACCCCACCGAGCAGGGGGGGAAGAAGCAGTAGTCTCTTTCAACTTACTTAACCCAAAGGAAAGGAAGCAGCAGCCACGGCGCCAGAGCGGAAGAAGACCCAAGGAAAAGAGAAACGAGAAAGAGGAGATGTACAGATCCTACTGATGATGATTGATGAACCAGACCCCAAAACCCTGCCTGCTAGCACTGGTAGAGGGAGAAGCCCCGGTTCTTCCACAGCGAGCTCAGCGTCCGCCCCAGCTTCCTCGACTTGGACTTGCACAGCGGCTTCGACTCCCGGTGGCACACCATCACCCCGCCGCCGTTCCCAATCCCGTTCCCGGCCTCCGACGACGGGGTCTGCTGCTGCTGCGGCTGCTGAGACGCGGGCGGCTGCCCACCGTCACGCTGCCTCTGCTCCCGGAACAGCTTCAGCAGCTTCTGGGCCTTCTCCCGCCCGCGCCCCGTGCCGGTCGCCGAGATGGAGACCAGCGACGGCACCACGCCCTCCTGCAGCACCGGCGCGATGCACTTGTCGTCCGCTGCGCACATGGCCAGGAGGCACGACACCGCCTGCTCCTGCTCCGTCGGCTCCCCCGTGTCCAGCAGCATCGCCAGCGTGCTCACCAGCCCCGGGGTGGACATGATCTCCTTCCTCCCAGCTGGGGTCGCCGCGAGGCTGATGGCCACCGCCAGGGCCTTCTCCGTCCACCCGATGCCCTCCGACACCGAAGAGTCCGTCAGCAGCGTGTGGAGAGCATCCACGATGCCGGCCGACAGGAGCAACGGGATGCTGGCCTGGTGGGTGGAGAGGTTGTACAGCGTGTAGAGGGCGTCATGCTTGCAGGAGCTGGCTTTCGGGTCGCAGGCGTCGTGGTTGTACAGACGGTCCACTAGGAATGGCACAGCCTGTGTGGAAGCAATCACGCTCTTCGCGTCGGTGAGGCAGGAAAGGTTAAGGTAGAGCGCCGTGGCTGCAGCAGCTAGGCGTGGATTCGAGGTCATCTGCTCAAGTAGTTCGACTATTCCAGCAGACAACAGAAGTCCCTTGTTTCTGAAATAAACAAGCATAGGGTTTGGTAAGCAAAAAAGGGAAATTCAAAAGTTCAAGGTCAGCTAGCTGCAAATGACAAGCACCATTTAACTGAAAAATATATGGCATACCTATTATTATTGACTGCAAGGTTGAAAAGAGCCATGGCACCAACTTCTTGCGCCTTTTCATTTCCTTCTTCCACGGAATACCTTAGGAACTGAACTAGAGCCTCAGCGAACCCATTTGAGCCCATCTGGATCCTTGCTTCCTCATCATCTTTCAGCAGATATCTTATCTGCTCAACCAATCTGCACTGGCTCAGTATGTTGTTTCTTTCATTAAGCACCAGCAGCAAGTTCCGATACCCCTCATTCATATCAAACTCAAAACAAGCGCTGTCATCCAATGTGCCCGATTCGCTGTTTGCAGGTTCTTCTTTTCTCTCGTTCTCCAGGGGAACCACCTTGACACCCTTAATGTTGCTAGTGTCAAAACTATCAACAGACACACAGCCCGTTGCCTGGGAGTCGGATAGAGCAAGCCGCCAATTCACATCAAAGGATCCCGGTGGACCGTCTGGAACTGGAAAATCATTCTGCTCACACCAGCTGGAAATCATGGCCTTAACACAATAGTTTGGAGTCAAAGACAAGTGGGACAGTTGTTGCTGAGTCTTGGGACATGTGCTGTGACCATCATTAAACCATTTTTCAATGCAAACACGCTCATAAGTCTGACCCGACGAAACAATAACCGGGTCATACATCAGCTGCAAGGAAATGGGACATCTGAGTTCCTCAGGAGGGATCGACATGTTTTCGGACCTTGGACCACTGGGTCTACAATTGAATGATCCAAGCCTCGAATTGAAAGACCCAAACCTCGAATTAAATGATTGAATGCTCGAAAGCTGTCTACTGAATGCTCGGCTATTTCCGCAGGGGCCATACATGTCATCCATGCCTAATACTGTAGGCGAACATGGGGCTGATCCTTGAGAATCGGTATCATCGCCTGCTTCACTTCTGAAAAATTTCGAGTATTTCCTCATGAGATTGTACAGGTAGGACACAACAAACTCCTTCCGCTTATCATCTCCAGAACGAGCCTTTTCAATTAGCTTCTTGAGGGCTCTTCGCTCGGTCAATGCTGCTCTGGAAGAAGTAATTCCCAGCTTCAGAGCAGCCATATGGAAAACCTCAAGCTCCCCACTGTCGCTGGAACTATTCATTTTACTGTTTCTCTGGAGCAAATTGATCACCTCATCACCAGCTTCCTTCTCCGATTGATCCAATGTAAATACAACCTCCTCCAACTCACCAATAATCTCTACAATCTGTTGCACACAGACAGGATCAGGATATGTCAGGACATACCAAAATGGTTTTACCATAAAATGACTGGCGCATAATAACGTGGAATTGGTAGTCCACTGAAATCAAACAGAAGCACAATTTAGTTGTGCTAGTTAGAATTTTGCACGACATACCTTATGGCCAATATCTTCTGTTACTATGCTTTCTACACGCTTAAGACTTTCCTGAAGTTGGCTTCTTGATTTCTCAAACTTCAAATGCACAGTTTCTGCAGTGATGGCCTGAAAGTGAATATTATCAGTGTAAGAGTTTGTCATTTGAATTATTCTAAAGACACAGATATTGAAAGCAACGCTGCCCATGCCCCAGGCCAGGTTTGCAGCTAATTATATCCAGAGTGCTCTGCAGGGAGGGGTACAACAGCTTACCAAGTACAGCCTGCTGCAATCTGCGCAATGTTGAAGAAGACCTTTGGATTTATCCAGAGCAACATGCAGCGAACACAGTGCCTGTATGCCAGACTTGCTTCTGGGCCTTGATGCTTCGATGAACGGGAAAATCGCTAAAAGTTTAGAAACCGCAGGATGAAATGCTCTGCACATTCCAGCGTGTAACTGCAAAAACCACAATTTCTTCAGATTAGGCAGCAATACAGAAATCACCCGAGAAAGAGAAGACACAAGGTTCCAGTAATATCTAATTAGTATCATTTACTGTTAAATACACATCCTGTATAGAAGTAAAACGGGATTAAGAGTGCTGCTAAACTAAGATGTAAGTTTACAAAGCAAATCCAAATAGATCTCATTAATCAACAACAACAATATATTCTAAACTATACCCACAAATAATTGCAGACCACTTAGCTTGAACAACAGATATTACCATTGAAAATCAAGATAAAACCACAGTTAAGATGATACCTTGGCATCGATAGCCAGAAGAGGGCCCTCCTCGACCTCCATTGCGTCCATGCTTTGACTATCTCGTGAGCTCCACCATCTAATTACAAGATTCAGAAGGAAAAAAAGTCAGATCGGCGGATCACATCACTCTCAGCTGGAAGCATTTCAGACCGGTGAAAACAACAGGCCCGGACTTGGGAGGATAGGACAAAGCAACGTCCCCGGAACCAGTACGAAAAGAGGGGATAGGAATGGTAAAAAATCTACCGGCTGCAAGCCTACAATACAGTGTTCTCCAGGAAGCGCCTTTCGGAAAACCACCAAGTGAGCACGACCTTTCCATGCCAAATTTGAGATGCGCGGCCGGCTCCTGGAGCCCATGATTTTGACCAAGCTCGCCTCTTTTCCCAGCAAATCCAAGGGGTCAGCCGGCGCTGCGCATTTCGCTCACCGCGTCTCCCCCCCAAAAAGACCCAAAAGAAAATTAAGATGAGGTCGGCAGCTCGCTCAAGCTTCTCCCGGCCTGACGAGTAGTGGCAGGATTTAAAGCAGTTTCCTCCGGCGTGGGCAAGGCCGGCCGGCCACGAGATAAGGAGCGCTCCGAAACATCGTTTTCAGCTCCGCGAATCTGCCATTCGGGCGAGCTCCTCGGATGAAATGCCAGAAATCCATCGGGAGGAGGCTTTTCCTCGCGTGAACCTGGCATGGTGGAGCCGCACGAGCACGGCAGGCTCCCTCCTCGGAGATCCCCAATGGCAGAACTCGCTCAGGAAAAAGGAGCAGGGAAACACACACGCGCGCGCACAGAGAGACGCACAAGCAGCTCAGGCCACCCCCCAGGCCACATCCCGCCCCGGCAAAGCTCACTCTAGCTCCTAACCTCTCGGACCGAACAGCGGGGAAAAGAGAGGCGAGGAGCGATCCATGGCGGCAAGAGACGAGTCAGAACACGCACCGTCTAGAACGAAGAGAGCGAGGGGGGGAATGCCTCGGGAGGGCCGCTGCGGCGGACGTGTCTCTCCGCGCGGGCGTCTCCGTCGGTCGCCGGCGGCGGCTGCGGCGGGCGGCGCGGTGAGGGGAGAG
>LR738711.1:876204862-876216137 GCA_902687465.1 Secale cereale | reverse complement strand
GGGGGGGGTTGCAAGGCTCGGCAAAATAATCCGGTTGTTCGCCGGTTTAGTGAGGGAAGGGCGGGTGACGAGGCTAGCATGGGAGCGCCGCCAGCCATAGACGACGGTGGCTGGCGGTTCGGCAGGTGGTCCATGGGGCGGTTGGAAAAGAAGATGAACAGAACGCCAAGAGATTGAAGAGGGTCATTTGGCCGTTTGTTTTGCATTGGACGGCTGAAAACAGGCCAGCCGACCCAAATCATCTTTTCAGTCTGACTTACCCCTAGCCAGTCCCTTTTGAAAAGGAAAATCGACTAACACCATCGAAGGAAAATGGACTAACACCATCCAACTTGTGCATTACGCATGCATGGCTAGTTGCTTCAATGGTTCTCATTCATGGCGGCATGGCGGTAT
This sequence comes from Secale cereale, assembly GCA_902687465.1. Classification (NCBI taxonomy): domain Eukaryota; kingdom Viridiplantae; phylum Streptophyta; class Magnoliopsida; order Poales; family Poaceae; genus Secale; species Secale cereale. The sequence continues at coordinate 876,215,741 of LR738711.1, read as the reverse complement.
CATTCACCGACGTATGTGGTCACACGAGCCTAACTTGGCACACGAAAACCGGCGAGGCAGAACACGTTACGTTACGCCACATGCTGACATGCATGCACGGATGCAGCCGCAGCCAAAATGGCATGGCGGTGCCGGTGGGTTCCGTCGCCTTTACTCGAAACAATGGAGACGCGCGCGCGGCACCGTCTCTCCAACCATCGATCGGGAGTGATCGGATTTGATTTGGCCCGAGATGCCAACGGAAACCACGAGACCAACCAACCAAACCTCTCATGCATGCACGTACCGGCCGGCCTCGCCAAACCCCGTGGCTGATCCTGCACTGCATTTCCTTCCTTGCCATGCACTCCTCCCCTCCCATGTTCTGCCTTTCTCTCCACTTCAGCCCCTGACGCCGTGTGTCAGACCGGGAACTCAGTTCTGCTGCAGCCAGGCGCCCAGGCATCTTTCTTTCTGGCTGCATTACGAATCCACGTAGGAGCATGCAGTAGTTTACGGCGGAACGAGGTAGATCAGGCAAGCACGCCCGGCTCACGATGTACGTATAATGGAGGGAATAAAAAGCTAGCTTTTGTCGAGCCAAAACCCACTCCTGATCCGGGGCATCGATCGGCACCGGCCACATGCAAGATTCCTGCTGCGTTCTGGTCTGGTGCCGTGGTGCCCTCGTGGATGGATGGATGGATCGATCGAGTGGAGTTGGAGGAAGTCCCTCCCCTCCTCCACAGATATTCAGCCAGCCAGCCAGGGGAAATAGTGTCGGGCAAGGCAAGGCACTGCCAATCGCGTGGCGTAACATGGCGCCACGCCACGGACCCCGGCCACCGACAGCCATTAGCAGGGCTTCAGGGGTCGCGGGGGACATGGCGCCACAAAACTATTCGAGAGCTGCTACACGTACGACAATTAATGTACAATTTTCATACGACAGTGCATGGTAGCCGTCAGATCAGCTAAATGAAGGATTGTGATCGTGTCGGACGCAAATCGTACACGTATACATCGTACGCAGATCAATTCCGAAACTATTCGCTCCTCTGACTTCTCACGCTTGGCCCTACGTACCGCCCCATTTGCCCATTTCCATTTGGGTTTCCTAGCTACTTTCTTTGGGTCACCTCAACCTCATTGGGTGGTGCTCAGCATGTATTATGGATGGTGTCATCGCGAAACCGTCGTTGCTCAGCCTGTAAACTGGATCCAGATCTGAATTTTGTGTTTGAACCTTTTTCTGATATAATACATGTTTTTGTGGGTGTGTGTGGTTTTGGTGTTTCTAACATGACCGAGAGAAATAGCTAGTGCCCCCTCTAGTCCTTTTTACTCTGAATATAAGATTTGTTTCAAGTCGGATTTCGTATGGTTTGACCATTTTTACATGAAGTAAAATATAAACATCTACATACTACTAAAGTTATACAATATGAAACTATTTATGACGCATCTAATAATATTGGTTTCATATTGTGAATATTGGTTTTTTTTCATAAAGTTGGTCAAACTTTACGAAGTTTGATTTCGGATAAATCTTATATGCGAAGTAAAAAGGGACCGGAGGGAGCAAATTTTAAAGTCACCACCGCCCCAGGGATGTGAGATCACACTTTAGGAAACAGTGCTCACAACAACAAAAAAACAAGGCAAAAGATTTACCCCATAGATTAATTACACAGAAGAGAATTGTTTGGTTAATTAATGAGAAATCGGGTATGCATCACCTCATGATCGAGCCGACAAACATACCCTACTGGCAAAAACCGTACCCCCCCCCCCCACACACACACACTTCTGTTATTTTTAGCGAGAGGAGTTCCCCCATTTCATTAGGAAAACCATAGTAGTTCTTACACCACCACAACGCACCCCATCGCCGAAGCTTCATTAATGAAAGAGAAAAAAAACACTTTTGTGTCACACGGAAACCCCTAACGAGAACGCCTCGGCTTAAGACAATGGATGCCTCTTAATCCACGGAGACAAAGACAAGCCACGAGGGCAGCCCAAAAGATTGTGACCATCCATTAAGCAGCCGCAAGCGTCTTTCCTACAATGTCACTCTTCTTGCCTTTGATACTGAGAGCCTTCTCTGCCTTCTTGATTTCGTTCCTCCTAGCATTCCCCGTAAGGAGGCAAGCAATCGTCTTGTCAGATCCAAGTGTAGCCGCCTCCAAGCAAGCTAACAAGTCGCAAAGCTCTTTGGGGGTGAGTCTCGGAATTAGGTGCGAACACACCTGGCTCGTCAACATTGTTACCCATAAAACACTAGTTGTCAATTGTCACACGCGAGTGAATGAAGGTAGCATCGATACTTCCATTGCAAAAAGTGACAAATACCACAACAAACATTAATTATAGTTTACTCAAAACTAACTCTTTCTAAGTCCACTGAGTTGTCATCACTCCCATTATCTTCGTGTGCATGGAAGAAAAGATGAACACTAGAGGTGTTATACCTTCGCCGTTCCTCGTCATGGCCCCATGGGTCATGGCCGTCGTATTTGCTTGCATGATTGTTTCCTCGTACATCCCATTGTCAACACAAACCTCCTCATGTTTGTGTGAGCATATGTCATCCTTGGACCTCATGCCACCCTCAATAACCACCAGTTGATGGCAATGAGCTTTGAGGTCCGCCTTCTCAGTAAAAACCAATCAAAGGCATTCACCTAGTTTGCCACCCCCCTCACATTTCTCTTTGTTCAATCATAAATGTGGATTTTTTGTGTCGAGCGTAACCATCATTCTCGCATCATTTGATCATTACCTCATCTTCGTGTAAGACTAATGATGTTTAGAAGCCTTTTGAGATGGGACGAATCATAAAATTATATGGTCGGTGACAACAAGAGAATAAGGAAAAAATCTTAATAGAAAGGAGATGGCCCGAGTAGCCTTCATTTAAACAAAAGAATAAGAAGAAGGAATGTATGATGCTCTATGTTCAAAAGTCAGCAAACGTCATCCTTGGACCTCATGCCACCCTCAATAACTACCAGTTGAGGGAAATGAGCTTTGAGGTTCGCCTTCTCAATAACAACATGTCAAAGGCATTCACCTAGTTGACCAACTCTCCCCCCTTCACATTTCTCTATGTTCAATCATAAATGGGACTTCTTTGTGTCAAGTGAAACCACCATTCTCGCATCATTGGATCATTACATCATCTTCGTGTAATCCTAATGATATATAGAAGCCTTATGAGACGGGATGAATATTAAAATTATATAGTCGGTGACAATAGGAGAATAAGTCAAAACTCGCGATAGAAAGGAGACGGCCTGAGTAGCCTTCATTCAACATTCATTCAACAAAGAAAGGGAAAGAAAGAATATACGATGCACTCATGTTCAAAATTTTGTCTTACAAAGCATAACATAGCCATCATTAGAGGTGCGAAGTGTGATGAGGAGAACAGATAAGGGAGACGCAGCCCGTACAAATAAGCAGAGTCGGCATTACAATTAAGGAGTAAAAAAATAGGAAAAGTATGACAACGCATTGTAATTATCCCTAAAGTCAAGTCATGCTGAAATATTAATATCCATAAAATGAGATAGTTCCTTTTTCTAATCATAATTTTCTATCAAGGGCCCAACTTTTTGGCGCAAAGTATCACGAACACAACCTGACTCGGGAAAAAGAAGACGAGCACGCGATCGGCATGCCACGTGCATGAGAGGGATATTAAGTGGAATATATCCTTACTTAATTTTGTACTACCTCATTGCATACCTTGAAATTTCTATGTAGTAAAGAAATGCGGTAACGAGATTAACAAACTCCCGAATGATGCTAATCATTTGAGGTCCGCAAGTGATATATTATCATAGTACTCCTCCGGTACTATTGCTTTGCTATGGGTAATAGATTCCTACCGGATCGTTATAACGATCAGTTCATGTGCCCCAAGCTTGAGCATATGTAGGAAGAGGCAAGCAAACGCAATCATTTGTGCGCCCATTGAGTAGGCGGATACATGCATTTAGCTGACCATGGTTGGTCAGTTGTGCCTATAGCTTTATGGCTCAAACTTATGCATGGGCACCACTATAATGGTGACACGATTTATAAGATATCTTTTGTCTTGCCACTTTACATCCAAATGCAATTGAATATTGTATTTCTTCGTAAACATTCGAAGCTTGTTTAGTCTTCATGATAACAAGAACTCAACATGTCGGCACATCGCATTTGTGGAAAGTCTCTAGCACTAACGAAATTTGAGCGATTTCATTATTTTAATATGTTATTTTACAGTCCACTGTATTATGTTCGGCTTCATTCAAGTTTTGCTCCTCTTGATCGCGTGCTCTAACCGTGCTAAAATTTTCTGATGGACATTATAATTTTCTTTTTGGGTCCACGGTTTGTGTGGTCAGATGTAACTTTTAAAAAATCTTGTTTATTTTTTTTACTAATTTGTAATAAGCTATTTTTTGTATGTAGGATATAGGATAAAATCATTTGCCTTTCAACCATATAGCATGTATCCTGGTTATATTTTGATTCTTGTATGTTTGTTAAACTTACGCGAGTTCAACCTATAAGTTATTCAATATTATCGGTCTAGTTTTTATTTACGATGCTTGTCAACTTTTTGTATCTAGCACATATACCAATTTCTTTATACTAACATTTTATAGCTATACAAGTTATATCGCGTATGGATTGTGTTTGTGGTTGGAAGACAATTATACTATGGGTTTTCCTTCAAATATTGATTTTGACTAACTCCGGAACTAGTATATGTGTTTTCTTCAATTTATATGTACTGATAACGGTGAACTCGGTACATACGTGCCTTCCATGAAATTCCTTAGACGACATCGAGTTACGATTGTTGGTCAACATTCAAACCCAAACTAAACAAAAAATGTACTAGTTCTTCCGAGACTGCATAATATCAACATCCGAATCCTCTCAAAGGTGAGTTTAGCGGCTCCCCATCCAACACTTCACTAGTAGGTGTATTAACATTCAAACCCCTCTTAAAGCTAGAGCTCCCTAACCCTAAACTAACCAATCAGTTTAATTTGAACTGACTGGATGTCGAAGCTAGAGCTCCCAAACTAGTGGTCCTCCCAAAATCCCTTTCTTTTCCATCTCCCACAAGTTATTGGTATGTAACCCATTTCATTTAGTCCCTAATGTTATTTTGGTATTGATGACAGTGAGACTAATATCAATTATTAAGTTTTGTCTCATGACATCGTTCTCTTAATGAGTTCATATGAATATGGTTGCCCACCTCCACTTCAAAAAGGAAAAAAATCATGATTATCCACAGAGTCGAAGATTTTTATTAGTTTCTTTTGATTCATAGGTCAACCACACTATTAAGAGGGGTTGAGGTGGTTGCATAAGGATGAGGATCATGCAAAACATAAACACCAAGCTATTCAGTCCCACCACAAAATATTTGGGTTAATACCCTACTCAAGATGATCTCTGTGGGTACCCCGTGCACACAAGGTCTAGGGGGTCATGCCCAAGGGGTATAGGAAAATATCTCTGTACACCCGATGCGCATGGGCCCTATGACCCGGGGTCAGTTGCTAAACTCCCTGAACACATCGTGTAAACGTGGTTTAGTGTTTGGCTCTCTGGTGACCCCATGCGCACATGGGATATAACCAAGTGTGCGTGGGGCTCTAAGGTTGACAAATGTTACCTTGGGACTGGAGTATTACTACTTTTGAACCGCGTCAGTAAATTCCCCGAAGAGGAGGGGATGATGCAGCACAGCGGCTGTAAGTATTTCCCTCAGTTATGAAACAGAGGTTATCAATCCAGTAGAAGAACAAGCAAGTTATGTAAACGGTACCTGCACACAAACAACAAATCGTCGCAACCCGACATGTAGAGGGATTGTCAATCCCTCTTGGATAAAGTGATATGGTAAAATAGATAGATTGATAGATGTAAATAAAATAAAAGCAAATAAAACTCAGTGAGATATTTTTGGGTTTTTGAGATTTGAAATAAAAGAAGCAAATAAATTGGAAACACAAATAACAATGTAGATCTGAAAGTATATGATGAGAGATAGACCCTCGGGGACAGACCCACGGGCCATAGGTTTCACTAGTGCCTTCTCTCGAGAAATAGCAAACGTTGGGTAAACAAATTATTGTTGGAAAATTGATAGAAAAGCAAATAATTATGACGATATCCAAGACAATGATCATGTATATAGGCATCACGTCCAAGATTAGTAGACCGACTCCTGCCTGCATCTACTACTATTACTCCACATACCGACCACTATCCATCATGTATCTAGTGTATTAAGTTTCATGAAGAAACGGAGTAATGCCTTAAGAACGATGACATGATGTAGACAAGATCTATTCATGTAGAAATAAACCCCATCGTTTTATCCTTAATAGCAACGATACATGTGTGCCTTGCTGCCCCTTCTGTCACTGGGAAATGACACCGCAAGATCGAACCTATTACAAAGCACATCTTCTCATTGCAAGATAAATCAATCAAGTTGGCCAAAAAAACAAAATATCGAAGAAAAAATACGAGGCTATAATAATCATGTATGGATATGAATTCATAGATCTGATAATAAACTCACAATTCATCGGATCCCAACAAACACACCACAGAGAAGGGTTACATCAAATAGATCTCCGAAGAGAACATTGTATTGAAGATCAAAAAGAGAGAAGAAGCCATCTACCTACTGCCTACGGCCCCGTAGGTCTGAGGTGAACTACTCACGCATCATCGGAGGAACACCAATGAGGATGATGAACCCCTCCATGATTGTGTTCCACTCCGGCAGAGTGCCAGAAAAGGGCTCGTGGCTCTAGAATTTGCGACGGCGGAAACAATTATTTGTCGACTCCCCTAGGTGGAATATTTGGGTATTTATACAGTCGAAGGTCGGCGGAAACAAGTCCCATGGGCTCCACTACCCACCTGCGCGCGCCATGGGCCTAGGGCGCGCCCAGGTGTCTAGTGGGCCCCACAAACCCCCCCTCGTGCGCTGTCTTGACTCCCTGAATGTCTTTTGGTCCAAAAACATCTCCAAAAGTTTCATGGTACTTGGACTCCGTTTGATATTGATTTTCTGTGAAGGAAAAAACAAGCAAAAACATCAACTGGCACTGGGCACTATGTCAATAGGTTAGTCCCAAAAGATGATATATAGTTGCCAGAAAATGATTATAAAACATCCAAGAATGATAATATAACAACATGGAATAATAATAAATTATAGATACGTTGGAGACGTATCAAGTATAAATATCCACATAAATATGCAACCATTGATTTTAGTTGCTCCATCATTTCCAACACTTCAAAAGCTCAATTTCTCTCAATCCCTCCACTCAACCAAAATCTTAGGATTGAAAGAGAATCACCTAATCTACACTTCCACCAAACCAATTTGTGATCCCCATTCTTGTTTATCACTAAACTTGTTACTCTTGGAGATCAGGGACTCTTAGGCAGTAGGAGTCAAGGCCCAGAAACTGTGTGACTCGATAAAGTTTGTAAAGGTCTGGCGGTCTCCTTCAAGGCCAATCAAGAGTCATTTGTGGCTCATCCGTTTGGGTGACTAAAAATGATATTGGGTGAGATAATTGGTGGCATTTCAGAGCTTTTCTTTGGCACCTCTCTAACGGGGATTAGCACTCCCCAGAGAGTGGGAACTTTGGGATACATCCGCGTCTCCAGCTTGTGCATTTCATCCTTTTTGTAGATTTACTTGTGTTTGCTTGATAGCTAATTTGTTGTTCTTGCTTATCTAATGTATTAGCTTGCTCGGCATATAGGTTGTTCTCACCGTAGATTGCACATCTATATAACCTACTTTATCCGCATTGCCTCTAAAATTGAAAGAGTAGCTAAAATTTTGTAATCTCCTATTCACCCCCCTAATTATCATCTCAATCCTTCCAATTATTATAAATGCAATAATAGTATTAGGGTTTCTGAGTTCTATACTTATAATCATTAGTCAGCTTCTGGTTTTGATCTCCATCCAAATTACATTTTCTAGTTAGGAGTTTCGCAAGGAAACGTTAAGATCTCTCGTGCTAGGAATGCCTAAACCCTCATACTCACCCGCTCCCATAAGCTAAATGGTTTATGTGATGATTAATAATGATGAATCATAATTAACTATTTTCTAAGCAAACTAAACTGCAGTTACTCCGTGAATTTGGATGGCATGGACACATAATAATTTTGGCCCAACACACATCAAGATTTATCATACAAAACAAATGTTGCAAACATACATATTGTTAAAATGTGGAGCACATATATTTTTTAAGAAGCATGCTTTTTTGCTACTTAACTAATATAAGTGCTTTAGGTCGAGCACGAAACGACATTTAACATTCAACTAACATAAAGCTGTGAATCCACAACTAGGAAGTTCATAACGTTTGTATATTCATCAGAATACAATTTGCAAAAATTAAAATTAAAAATTTGAGTCATATATTCACTGCATAATAGTTGAGTTTGGGTCATGTGGTATTCGACACGATGGAGTCCAGAATTGTGTACAGACATTTGCATGGATCGAAGCCAGACAAACAATTAACCATGTGATTGCTTCAAGTAGCGAGCACACCCGTCGTAGCTCCGTTGAATTCGTCCCAACGGACGAACTTAAGGAGGATCGGAGCCTGAAAGACCAACTAAAAAATAAAGTGTCGCCATATGCCTAATCGCCACCCCTGCAAGAAAAAGCCCTAACCTAAACTACTAGTCGGCGAGGATCCCCTTCCCAGCCCGGTCGTCAGAACAACAGCGGGGGAAAGGGACCCATGGACTCATCAGAGAAACTTGGAGGGGGTGAGTTTGCCTTGGCAACCGTAGAGGAGAGGGAAAGAGTCACGAAGGTTACGAGACTCTCTCTCTCTCTAGCCCATATTTTGGTCAGCAAAGTACTCCCTCCGTTTATTTTACTTGACAGAATCTCTAGGCACATTTTTTTTCGCGAATACGCAAAGCTTGCGTATCATTCATTGAAAGGCCGAAAACAGAATACAAGGAGGGGGGCGCTAGAGTGCTACGTGCACAGGGATGGCGTAGTCGCTAGCGCGAGCATGATAAAGAGTGGGTATGCTCAGCCCCAAAACAATCATCTAGCGCCTAAGGAGCTCTGGTGGCTAGCCCGGTCGCTCCTGCCTTGATCCAGGAGCTCGCTTCTTCGCGGATGCTAAGGCACAGCTGCGTGGCTGAGGGGGTGCCGCCGTCAAACACGCAAGAGTTGCGGTGCCTCTAGATGGACCAAGCGATGATCAAGATGAGTGAGGAGAGGCCCTTCCTGTGCGCCGTCGGGGCGTTGATCGTGGTAGCGTGCCACCAATCAAGGAACTGAGTGCCATTGGTCGGCGCAAGAACTGTGGAGGTGCACCAAGCAAGGCACTTGTGCCAAACCTGTCTCGAGAAGGGGCAACCCGTCAGGAGATGCTCCATGGATTCGATCTCCTGGTCGCAAAGCAGGCAGAGGGCATGGTGGGGGAGACCATGGCGAGCAAGGCGTGTGGCGATCCAACACCGGTCCTGGAGCGCCAGCCACGTGAAGAACTTAATCCGAAGGGGTGCCCAGGATCTCCAAGTCAGCTGCCAATGCGGCGCACGGATGGAACCAACGAAGAGCGCGTTGTAGCAGGACTTAGCGGAATAGCAGCCGCTTTTTATCCAGCGCCAACTCAAGCGATCTGGCTCGTCGGAGAGGGTGGTAAACTGGAGGCGGCGCCAAAGCTCAATGAACTGGACCATGGCCACCGGAGTGAACGCTCCTCGAGGGTCGCGGGTCCAAGCACGGTGGTGGAGGCCATCCGCCACAGAACAGGATCGACGGCGACGGTGGGGGACAAGGGAGGCAAGGCCTGGTGCTAGTTTAGAGATGGAATGGCCGTCCACCCAATGATCCTCCTAGAAGAGGCAGGAGCGGCCGTCGCCCAAAGTCCACGAAGTTGAGGCGCGGAAGATGGCGCGAACCTCTGGGTCGTCAGGCAGCTTGAGGTGACGCCAAGGGCCAAGGGCGTGACAGGTCCGTGCGCTGAAGCCAGCACCAGCGCAAGCGCATCACGATGCCAATACGCCGAAGATCCAAGATGCCGAGGCCGCCGAACTCGAGAGGCCGGTACACCTTTTGCCAGTTAACCAGGCAGTGCCCGCCATTGGCCTCACGGTGCCCGTGCCAAAGGAACTCTCTGATGATGTGGTTGACGCGTTTGAGAACTGGTTGGCAGATTTCCATGGCCATGAGGAGATGAATCGGCATTGCAGAGAGCACGTGCCTCACCAGGGCTAGGCGCTCGCCCCTGGAGAGCATGGAGGCGCGCCAAGTAGAGAGCTTCTTGACCAGGCGGTCCACCAGAGGTTGAAGAGCCGAGGCCGGCACCTTACGCACCGAGAGGGGGAGGCCCAGGTAGGAGATGGGGAAGCTGGCAATGGGGCAAGACAACACTTCAGCTATGCAAGACGTCTCCTCGTCGGTGCAGTTGATGGGAGCGGCAGAGTGTTGGGGAACGTATAAGAATTCAAAAAAAATTCCTACGCTTCACCAAGATCAATCTAAGGAGTCATCTAGAACCGAGGAGAAAGGAGTGCATCTACATACCCTTTATAGATTGCGAGCGGAAGCGTTCAAGAGAACGTGGATGATGGAGTCGCACTCATCGTGATCCAAATCACCGATGATCCCAGCGCCGAACGGACGGCACCTCCGCGTTCAACACACGTACGGTGCAGCGACGTCTCCTCCTTTTTGATCCAGCAAGGGGGGAGTAGAGGTTGATGGAGATCCAGCAGCACGACGGCGTGGTGGTGGATGCAACGGAAATTCTGCAGGGCTTTGCCAAGCACCTGCAGGAGGGAGATGGGTAACGGGGGG
>LR738711.1:876179265-876204764 GCA_902687465.1 Secale cereale | reverse complement strand
GGAGGAGGGAGGCGCCAGGGACCAGGGTCCAGCTGCCCTATCTCCCCCCACTATATATAGGGGCCAGGGGGGCGCTGGCCCTAGGGATGCAATCTCCTAGGGGGGGCGGCGGCCAAGGGGGAGGCTTGCCCCCCAAGGCAAGGGGGGCGCCCTCCCCCCCACCCCTAAGGTTCCCAAACCTAGGCGCCGGAGGAGGCCCAAGGGGGGTGCGCTAGCCCATTATGGGCTGGTTCCCCTCCCCCTATGGCCCATGGGGCCCTCCGGTATGGGTGGCCCCACCGGGTGGACCCCCGGGACCCTTTCGGTGGTCCCGGTACACTACCGGTGACCCCCGGAACTCTCCCGATGGCCGAAACTAGACTTCCTATATATAATTCTTTACCTCCGGACCATTCCGGAACTCCTCGTGACGTCTGGGATCTCATCCGGGACTCCGAACAACATTCCTGTTATCGTGTGCATATATCTCTACAACCCTAGCGTCACCGAACCTTAAGTGTGTAGACCCTACGGGTTCGGGAGACACGTAGACATGACCGAGACGGCTCTCCGGTCAATAACCAACAGCGGGATCTGGATACCCATGTTGGTTCCTACGTGTTCCTCGATGATATCATCGGATGAACCACGATGTCAAGGATTCACTTAATCCCGTATGCAATTCCCTTTGTCTATCGGTATAGTACTTGCCCGAGATTCGATCGTCGGTATACCGATACCTTGTTCAATCTCGTCATGGCAAGTCTCTTTACTCGTTCTGTAATACATCATCCCGTGACTAACTCCTTAGTCACATTGAGCTCATTATGATGATGTCTTATCAAGTGGGCCCAGAGATATGTCTCCGTCATACGGAGTGACTAATCCCAGTCTCAGTTCATGCCAACCCAACAGATACTTTGGGAGACACCCGTTGTGTACCTTTATTGCCACCCAGTTACGTTGTGACGTTTGGCACACCCAAAGTATTCCTACGGTATCCGGGAATTGCACAACCTCATGGTCTAAGGAAAAGATACTTGACATTGGAAAAGCTTTAGCATTACAAACTACATGATCTTGTGCTAGGCTTAGGATTGGGTCTTGTCCATCACATCATTCTTCTAATGATGTGATCCCGTTATCAATGACATCCAATATCCATGGTCAGGAAACCGTGACCATCTGTTGATCAACGAGCTAGTAACTAGAGGCTTTACCAGGGACACGTTGTGGTCTATGTATTCACACTTGTATCACTGTTTCCGTACAGTACAATTCAAGCATGAATAACAGGCAATTATTACAAACAAGGAAATATAATAATAACCATTTATTATTGCCTCTAGGGCATATTTCCAACAGTCTACCACCTGCACTAGAGTCAATAATCTAGTTACATTGTGATGAATCGAACACCCATAGAGTTCTGGTGTTGATCATGTTTTGCTCGTGGAAGAGCTTTAGTCAATGGATCTGCGACATTCAGATCTGTATGCACTTTACAAATATCTATGTCTCCATCTTGAACATAATTTCAGATGGAGTTGAAACAACGCTTGATGTGCTTGGTCTTCTTGTGAAACCTGGGCTCCTTGGCAATGGCAATAGCTCCAGTGTTATCATAGAAGAGAGTCATCATGCTTGACGCGCTTGGAATGACTCCTAGGTCGGTGATGAACTCCTTCATCCAGACTCCTTCCTGCGCTGCTTCGCAAGCAGCTATGTACTCCGCTTCACATGTAGAATGCACCACGACGCTCTGCTTGCAACTGCACCAGCTGACTGCTCCACCATTCAAAATATACACGTATCCGGTTTGTGACTTGGAGTCATCCAGATCTGTGTCGAAGCTAGCATCGACGTAACCCTTTACGATGAGCTCTTCGTCACCTCCATAAACGAGAAACATATCCTTAGTCCTTTTCAGGTACTTCAGGATGTTCTTGACCGCTGTCCAGTGTTCCATACCGGGATCACTTTGGTACCTCCCTACCAAACTAATGGCAAGGTTCACATCAGGTCTGGTACACAGCATGGCATACATAATAGAACCTATGGCTGAGGCATAGGGGATGACACTCATCTTTTCTCTATCTTCTGCCGTGGTCGGGGATTGAGCCGTGCTCAATCTCATACCTTGCAATACAGGAAAGAACCCTTTCTTGGACTGATCCATATTGAACTTCTTCAATATCTTAGCAAGGTATGTGCTTTGTGAAAGACCAATGAGGAATCTCGATCTATCTCTATAGATCTTGATGCCTAATATGTAAGCAACTTTTCCAAGGTCCTTCATTGAAAAACTCTTATTCAAGTAGGCCTTTATGCTCTCCAAGAATTCTACATCATTTCCAATCAGCAATATGTCATCCACATATAATATGAGAAATGCTACAGAGCTCCCACTCACTTTCTTGTAAATACAGGCTTCTCCCCCAAGTCTGTATAAACCCAAACGCTTTGATCACATCATTAAAGCGAATATTCCAACTCCGAGATGCTTGCACCAGTCCATAGATCGAGCACTGGAGCTTGCATACCTTATTAGCATTCTCAGGATCGACAAAAACTTTCCGACTGCATCATATACAGCTCTTCCTTGAGGAAGCCATTAAGGAATGCCGTTTTTGACGTCCATTTGCCATATCTCATAATCATAGAATGCGGCAATTGCTAACGTGATTCGGACGGACTTCAACATCGCTGCGGGAGAGAAAGTCTCATCGTAGTCAATCTCTTGAACTTGTCGATAACCTTTAGCGACAAGCCGAGCCATATAGATGGTCACATTACCATCCGCGTCAGTCTTCTTCTTAAATATCCATTTATTTTCTATGGCATGCCGATCATCGGGCAAGTCCACCAAAGTCCATACTTTGTTTTCATACATGGATCCTATCTCGGATTTCATGGCTTCAAGCCATTTGTTGGAATCCGGGCCTGCCATCGCTTCTTCATAGTTCGAAGGTTCACCGTTGTCTAACAACATGATTTGCATGACAGGGTTGCCGTACCACTCTGGTGCGGAACATGTCCTTGTGGACCTTCGAAGTTCAGTAGTAACTTGATCTGAATCTTCATGATCATCATCATTAACTTCCTCCCTAGTCGGTGCAGGCACCTCAGGAACAATTTCCCGTGCTGCGCTACTTTCCGGTTCGAAAGGGGTGACTATCACCTCATCAAGTTCTACCTTCCTCCCACTCACTTCTTTCGAGAGAAACTCTTTCTCCAGAAAGGATCCATTCTTGGCAACGAAGACCTTGCCTTCGGATCTGAGGTAGAAGGTGTACCCAATCGTTTCCTTTGCGTATCCTATGAAGACGCATTTTTCCGATTTGGGTTCGAGTTTTTCAGGTTGAAGTTTCTTGACATAAGCATCGCAACCCCAAACTTTCAGAAATGACAGCTTAGGTTTCTTGCCAAACCAAAGTTCATACGGTGTCGTCTCAACGGATTTTGACGGAGCCCTATTTAAAGTGAATGCGGCAGTCTCTAAAGCATAACCCCAAAAAGATAGCGGTAAGTCGATGAGAGACATCATAGATCACACCATGTCCAACAGAGTACGATTTCGACGTTCGGACACACCATTACGTTGAGGTGTTCCGGGCGGTGTCAATTGTGAAACAATTCCACAGTTCTTTAGGTGTGTGCCAAATTCATGACTTAAATATTCACCCCCACGATCCGATCATAAGAACTTTATTTTTCTGTCACATTGATTCTCAACCTCATTATGAAATTCCTTGAACTTTTCAAAGGTCTCAGACTTGTGTTTCATTAAGTAGACATACCGATATCTACTCAAGTCATCTGTGAGGGTGAGAACATAATGATAGCCTCCGCGAGCTTCAACACTCATTGGACCGCACAAATCGGTATGTATGATTTCCAATAAGTTGGTCGTTCGCTCCATTGTTCCGGAGAACGGAGTCTTGGTCATCTTGCCCAAGAGGCATGGTTCGCACGTGTCAAATGATTCATAATCAAGAGACTCCAAAAGTCCATCTGCATGGAGCTTCTTCATACGTTTGACACCAATATGACCAAGGCGGCAATGCCACAACTATGTGGGACTATCATTATCAACTTTACATCTTTTGGCATTCATGTTGGAAATATGCCCTAGAGGCAATAATAAATTGGTTATTATTATATTTCCTTGTTCATGATAATTGTTTATTGTCCATGCTAGAATTGTATTGATAGGAAACTCAGATACATGTGCGGATACATAGACAAACACCATGTCCTTAGTGAGCCTCTAGATGACTAGCTCGTTGATCAATAGATGGTTACGGTTTTCTGACCATGGACATTGGATGTCGTTGATAACGGGATCACATCATTAGGAGAATGATGTGATGGACAAGACCCAATCCTAAGCCTAGTGCAGATCGTGTAGTTCGTATGCTAAAGCTTTTCTATATGTCAAGTATCTTTTCCATAGACCATGAGATTGTGCAACTCCCGGATACCGTAGGAATGCTTTGGGTGTACCAAACGTCACAACGTAACTGGGTGGCTATAAAGGTGCACTACAAGTATCTCCAAAAGTGTCTGTTGGGTTGGCATGAATCGAGACTGGGATTTGTCACTCCGTATGACGGAGAGGTATCTACGGGCCCACTCTGTAGGACATCATCATAATGTGCACAATATGTGATCAAGGAGTTGATCACGGGATGATGTGTTATGGAACGAGTAAAGAGACTTGCCGGTAACGAGATTGAGCAAGGTATTGGTATACCGACGATCGAATCTCGGGCAAGTGCTATACCGATAGACAAAGGGAATCGTATACGGGATTGATTGAATCCTTGACATCGTGGTTCATCCGATGAGATCATCATGGAACACGTGGGTGCCAACATGGGTATCCATATCCCGCTGTTGGTTATTGGCCGGAGAGTTGTCTCGGTCATGTCTACATGGTTCCCGAGCCCGTAGGGTCTACACACTTAAGGATCGATGACGCTAGGGTTATAGGGAAAGTATGTACGCGGTTACCGAATGTTGTTCGGAGTCCCGGATGAGATCCCGGACGTCACGAGGAGTTCCGAAATAGTCCGGAGGTAAAGATTTATATATGGGAAGTCGTCATACGGTCACCGGAATAATTCGGGGGGTTACCGGTAATGTACCGGGACCACCGAAGGGGTTCCGGGGGTCCACCGGGAGGGTCCACCTGCCCCGGAGGGCCCTATGGGCTGTATGTGGAGAGGGACCAGCCCCTTAGTGGGCTGGGCGCCTCCCCCTAGGGCCCATGCACCTAGGGTTTTGGGGGAACCCTAAGGGGGGGGGGGCGCCCCCCTTGCCTTGGGGGGCAAGGCAAACCCCCTGGCCGCCGCCCCCTCCTCAGATTGGATCTGAGGGGGCCGCCCCCCTTGCCCTTGCCCCTATATATATGTGGGGGGTGGGAGGGCAGCCGAACCACAAGTTCTGGCGCAGCCCTCCCCCTCTCCCAAGTCCTCCTCGTCTCTCGCAGTGCTTGGCGAAGCCCTGCTGGAGTCCCGCGCTCCTCCACCACCACCACGCCGTCGTGCTGCTGTTGGATGGAGTCTTCCCCAACCTCTCCCTCTGTCCTTGCTTGATCAAGGCGTGGGAGACGTCATCGGGCTGCACATGTGTTGAACGCGGAGGCGCCGTTGTTCCGTGCTTAGATCGGAATCAACCGCGATCTGAATCGCAGCGAGTACGACTCCTTCATCCGCGTTCTTGCAACGCTTCCGCATCGCTATCTATAAGGGTATGTAGATGCACTCTCCTTTATGCTCGTTCCTAGATTACTCCATAGATAGATCTTGGTGATGCGTAGGAATTTTTTTGATTTTCTGCTACGATCCCCAACAGTGGTATCAGAGCTAGGTCTATGCGTAGTATCTTGCACGAGTAGAACACAAAGTAGTTGTGGGCGTCGATTTGTTAATTTACTAGTCGTTACTAGTCTTATCTTGATTCGGCGGCATCGTGGGATGAAGCGGCCTGGACCGACCTTACACGTACTCTTACGTGAGACAGGTTCCACCGACTGACATGCACTAGTTGCATAAGGTGGCTAGCGGGTGTCTATCTCTCCCACTTTAGTCGGATCGGATTCGATGAAAAGGGTCCTTATGAAGGGTAAATAGAAATTGGCATATCATGTTGTGGTTTTGGCGTAGGTAAGAAACGTTCTTGCTAGAAACCTATAGCAGCCACATAAAAAACTTGCAACAATAATTAGAGGACGTCTAACTTGTTCTTGCAGCATGTGTCGTGTGATGTGATATGGCCAAAAGGATGTGATGAATGATATATATGTGCTGTACGAGATTGATCATGTTCTTGTAATAGGAATCACGACTTGCATGTCGATGAGAATGACAACCGGCAGGAGCCATAGGAGTTGTCTTATTTATTGTATGACCTGCGTGTCACTGAATAACGCCATGTAATTACTTTGCTTTATTGCTAAACGTTAGCCATAGTAGTAGAAGTAATGTTTGGCGAGATGACTTCATGAAGACACGATGATGGAGATCATGGTGTCATGCCGGTGACGATGATGATCATGGAGCCCCGAAGATGAAGATCAAAGGAGCAAGATGATATTGGCCATATCATGTCACTATTTGATTGCATGTGATGTTTATCATGTTTTACATCTTATTTGCTTAGAACGACGGTAGTGAATAAGATGATCTCTCACTAAAATTTCAAGAATTGTGTTCCCCCTAACTGTGCACCGTTGCTAAGGTTCGTTGTTCCGAAGCACCACATGATGATCGGGTGTGATAGGTTCTAACGTTCGTATACAACGGGTGTAAGCCAGATTTACACACGCGATACACTTAGGGTTGACTTGACGAGCCTAGCATGTACAGACATGGTCTCGGAACACGGAAGACCGAAAGGTCGAACATGAGTCGCATAGAAGATACGATCAACATGAAGATGTTCACCGTTGATGACTAGTCCGTCTCACGTGATGATCGGACACGGCCTAGTCGATTAGGATCATGTATCACTTAGATGACTAGAGAGATGTCTATCTGAGTGGGAGTTCATTAGATGAACTTAATTGTCATGAACAATAGTCTAAGTTGTCTTCGCAAATTATGTTGTAGACCAATAACTGCGTTGTAGCTTCATGTTTAATACGATCCTATAGAAAGACTAAGTTAAAAGATATTGTAAGCAATGATGCGGACTGGGTCCGTAGTCCGAGGAGTGTCCTCACTGCTACACAGAAAGCTTATGTCTTTGATGCACCGCTCGATGTGCAGACCCCTACAACGTTATTTGTGGATGTTGTGAACACCTGACAGACACGTCCTGATGACTACTTGATAGTTTAGTGCACCATACTTTACGGCTTAGAATCGGGATTCCAATGACGTTTTGAATGACATAGAACATATGAGATGTTCTAAGAGCTGAAATTGGGATTTCAGGCTCATGCCCGTGTTGAGAGGTATGAGACCTCTGACAAGTTCTTTTGCCAAAAAGATGGAGGAGAATGGCTCAACTAGTGAGCATATGCTCAGAATGTCTGGGTGCTAAAATCACTTGAACCAAGTGGGAGTTAATCTTCCAAATGAGATAGTGGTTGACGGAATTCTCTAGACACTATCACCAAGTTACTATAACTTCGTGATGAACTATGACATGCAAAGGATGGAGATGATCCCGGAGCTATTAGCGGTTCTTAAGACCGCAAAAGTAGAAATCAAGAAGAAGCATCAAGTGTTGATGGTTTAACAAGACCACTGGTTTCAAAAGGGCAAGGGCTAGAAGGGAAACTTCATGGATGGCAAACCAGTTGTCGCTCTGATGAAGGAACCCATGGTTGAACCCAAACCTCGAGACTAAGTGCTTCTATTGTAAGGGGAACGGTCACATGATAGCGGAACTACCCCAAATACATGGTAGATATGATAGCTGGAAACTTCAACAAAGTATATTTGATATACGTGTTATTGATGTGTACCTTACTAGTAATCCTTGTAGCACCTGGGTATTGGATACCGGTTCAGTTGCTATTATTAGTGACTTGAAGAAAAAGCTACGGACTGAACGGAGACTAGCTAAGGGCGAGGTGACGATGTGTGTTGGAAGTGTTTCCAAGGTTGATAAGATCAACATCGCATGCTCCCTCTACTTTCGGGATTAGTGTTGAAACTAGATAAATGTTATCAGGTGTCTACGTTGAGCATGAATATGATTAGATCATGTTCATTGCAATACGGTTATTCATTTAAGTTAGAGAATAATGGTTGTTCTGTTTACATGAATAATACCTTTATGGTCATGCACCCAATGGTTCGTTGAATCTCGATCATAGTAATACACATGATGATAATATTAATGCCAAAAGATGTAGAGTTAATGATGATAGTACCACTTTCTTGTGGCACTGCCGCTTAGGTCATTTTGGCATAAAATGCATGAAGAAACTCCATGCTGAGGGATGTTTGGAGTCACTTGTTTTTCAATCGATTGACACATGCGAGCCATGCCTCATGGGCAGGATGACTAAGATCCCGTGTTCAGGTACAATGAAACGGGAAAGTGACTTGTTGGAAATCATACATGCTGATGTGTGTGATCCAATGAGAATTAAGGCGTGTAGTGGATATCGTTATTTTCTCATCTTCACTAACGATTTGAGTAGATATGGGTATATTTACTTAATGAAGTAAAGGTCTGAAACGTTTGAAAAGTTCAAGCAATTTCAGAGTGAAGTTAAGAATCATCATAACAAGAAGATCATGTTCCTACGATCTGATCAAGGGGATATTTTCTGAGTTGTGAGTTTGGCAATCACTTAAGACATTGTGGAATTGTTTCGCAGTTGAAGCCCTGGAACACCACAGCGTAATGGTGTGTCTGGACATCATAATCGAACCTTATGAGATATGGTGCGATCTATGATGTCTCTTACCGATCTACCGCTGTTATTTTGAGGTTATGCATTAGAGACAGCTGCATTCACTTTAGATAGGGCACCATCTAAATCCGTTGAGACGACGCCGTATGAACTTTGGTTTGGCAAGAAACCATAGTTGTCGTTTCTTAAAGTTTGGGGCTGCAATGCTTATGGCTTCAGCCGGAAAAAGCTCGAACCCAAAGCGGACAAATACATCTTCATAGGATACCCAAAGGTAATAGTTGGGTATACCTTCTATCTCAGATCGAAGGGCAAAAATGTTTGTCGCTAAGAACGGGTCCTTTCTCGAGAAGGAGTTTCTCTCGAAAGAATTGAGTGGGAGGAAGATAGAACTTGATGAGGTTGTCGAACCCTCACTTCAACCGGAGAGTAGTGCAACACAGAAAGATGTTTCTATGGAACCTACGACTGTTGAAGAGGAGACTAATGATAGTGATCATGAAGCTCTAGGTCAAGTTGCTATCAAACCTCGTAGGTCGACAAGGATATGTACTACTCCTGAGTGGTACGGTGATCCTGTCTTAGATCATGTCATGTTGTTTGGACAACAATGAACCTACGAACTATGGAGAAGCGATGGTAGGCCCATATTCCGACAAATGGTTAGAAGCCGAGAAATCCGAGATAGGATCCATGTATCAAAACAAAGTATGGACTTTGGTGGATTTACCCAATGATCGGCAAGCCATTGAGATAAATGGATCTTTAAGAAGAAGACGGACGTGGACGATAATGTCACCATCTATGAAGCTCGACTTGTGGCAAAGAGTTTTTCACAAGTTCAAGGAGTTGACTACGATGAGATTTTCTCGCCCGTAGCGATGCTTAAGTCCGTCGGAATCAAGTTAGCATTAGCTGCATTTATGAAATCTGGCAGATGGATGTCAAAACAAGTATCCTTACCAGTTTTTGTAAGGAAAGGTTGTATGTGATACAATCAGAAAGATTTTGTCGATCCTAAGGATGCTAAAAGATATGCTAGCTCCAGCGATCCTTCCATGGACTAGAGCAAGCATCTCGGAATCGGAATATACGCTTTGATGAAGTGATCAAAGTTTTTTGGGTTTATACTAAATTTGTTAGAAACTTGTATTTACAATAAAGTGAGTGGGAGCACTACAACATTTCTGATAAGTATATGTGATTGACATATTGTTGATCCAAAATGATGTAGAATTTCTGGAAAGCATAAAGGGTTGTTTGAAAGGAGTTATTCAAAGGAAGACCTGGATAAAGCTGCTTACATATTGGGCATCAAGATCTATAGAGATAGATCAAGACGCCTAATTATACTTTCAAAAGAACACACACCTTTGACATGATTTTGAAGGAGTTCAAAATAGATCAGTCAAAGAAGGAGTTCTTACCTGAGTTGTAAGGTGTGAAGTTGAGTAAGACTCAAAGCTTGACCACGGCAGATGAAAGAGGAAGGACGAAGGTCGTCCCCTATGCTTTTGTCATAGGCTCTATACGGTATGCCATGCTGAGTACCGCACCTGATGTGTGCCTTGCCACATGTCTGGCAAGAGGGTACAAAGGTGATCCAGGAGTGGATCACTAGATAGTGGTCAAAATTATCCTTAGAGGAATAAGGAAATGTTTCTCGGTTATGGAGGTGATAAAGAGTTCGACGTAAAGAGTTGCGTCGATGCAAGCTTAACACCTATCCGGATAACTCTGAGTAGAGATATCGGATACGTATAATGGAGCAACAGTTTGGAATAGCTCCAAGTGGAATGTGGTAGCAGCATCTATGATATGACATAAAGTTTTGCGAAGTACATAGGGATCTGAATATTGCAGACCCGTTGACTACAACCTCTCTCACAAGCATAACATGATCAAACCCAGAACTCATTGAGTGTTAATCACATATTGATGTTAACTAGATTACTGACTCTAGTAAACTCTTTGGATGTTGGTCACATGGCGATGTGACCTGTGAGTGTTAATCACATGGCGATGTGAACTAGATTATTGACTCTAGTGCAAGTGGGAGACTGCTGGAAATATGCCCTAGAGGCAATAATAAATTGGTTATTATTATATTTCCTTGTTCATGATAATTTTTTATTGTCCATGCTAGAATTGTATTGATAGGAAACTCAGATACATGTGTGGATACATAGACAAACACCATGTCCCTAGTGAGCCTCTAGATGACTAGCTCGTTGATCAATAGATGGTTACGGTTTCCTGACCATGGACATTGGATGTCGTTGATAATGGGATCACATCATTAGGAGAATGATGTGATGGACAAGACCCAATCCTAAGCCTAGCGCAGATCGTGTAGTTCGTATGCTAAAGCTTTTCTATATGTCAAGTATCTTTTCCTTAGACCATGAGATTGTGCAACTCCCGGATACCGTAGGAATGCTTTGGGTGTACCAAACGTCACAACGTAACTGGGTGGCTATAAAGGTGCACTACAGGTATCTCTGAAAGTGTCTGTTGGGTTGGCATGAATCGAGACTGGGGTTTGTCACTCCGTATGACGGAGAGGTATTTTCGGGCCCACTCGGTAGGACATCATCATAATGTGCACAATATGTGATCAAGGAGTTGATCACGGGATGATGTGTTATGGAACGAGTAAAGAGACTTGCCGGTAACGAGATTGAGCAAGGTATCGGTATACCGACGATCGAATCTCGGGCAAGTGCTATACCGATAGACAAAGGGAATCGTATACGGGATTGATTGAATCCTTGACATCGTGGTTCATCCGATGAGATCATCGTGGAACATGTGGGAGCCAACATGGGTATCCAGATCCCGCTGTTGGTTATTGGCCGGAGAGTTGTCTCGGTCATGTCTACATGGTTCCCGAGCCCGTAGGGTCTACACACTTAAGGTTCGATGACGCTAGGGTTATAGGGAAAGTATGTACGCGGTTACCGAATGTTGTTCGGAGTCCCGGATGAGATCCCGGATGTCACGAGGAGTTCCGGAATAGTCCGGAGGTAAAGATTTATATATGGGAAGTCGTCATACGGTCACCGAAATAATTCGGGGGGTTACCGGTAATGTACTGGGATCACCGAAGGGGTTCCGGGGGTCCACCGGGAGGGTCCACCTGCCCCGGAGGGCCCTATGGGCTGTATGTGGAGAGGGACCAGCCCCTTAGTGGGCTGGGCGCCTCCCCCCCTAGGGCCCATGCGCCTAGGGTTTTGGGGGAACCCTAAGGGGGGGCGCCCCCCTTGCCTTGGGGGGTAAGGCAACCCCCCTGGCCGCCGCCCCCTCCTCAGATTGGATCTGAGGGTGCCGGCCCCCTCTCCCTTGCCCCTATATATATGTGGGCGGTGGGAGGGCAGCCGAACCACAAGTTCTGGCGCAGCCCTCCCCCTCTCCCAAGTCCTCCCCGTCTCTCGCAGTGCTTGGCGAAGCCCTGCTGGAGTCCCGCGCTCCTCCACCACCACCACGCCGTCGTGCTGCTGTTGGATGGAGTCTTCCCCAACCTCTCCCTCTATCCTTGCTGGATCAAGGCGTGGGAGACGTCATCGGGCTGCACGTGTGTTGAACGCGGAGGCGCCGTTGTTCGGCGCTTAGATCGGAATCAACCGCGATCTGAATCGCAGCGAGTACGACTCCTTCATCCGCGTTCTTGCAACGCTTCAGCATCGCGATCTACAAGGGTATGTAGATGCACTCTCCTTTATGCTCGTTCCTAGATTACTCCATAGATAGATCTTGGTGATGCGTAGGAAATTTTTTGATTTTCTGCTACGACCCCCAACAATTCACACTATGAATATGTGCAGCATGACGTTCGAGATTCATCAAGAATAAACCATTGACCATCGGGGCATGACCATAAAACATATCTCTCATATAAATAGAACAACCTTTATTCTCGGATTTAAATGAGTAGCCATCTCGCATTAAACGAGATCCAGATACAATGTTCATGCTCAAAGCTGGTACTAAATAACAATTATTAAGGTTTAAAACTAATCCCGAGGGTAGATGTAGAGGCAGCATGCCGACGGCGATCACATCGACCTTGGAACCATTCCCGACGCGCATCGTCACCTCGTCCTTCGCTAGTCTCCGCTTATTCCGCAGCTCCTGCTTTGAGTTACAAATGTGAGCAACTGCACCGGTATCAAATACCCTGGAGCTATTATGAGCGCTGGTAAGGTACACATCAATAACATGTATATCATATATACCTTTGACGTTGCCGGCCTTCTTATCTGCTAAGTATTTGGGGCAGTTCCGCTTCCAGTGACCCGTTCCCTTGCAACAAAAGCACTCAGTCTCAGGCTTGGGTCCATTCGTTGGCTTCTTCCCGGCAACTGGCTTACCGGGTGCGGCAACTCCTTTGCCGTCATTCTTGAAGTTCTTCTTACCCTTGCCTTTCTTGAACTTAGTGGTTTTATTCACCATCAACACTTGATGCTCTTTCTTGATCTCCACCTCCGCTGATTTCAGCATTGAATACACTTCGGGAATGGACTTCTCCATCCCTTTCATATTGAAGTTTAACACGAAGCTCTTGTAGCTAGGTGGGAGCGGCTGAAGGATTCTGTCAACGACCACTTCGTCTGGGAGATTAATTCCCAACTAAGACAAGCGATTGTGCAACCCAGACAATTTGAGTATGTGCTCGCCGACAGAACTATTCTCCTCCATCTTACAACTGTAGAATGCGCTGGAGACGTCATATCTCTCAACTCGGGCATGAGCTTGGAAAACCATTCTCAGCTCTTGGAACATCTCATATGCTCTGTGGTGCTCAAAACGCTTTTGGAGCCCTGATTCTAAGATGTAGAGCATGCCACACTGAACCAGGGAGTAATCATCACACCGTGACTACCAAGCGTTCATAACATCTTGGTTTGCCGGGGCGGGAGCGTCACCTAGCGGTGCTTCTAGGACATAAGTTTTCTTGGCAGCTATGAGGATGATCTTCAGGTTACGGACCCAATCCGTATAGTTGCTACCATCGTCTTTCAGCTTGGATTTCTCTAGGAACGCGTTGAAGTTGAGGGTGACATGAGCGTGGGCCATTTGATCTACAAGAAATATTGTAAAGAATTTAGACTAAGTTCATGACAATTAAGTTCATCTAATCAAATTTAATGAACTCCCACTCAGATAGACATCTCTCTAGTCATCTAAGTGAAACATGATCCGAATCGACTAAGCCGTGTCCGATCATCACGTGAGACGGACTAGTCATCAACGGTGAACATCTTCATGTTGATCGTATCTTCTATACGACTCATGTTCGACCTTTCGGTCTTCCGTGTTCCGAGGCCTTGTCTGTACATGCTAGGCTCGTCAAGTGAACCCTAAGTGTATTGCGTGTGTAAACCTGGCTTACACCCGTTGTATGCGAACGTTAGAGCCTATCACACCCAATCATCACGTGGTGCTTCAGAACAACGATCCTTAGCAACGGTGCACAGTTAGGGGAAACACAATTCTTGAAATTTTAGTGAGAGATCATCTTATTTACTACCGTCATTCTAAGCAAATAAGATGCATAAACATGATAAACATCACATGCAATCAAATAAAGTGACATGATATGGCCAATATCATTTTGCTCCTTTGATCTTCATCTCCGGGGCACCATGATCATCTTTGTCACCGGCATGACACCATGATCTCCATCATCATGATCGCCATCATCGTGTCTTCATGAAGTCGTCTCGCCAAATATTACTTCTACTACTATGGCTAACGTTTAGCAATAAAGTAAAGTAATTACATGGCGTTATTGATGGGCCTCTAACCCCTCGTTGGTTACCCCAAGTGGAAGGTGAAAGATGCAGTGTTGTGGAAGTGTTTTCCCTTAGCAAAGATGCCAAGGATCGAATCCCCAGAGACTCCTAGGTTCAACAAGTAGGTGTCAACTGCTAACGGCGCAGATTAGCAATCAACGTGGACCTGCACACAGATACAAATAACTTTGCTCCCAACGAGTACAGAGAGGTTGTCAGTCCCTCCGGCCTTGTAGTTCACAAAGGATTAAAAGCAATGATAGTAGTGATAGATAATGTTCGCAATAGTAAATAAAAGCGAAAATTAAATAGCGGATGTGATCAATGATGGTAATATGGACTGGAGTCTCATGATGTTCACTAGTGATGTCTCTCTCCAAAAGACGATAAAACAGCTATGTGAGGTAAACAAATTACAGCAGGGCAATTGACAGGACCACGAACGCAAACCAATGCTGATTACATTGCAAGAAAGGTTTAGGTTCAAAGCATGGGCGGTACGCCAAAGTAAGTAGACCGAAATCCATCAATATCTACTACTAATCATCCACCTTGAGATATCTATCCAGAACATCTCGCTGGTATTAAGTTGCGAGTCCCACCCATAGTGTAAACTCAATGCAACAGACAACTGCATTAAAAGAACTTTGCGTAAAGTAAACAATCCTTGCACCCGCGGGCACAAGCACCGTTGTTTTCCCCCTTGTGGCAACAGCACATCCCCTAGACTAATGTTTCTGTCACTCAAGTTAGTCATCGAGGGGCATGAACCCACAATCGAGCATAACGTTCCCTCTTGGAGTCACTACGTATTACTTGGCCAAAGCAATAAATAACAACGGAGAACATGCAAGAATTACTTATGAACATAAATATAAAAGAGGTAGATCAAATATATTACTCAAGATCAATCTGAACATAATCTCATAATCCATCGGATCCCAGCAAACTCATCATAGCAACAGCATAAGGATTACATATGTGCCTCGATCATGTAGGGCAGCTCACGAGGACTAATTAGTGAAGCACAAGAACGGGAGGAGAACATCACATAGCTACTGGTCATGGACTCATGGTCCAAGGGAGACTACTCACAACTCATCCGGGAGGCGTCCATGGTGGTGGAGAAGCTCCCTGCGGTGATCCTCCCCTCCGGCAGGGTGCCGGGAAGAGTTCTCCTGGTGCTCCCGATCTTGGAAGCGGTGGCGGCGGTGGAACAGAGATGAGATCGCGAAAAAGAGTTCCCGTCCCGAGGGTTTCGAGGGACGCTCTAAATATATGCCAAAGGGAGGCACCAGACGGGCTTCGAGGGGCCCAGGCGCCCCCCCGTCGCGGCCCAGGGGGGGCGCGCCGCCAGGGCGCCTGGAGCCCTGGTGCCCCCCCCCCCGGCTGCCCTTCGGACGCCAGGTAGGTTCTGGAACTCTGATTTTTTATATGATTTTTCTGGATTTTTCCTGGCAGTTCTCGTAACGTGAAAACCTGAAATACAAAAACAGCCGAAAACAGAAACTGGCACCGGGGTGTACTGGATTAGTAGGTTAGTCCAAATATGATCAAAAGTGTACGGAAGTGTATGAATATCATAGCAATATCACCCAAAAGTGGCACGGAGCAAGCAGAAATTATAGATACGTTTTGGACGTATCAGTTATTCAGTGACACGTAGGTCATACAATAAATAAGACAACTCCTATGGCTCCTGCCGGTTGTCATTCTCATCGACATGCAAGTCGTGATTCCTATTACAAGAACATGATCAATCTCATACATCACATATATATCATTCATCACATCTTTTGGCCATATCATATCACATAGCACATGCTGCAAGAACAAGTTAGACATCCTCTAATTGTTGTTGCAAGTTTTACGTGGCTTCTATAGGTTTCTAGCAAGAACGTTTCTTACCTACACCAAAACCACAACGTGATATGTCAATTTCTATTTACCCTTCATAAGGACCCTTTTCATCGAATCTGATCCGACTAAAGTGGGAGAGACAGACACCCGCTAGCCACCTTATGCAACTAGTGCATGTCAGTCGGTGGAACCAGTCTCACGTAAGCGTACATGTAAGGTCGGTCCGGGCCGCTTCATCCCGCGATGCCGCCGAATCAAGATTGGACTAGTAGCGGCAAGAGAATTGAAAAAATCTACGCCCACAACTTGTTTGTCTTCTACTCGTGCAAGATGCTACGCAAAGACCTAGCTTAGATGCCACTGTTGGGGAACGTAGCAGAATTCAAAAATTTTCCTACGCTTTACCAAGATCAATCTAAGGAGTCATCTAGCAACGAGGAGAAAGGAGTGCATCTACATACCCTTTGTAGATCGCGAGCGGAAGCGTTCAAGAGAACGTGGATGATGGAGTCGTACTCGTCGTGATCCAAATCACCGATGATCCCAACGCCGAACGGAAGGCACCTCCGCGTTCAACACACGTACGGTGCAGCGACATCTCCTCCTTCTTGATCCAGCAAGGGGGAGGAGAGGTTGATGGAGATCCAGCAGCACGACGGCGTGGTGGTGGATGCAACGGAAATTCTGCAGGGCTTCGCCAAGCACCTGCGGGAGGAGGATGATGGGTAAAGGGGGGAGGGAGGCGCCAGGGACCAGGGTCCGACTGCCCTCTCTCTCCCCCACTATATATAGGGGCCAGGGGGGCGCCGGCCCTAGGAGATGCAATCTCCTAGGGGGGCGGCGGCCAAGGGGGAGGCTTGCCCCCCAAGGCAAGGGGGGCGCCCCCACCCCTAGGGTTCCCAACCCTAGGCGCAGGGGGACGCCCAAGGGGGGTGCGCTAGCCCACTATGGGCTGGTTCCCCTCCCCCTACGGCCCATGGGTCCCTCCTAGATGGGAGGCCCCACCCGGTGGACCCCCGGGACCCTTCCGGTGGTCCCGGTACACTACCGGTGACCCCCGGAACTCTCCCGATGGTCGAAACTGGACTTCCTATATATAATTCTTTACCTCCGGACCATTCCGGAACTCCTCGTAACGTCCGGGATCTCATACGGGACTCTGAACAACATTCGGGTTACCGTGTGCATATATCTCTACAACCCTAGCGTCACCGAACCTTAAGTGTGTAGACCCTACGGGTTCGGGAGACACGTAGACATGACCGAGACGGCTCTCCGGTCAATAACCAACAGCGGGATCTGACTACCCATGTTGGTTCCTACGTGTTCCTCGATTATCTCATCGGATGAACCACGATGTCAAGGATTCACTTAATCCCGTAGGCAATTCCCTTTGTCTATCGGTATAGTACTTGCCCGAGATTCGATCGTAGGTATACCGATACCTTGTTCAATCTCGTCATGGCAAGTCTCTTTACTCGTTCCGTAATACATCATCCCGCGACTAACTCCTTAGTCACATTGAGTTCATTATGATGATGTCTTACTGAGTGGGCCTAGAGATACCTCTCCGTCATACGGAGTGACAAATCCCAGTCTCGGTTCGTGCCAACCCAACAGATACTTTCGGAGATACCCGTTGCGTACCTTTATAGCCACCCAGTTAAGTTGTGACGTTTGGTGACGAGGTAATAGACCTAGGGTAGGGTCATAGGCCTGACCAAAGGACCCCAGCCAAGGTCACTACCCTAGAAGATCAAAAGATTAGACCCATGGCAGTGGAGACAGTCGACTGAGATGGTCCAAAGAGACACTTCACTCGAACGACCCGTATACGCAGGACGACTCAATTCCACTCGACCGGACCAAGCACTCGACCTCCGAAGACCAAGTGCCTCTTGGAACAGCAACGGTTCTATATTTACTCTCTGTAGTAAATATCTTAATTATCCTTTACTGGAGGCGTTATCAGTAACGCCTGCCTTAATGTACCTTTAAACCCTTGGTAACGTGGAGCATGGCTGGGGTCCTGGCATGCTATATAAGCCACCCCCCTCCTCCAGAATGAGGGTTCGCACCTCTGTAACACACGCATACACACATCAGTCGACCAAGCCTCCGGGCACCGAGACGTAGGGTTGTTACTTCCTCCGAGAAGGGCCTGAACTCGCTAACACTCTGTGTACAACCTCGCCATAGCTAGAACCTTGCCTCTCCATTCGTACCCCCTACCCTTACTGTCAGACTTAGAACCACGACAATTGGCGCCCACCGTGGGGCAAGGCATCTTAGCGACATTTGGTGAAGTTGCGATCTCTTCCCCGACCACTTTCATCATGGTGTCAGGCGGCGCTTTGGCGTCGGGCCACGAGATCCGGCTCGGCGCGCTGGTCTTCGTCGCCGACGACTCTGCGTGGCTCCAGGAAGCCCCTCTCGACGTTGAGGCACTACCCGCCCGCGGAGCCACACACTTTCGCGCCGGAGCCGGCGGAGTCCTCCTTCTGCAGCCGTCGACCCGGTACTCATCGTCCGCCATCCCCGCTGGACGCCGCCGTAAGCGACCCGGTCGTTCACGGCTCCAGCGGTGGGTGAAACATGCGGTGGCCCGTCAAACGGACACCCCACAAGTCATGGCCATTGAGCCCGACAGATACCTTTACGGGCCGGCCGATCAGTCGACCGGGCTCGAAGATTCCGTTTCCGAGTGCGGGAGCAGCGATCCCACGGCGGAAATCCTCATGGTCGATCCGCGCTGCAGCCCACCAGGTTTTCCTCATAGGGAGAATGGTGGTAGCGGTGGCGATCGGGTGCACGACAACGACGGTTACATCCCTCAGCCCCTCACCTCCGAGCAAAGAGCTGAGCTTTGTCGCTGCAATGGAGATGCGCTCTTCACCCCCATCGTGGGGGATTCCCCAGAAGCTTTGGCTCACGAAGCCACGTGCGTGGCCACCTTGGCCGAGCGCGCGCGCCTGGAAAACATCCAACGTTCACTCGATGAACAGGCCCACCGACTGGCCCCCGAGTCCAGTCGACGGTCGCGGCAATCGCATCAGCGCGAGACTCAGGTGTTCCGTACACCAGTCCAAAACCTCGAGGCTCCGGCTTGTATCGCGGAGTCAATTCAACCCTCCCAGTCAGAAGCTGGGAGAGGTCTTCAGCAGATCCGAGCTTTGCTCCGAACGGCTGAAGAGCAGAATGCGGCTGTCTCTCAGTCGCACAACAGGATTCACAGTAGATCGGTGGCTGCAGACACCGTATGGTCGGCCCACAGTCCAAGATCGCCCCCGAGGCGCGAGGAACGTGGTCCGCGGCATGACCGACACCTGGGTCGGGACGACGATCCACTCGACCGTCGACACGGACGCTACGACCGCCGTCGAGCGCCTACCCCTCCTCCGGGGAGTGGGTCACACTCGCCTCAGCGGCACGTGGGCAGGCGCCTGCGAGACGACGAGCGTAGGATTCCCCCGAATCCCCGGCGGCCAGGTTTCGATGCAAGGTCCATCCTTGTGCAGGGTTGGGTCGACCGTAACCGGGCATCCAGGGACGAGCGAGGCGGAGACCAACCCAGCGGCAGCCGAGCGCTGGCCTCCGGGCCCGAACGCTTCTGCAGCGCAATCAGGGCCGCGGAGATCCCCCCGAACTTCAGGCTGGCGGCAGGAGTAAGCAAGTTCACCGCTGAGTCGAAGCCGGACACTTGGCTGGAGGACTACCGAGTGGCCGTGCAGATCGGAGGCGGCAACGATGACGTGACCATGAAACACCTCCCCTTGATGCTGGGAGGCTCCGCTCGGGCGTGGCTCAACCAGTTAGCCCCCAGGAGCATATACAGTTGGGAAGAGCTCGCTCGAGTTTTCGTTCGGGCCTTCGAAGGCACCTGCAAGCGACCTGCTAGACTCGCGAAGCTTCAGCACTGCACGCAGAAGCCGAGTGAAACTTTGAGGGACTACATTCAGCGGTGGACCACTTTGCATCACACGATGGAAAACGTTTCCAAGCACCAGGCGGTGTGCGCTTTCAAGGAAGGCGTGCGCAACCGAGAGTTGAATCTAAAGTTTGGCCGAACAGGCGACATGTCCCTGTCGCGGATGATGGAGATTGCCAGTCGGCACGCCAACGGCGAAGAGGCCGATCGGCTCCATAGCGGCAAGAAACCAGTCGGGCAGGACGACCAGAATCACAATCGAAAGAACAAGCGTAAGGCCGACCCAGCCGCTCAGGGAGAGGCTGCGGTGGTTAATCAAGGGAAGGGCAAAGGGAAGCCCAAAGGCTCCTCCCCCCCCCCCCAAGAAAGGAAAGGGTCAGGCTGGAGATGATATGCTCGACCAGCCGTGTCCCATACACACAAAGAAAGATGAAGAGGGGAACTTGGTGTATCCCAAGCACACCACTCGACAGTGTCGACTCTTGATCCAGAGTTTCCAGAAGGACCAGTCGACTAAGAAAGAGAAGGAATCAGAAGAGTCCGAAGACAAGGAAGGGGACGGAGGATACCCCCGCATCAACTCCACCTTGGTGATTTTCGCAGACGTCGAGAGCAAAAGTCGACTAAAAATCATCAACAGAGAAGTAAACATGGTTGCTCCGGCGACCCCCACGTTCCTGAAATGGTCGAAGACCCCCATCACATTTGATCAGTTCGATCATCCAGCGCACATCGCCACCCCTGGGCGGCAGGCGTTGGTGGTCGACCCAGTAGTCGAAGGCACGCGCCTAACCAAAGTTCTGATGGATGGAGGCAGTGGCTTGAATATCCTGTATGCGGCAACCCTCCGGGATATGGGCATTCCGATGTCCAAGCTAAGGGAAAGTAACATGAGGTTCCACGGGGTAATCCCCGGGAAGAAAGCCGACTCACTTGGCCTGATATCACTCGACGTCGTCTTTGGTGAGTCCAAGAACTACCGAAAGGAGAAGCTGACGTTCGAAGTGGTGGACTTCAACAGCGCTTATCACGCCATCCTGGGTAGGCCCGCCTACGCCAAGTTCATGGCTCGACCATGTTACGTCTACCTCAAGCTGAAGATGCCGGGGCCCAACGGCGTCATAACCATCACTGGGAACCGGCAGAAAGCGGAAGAATGCTTCCAGAAAGGCTCGAAGATCGCCAACAAGCAAATGGCAGCAGTAGAGATGGAGGAGTACCAAAAGCAAGTGGATCCAGGCGACCTGCTAAGGGCGAAGAAGCCGGCTTCTGAGTCAGCTTTTCAGTCGGCCGGAGACACAAAACCTGTGCACATCCATCCCACTGACCCCAACGCAGCGCCGACCCACATTTCCACCACACTCGACAGCAAATAGGAAGAAGTGCTCATCCAGTTCCTCCATGAGAACTAGGACATCTTTGCATGGAAACCATTAGACATGCCGGGTGTGCCCAGGGGGCTGGCTGAGCACCATTTGCGAGTCGACCCGAAGGTGAAACCTGTGAAGGAACATCTCCGTCGATCCGCTGCGGAGAAGCGAAAGGCGATTGGCGAAGAAGTGGCTCGACTCCTAGCAGCAGAGTTCATCCGCGAGATATACCACTCCGAGTGGCTCGCCAACATTGTCATGGTCCCCAAGAAGGACAAGTCTCTCCGCATGTGCATCGATTTCAAGCACATCAATCGGGCCTGCCCGAAAGATCATTTCCCTCTTCCCCGCATCGATCAGATAGTCGACTCGACTGCGCGATGTGACCGCTTGTCCTTTCTGGACGCATATTCCGTGTACCATCAGATTCGTCTGTATGGGCCCGATGAAATAAAGACAGCTTTCATCACCCCTTTCGGGTGTTTTTGTTATGTCACCATGCCTTTCAGCCTCAAAAATGCCGGCGCCACCTTCATGCGCATGATCCAGAAGTGCTTAATAAAGCAAATCAGTCGGAACGTTGAGGCGTACATGGATGACATCGTGGTCAAGTCACGGAAAGGTTCCGACCTGCTGACTGACCTCGCTGAGACATTCGCGAACCTCAGAAGCTACGATATCAAGCTCAACCCGTCGAAGTGTACATTTGGAGTTCCTGGTGGCAAGTTGCTCGGTTTTCTCGTTTCCGAATGGGGAATCGACGCCAACCCAGAGAAGGTCAGCACCATCCTCCGAATGAAACGCCCCGAGCGCATTCACGACGTCCAGAAGCTTACTGGTTGCTTGGCCGCACTGAGTCGATTCATCTCTCGACTTGGGGAGAAGGCACTGCCTCTCTACCGACTCATGAAGAAATCCGACAAGTTCGAGTGGAATCCCGAAGCCGAAGCAGCGTTTGAAGAGCTCAAAGCCCTGCTGTCCACCCAGCCAGTGCTTGCTGCCCCAGTCAGCGGAGAGCTTCTTCTGCTGTACATTGCTGCCATCGGACAAGCCGTCAGTACTGTACTCACGGTCGAGCAGGAAGAAGAGGGCAAGGCATACAAGGTCCAACGCCTGGTCTATTACATATCCGAAGTTTTGACTCCCTCCAAGCAAAGGTATCCACATTACCAAAAGCTTGTGTACGGGATTTACTTGACTGCAAAAAAGGTTGCCCATTATTTCTCGGCTCATTCAATCTCAGTCGTCAGCGACGCCCCATTATCAGAGATACTAAACAACCGAGATGCAACTGGTCGAGTGGCAAAATGGGCGATTGAACTTCTTCCGTTAGATATCAAGTTTGAAGCGAAGAAAGCCATCAAGTCTCAGGCCATAGCGGATTTTGTGGCTGAGTGGATAGAACAAGAGCTTCTGACTCAAGTCCAGTCGGACCATTGGACTATGTTCTTCGATGGGTCCAAGATGCTGAACGGATCCGGTGCACGCGTGGTCCTGATCTCTCCCAGGGGCGACAAGCTCAGCTACGTCCTTCAGATCCATTTTGATTCATCAAATAACAAGGCTGAATACGAAGCACTTTTGTATGGGTTGCGTATGGCCATCTCACTCGGCGTCCGTCGCTTGATGGTCTAAGGCGATTCCGACCTAGTGGTGAACCAAGTAATGAAAGAATGGGACGTCAGGAGCCCGGCAATGACCAGTTATTGCAGTGTGGTGCGGAAACTCGAAAATAAGTTCGAAGGCTTAGAGCTCCATTATGTGCCCAGGGCAAAGAATCAGCTAGCCGACGATCTCGCAAAAATTGGGTCGACTCGAAGGTCCATACCCAAGAATGTGTTCCTGGAACATCTGCACACTCCCTCTGTCAAGGAAGACCCCTTCACGGAAGAGCCCCCGCAGCCAGTCAGCGCGACAGATCCGACTGAGGTCGAAGTGCCTGCCGTGGTCGACTTGATCATGGAGATCCTAGTGATCACACCTGATTGGACTGTGCCATATATATCATATCTTCTCAGACAAGAACTCCCAGAAAACGAAGAAGAAGCGCGCCAGATCGTCCGCCGATCCAAAGCGTTCATAGTCATTCAAGGTCAGCTCTACAGAGAAAGCGTCACTGGAGTCGCCCAGCGCTGCATCGATCCAGAGGAAGGTCGACTGATCTTGGATGAAATCCACTCGGGGACTTACGGCCACCATGCCTCTTCTCGGACTATCGTGGCCAAAGCATACCGGGCCGGGTTTTACTGGCCCCGCGCCAACGAGATGGCCAAGGATACTGTGGATAAATGCGCAGGTTGCCAGTTCTACTCCAACATATCACACAAGCCAGCATCCGCCGTGAAAACCATCCCACTAGTCTGGCCTTTCGCTGTTTGGGGCTTGGATATGGTCGGCCCCTTCAGGACAGGCAGGAGCGGATTCACCCACCTTCTGGTGGCAGTCGACAAGTTCACCAAGTGGATTGAGGCAAAACCCATCAAGAACCTCGAGTCGAGCACCGCCATGAGCTTCATCAAAGAGCTTATATTTAGATATGGGGTCCCCCACAGCATCATCACGGACAATGGCTCCAACTTCGACTCGGATGAATTTAGAGCTTTCTGTGCTTCCCAAGGGACACGAGTCGACTACGCCTCCGTGGCGCATCCGCAGTCGAATGGACAGGCGGAAAGAGCAAATGGTTTGATTCTCCAAGGCCTAAAGCCGCGGCTCATGTGTGACCTTAAGCATGTCGCCGGGGCTTGGGTAACTGAGCTGCCCTCCGTCCTGTGGGGTCTGAGGACGACTCCGAATCGGTCGACTGGCCGTACCCCTTTCTTCCTGGTCTATGGGGCCGAAGCTGTATTGCCAAGCGACTTATTACACAACGCCCCCTGAGTGGAACTCTTCTCCAAAGCTGAGGCAGAGCAAGCTCGTCAAGATGCAGTTGACCTTTTGGAAGAGGAAAGAGAGATGGCCCTGATCCGGTCGACCATCTACCAACAGGACCTGCGTCGATTCCATGCTCGCAACGTAAGGAGCCGAGCGTTCCAGGAAGGAGACCTGGTCCTCCGAGTGCATCAGAAACGTCCGCACAAGCTCGCCCCGGCCTGGGAAGGGCCGTTCATCATCACCAAAGTACTGCGCAACGGAGCGTACCACCTCTACAATGTAGCCTAGAAGAAAGATGAACCTCATTCGTGGAATGCGGACCTGCTCCGCCGCTTTTACACTTGAAACACTCGACGATCGAGTTGTAATAAAGTTTCCCCAATTTGTTTCAAAGACAAGATAGCAATGATCCCATAACGATTGGTGTCTTCTAAATCCCCCAGTGGGTGCTTAGCTGCGATCCTCCGAGCTACGTCACAAGTACAAAGCGGCTCGGTCTTCCGAACTCCGCCACAAGTAAAACGTAGCTTGGAATCGCCTAAGTTATAAACATTATACTCCGAGTGAAGAGCGACCCTCTCACCCGGGGGCTTAGCTGCGACCCCGTGACTCGCCTAAGTTACAACCATCTACTCCGAGTGAAGAGCAACCGTCTCACTCGGGGGCTTAGCCGCGGTCCTCCGAGCTACGCCACAAGTACAAAGCGGCTCGGTCCTCCGAACTCCGCCACAAGTACAACGTAGCTTGGAATCGCCTAAGTTATAAACATTCTACTCCGAGTGAAGAGCGACATTCTCACTCGGGGGCTTAGCTGC
>LR738711.1:876154255-876178956 GCA_902687465.1 Secale cereale | reverse complement strand
CAAAGCGGCTCGGTCCTCCGAACTCCGCCACAAGTACAACGTAGCTTGGAATCGCCTAACTTATAAACATTCTACTCTGAGTGAAGAGCAACCCTCCCACTCGGGGGCTTAGCCGCGGTCCTCCGAGCTACGCCACAAGTACAAAGCGGCTCGGTCCTCCGAACTCCGCCACAAGTACAACGTAGCTTGGAATCGCCTAAGTTATAAACATTCTTCTCCGAGTGAAGAGCAACCCATTCTACTCCGAGTGAAGAGAAACCCTCTCACTCGGGGGCTTAGCTGCGGCCCCGTGACTCGCCTAAGTTGCAACCATCTACTCCGAGTGAAGAGCAACCTTCTCACTCGGGGGCATAGCTGAAGACGTCGACTCAAAGATTCAGATGATCAGAAGAAGAGCGACGAACCAAAGGATCAAAATCAAATAAAAGCCCCGCAAAGATCAGGCAAGAGTACTTGGGCCACAGACCCACCAGAGTTTAACGAGTACAAATCCATGCGGCATTCCACGGCAAATAAGATTAATGTATCAAAGTCATGGCTCGGGAGGAGGTGGGCTTGCAGGCGCAACAAATTCGTCCAGATCAATCCCATCGGCGATACGAGTGGCTGCTTCCAAGAAAGTCTCCATTAACGACTGGAATTGGAGCGCCTTCGTATTTGCGACCTTCAACCCAGCTAGCTTCCTCTCCTTCACCTCCCTGCAGTGCACACGGACCATAGACAGCGCCACGTCTACTCCTCCCCGGGCGGCCGACTTCTTCCATTCCTGCACTCGGTCGGGGATCTCATTGAGTCGAGTCATCAAGGACTCGAGGTCGTTCTCCTGCACGGTCCCCCTCCAGAGCGCAGCGTCGATTCGGGCCATCACTGCCTTCAGTCGTCCCAGGTAATCAGTGGCTGCAGTAAGGCAAGACTCCAGCCTCAGTATGTTCATGGAAACCTCGTCCTTCACGATGGAGTTGGTGGGGTCCAAGCCAGGCTCGACCCGTCCAGTCTCCTCTTCGAAGTTACAACAGAACTCTGCACCAGGAACAACAAGTCGAGTCAGCAGATAAGATACGGGTCGACCAGTCCAATTTTAACCAATCCAAAGGGGACATACCTTCGAGCACGAGGTACTATTTTTTGGTGATGTCGCCCAGATACGCCTCCAGGTCGAGCCTCTTCCGAAAGAGAGCCTCGTACTTGTCGTTCAAGACAGCCTCGGGCTTCTTCAGCTGAGTCACCTCCTGGTTGGCCGCGTCGAGTGAGCTTCTCAGTCGGATAATCTCCGCCTCGAGCGCACCCACGGAAGCCAGCTTCTTCGCCGCCAGCTCCGACTTCTCCTGAGCTGCCTGCTGCGCCGCCGCCAGGTCAAGATCCTTTTGCTCCAAAGCTGCCCTCAGTTGACCTACCAAAGCCGCCACTGGACAGATGAACATGAAGGAACACTCCAGCGAAAAGTCAGTCGACAGAAGACAGAAGTAAGTTACCAGCCGCATCGTCTTGCGTCTTCTTCAGATGGTCCCGAGCCAACTGCAAGTCAAGTTTAAGCTGGATCTACTTCTGCTCAAGATCTGCAAACTTGGCCCCGAACTCGCAAGATTTCTGCATCAACACGACAAAGCAAGATTATAAGACTACAGTCGAGTCAGAACACTCAACCGCAGCCTCGGGGACTACACCCAGTGGGTGCACTGAGCGTGCCCCCACTGGTTTCACTCGGCCAAGATCAGTCCGGCGCGAGCCCAAAAAAACAACCAACAACATGGAAGTTCTATAAGACCATGGCCGACCGCCAGCAGTCGACCACGGTCTCGGGGATTACACCCAGTGGGTGCACTGAGCGTGCCCCCACTGGTTTCACTCGGCCAAGGATAGCTCGGCGCGAGCTCAAAGAAGACAGGGAAAGAAGAACACCCAGTGGGTGCGGTACCTCACGAAGCAAAACAAGCAAACTCTCTCGAAGCTAAAGACTACTCCAATAAAGACAACGTACCTGGACGTTGGCCCGAAGAGCGGAGCTGGCATCGTAAGCCGCCATGCTGGCCTCATACGCCGCCTTCGTCCTCCCCATCATCACCTCCGCCTGGCGAACGGCTTCTTGAGCCGCCCCCACAGGGTCCTCCGGGAGGCGGTAGGTAGAGAAGAGGATGGATGAAGCGGCGGGCGTCGAGCCGGCCGCGGGCGCATGCGCTGGATCGACGGCACGGATCGGCGCTGAGTCTATGGCTGGAGCGGACGCTGGGTCGACAACCGGGGCGGGCGCTGGGTCGACGCTCGACGCAGATGATGGGTCGGCGGCGTGCACGGTCGACACGGGGACGGAGAAAGAGACCACGGCTCGGGCCGCGTCCTCCTGCCGCTGGGCCTCCGAGCAAGAAGGCGCCTTCCGACCCTTCTTCCTTGTGCGCCGGCGGTCCTCTCCCAACTGCTCCTCGTCTTCGTCGTCGTCCGGCAGCTCTATGACGAGGCATGGCGCTTCAGGTCAAGCAGGGAACCAAGTCAGTTGACTGATGGCTTCTTGCCCCTCGTTGGTTACCCCAAGTGGAAGGTTTGAGATGCAGTGTAGCGGTAGTTTTCCCTTGGCAAAGATACCAAGGATCAAATTCCCTTGAGACTCCAAGGTTCAACAAGAA
The DNA here is from genome assembly GCA_902687465.1 of Secale cereale. NCBI lineage: Eukaryota > Viridiplantae > Streptophyta > Magnoliopsida > Poales > Poaceae > Secale > Secale cereale. Next base: position 876,176,338 of record LR738711.1, on the reverse strand, counting down.
GGTGTCAACTTCTAACGGCGCCAGATACTTAGCAATCAACTTGGACCTGCACACAGATACAAATAACTTTGTTCCCAACGAGTACAGAGAGGTTGTCAATCCCTCCGGCCTTGTCGTTTACAAAGGATCAAACGCAAGAGATAATAGTGATAGATATAATTGCAACTAGTAAGTAAAAGCAGAAAGTAAATAGTGGATGTGATCAGTGATGGTAATATGGACCGGGGTCCCATGATGTTCACTAGTGATGTCTCTCTCCCAAAAGACGATAAAACAGCTATGTGAGGTAAACGAATTACAGCTGGGCAATTGACAGAATTATGTGCGCAAACCAATGCTAACTATGCTGCAAGAAAGGTTGAGGCTCAAAAGCATGGGCGGTACGCCAAGGTAAGTAGACCGAAATCCATCTGCAACTACTACTAATCATCCACCTTGAGATATCTATCCAGAACATCTCGCTGGTATTAAGTTGTGAGTCCCACCCATAGTGTAAACTCAAAGCAACAGACAACTGCATTAAAAGAACTTTGCGTAAAGTAAACAATCCTTGCACCCGTGAGTTCAAGCACCGTTGTTTTCCCCCTTGTGGCAACAGCACATCCCCTAGACTCATGTTTCTGTCACTCAAGCTAGTCATCAAGGGGCATGAACCCACAATCAAGCATAACGCTCCCTCTTGGAGTTACTACCTACTACTCGGCCAAAGCAATAAATAGCAACGGAGAACATGCAAGAATTACTCAAGAACATAAATATAAAAGAGGTAAATCAAATATATTACTCACACGCAATCTGAACATAATCTCACAATCCATCGGATCCCAGCAAACTCAACATAGCAACAGCATAAGGATTACATATGTGCCTCGATCATGTAGGGCAGCTCACGAGGTCTAATTAGTGAAGCACAAAGAGGGGAGGAGAACATCACATAGCTACTGGTCATGGACCCATGGTCCAAGGGAGACTACTCACAACTCATCCGGGAGGCGTCCATGGTGGTGGAGAGGCTCCCGGTGGTGGTTCTCCCCTCCGGCAGGGTGCCGGGAAGAGTTCTCCAGGTGCTCCTGATCTTGGAAGCGCGGCGGCGGCGGAACAGAGATGAGATCGCGAAAAAGGGTTCCGTCCTCGAGGGTTTCGGGACGCGGTGTAAATATATGCCAAAGGGGGGCATCAACGGAGACCTGGGGGGCCCAGGCGCCCCCCCCGGCGTGGCCAGGAGGGGGGCTGCGCCACCAGGGTGCCTGGAGCCCTGGTGGCCCCCCTCCGACCCTACTTTGGCCGCAAGGAAGCTTCCGGAACGCTGATTTTTTATATAATTTTTCTGGGATTTTTCTGGCAGTTTACGTAATGGGAAAACCTGAAATACAAAAACAGCAGAAAACAGAAACTGGCACGGGGGTGCACTGAGTTAATAGGTTAGTCCAAATATGATCAAAAGTGTATGGAAGTGTATAAATATCATAGCAATATCACACAAAAGAGGCATGGGCAAGCAGAAATTATAGATTCGTTTTGGACGTATCAACATCCCCAAGCTTAATTCCTGCTCGTCCTCGAGTAGGTAAATGATAACAAGCATAATTTCTGTGGTGACATGCTATTAACCATATAAGAACTTTTCATAGTCACATGACAAGTGCTTACTGAGACAATGAATCGGCAGTAATTAAGTTGCCTTATGAGAAAATCACAAAGAACTGAAAGTTTTACAATATGATACTGAAATACTCAAAAGATTTGTAATGAGCATGGTGTGCAAATATGACAAAGTGATATCTCGCTTGCCCCCTTTAGTGAAGCAAAACAAAAATGTAGGGGCACCTCCAAGGTTTAAGTGACGACTAGATACAATGATTTCAGAATAAACGATATCATAATCATGCAAAAGACAATGCTACTTTGGGACAATGCACATTACACTCAGAATGACAATCATGCTCTCAGTAGTTGGTGCTTTAAAGAAGGTGGAGACTCTCGAACCGTGGCTTTTGATGGCAAGGTTGAAACCCGTGGTCGGAAACAAAAACTAAACATGTACCAGAGCTCTTGGTTTTAAAAACAGAGGTAATAATTATTTTTTGAATATGCATGTTTCGTCAACGAATGCTAGCAGATAACTCAATCACTTCTTGAGATGGACAAGTTTCGAGGAACGGCTCCCGAATGAGGACAATCACATCCTCTTAATCTCCTTTGTTTATCACTGCCAAAGTTTTCTGATTTCTCATGAACAAAGCGTGAAGGAGGGTTTGTTTGTTTATATTATTTTTTAATGAGCCGGTCGCACTCTATGCCAGTTCCTTCTCGTATTATGGGTTTGCACATTAGACATGCAATCCCGGGGTGAAGCTTGTCCAACTTAAAAAGATCATGAATTAACTACTACTTCCTCATGAACTAAAACAGAGGCACAAAAGAGAAATGCTTTTTTGAATAATTTCGAGATGGTACATGAAAGTCTTCGTTAGGAATGGCAGGTAAATACCATGTATAGGAAGGTATGGTGGACTCATATGGCATAACTGGTTTAAAGGATTTTGGATGCACAAGCAGTCAGTCCGCTTAGTACAGGGGAAGGTTAGCAAAAGACTGGGAGCGACCAACTAAAAGAGCAATGACGGTCATAATCATGCAGAGCGACAAAGCAACATTGAATCAGGCATGGAAGTTATATCGCTACTCAGAAACTAAAGATCATCAAGGCTTGATAGACTTTCTTTACAGTCTTAAATATGCGTGAGCATACGCCAAGTCAATCAAAATAAATTCTCGAAGGAAGATATCACTAGACCATACCACATCATAGGCAAACAAATCATGTTGGTACTCCATTAACACATTGAGAACCCCCTAGTTATTTGAGACTAACCATAAGAAAACATGAACTACTAAGCATCATTATGCTCATAGCATTTTTATCATAGACATATCAACCAGTGCAACAGAAGCCAACTCTCTTAACAAGATAAGCATGATAACTAAAGAGAGTTCCAGCGACCAAATAAACAAAAGCTCTTTAAAAAGATAAGCATGAAAACTAAGAGCTAAACATGATAGTAGCTATTGAAAGACAAAGAACACACACAGCAAAGATAGACATGAAAATTCTATGTTATGTTCTAGGTTGAAGTGGAGCGGGTCTCTCTCCCACACAAAGAAAGCTGAGTTCCAACTCGTTATGAACAGCAAGCAAAGCTAAAGAAAACTAAAAAGGAAACTAAAAGCAAGACGCTCCAAGCGTAGCACATAACACATGAAGTGATAAAAATATAGTGGAACGAAAGACGAACTGATAATTGTTGATGGAGAAGGGGATGCACGGGGGCATCCCCAAGCTTAGACGCTTGAGTCTTCTTGAATATTTCTTGGGGGTGCATGGGGGCATCCCCAAGCTTGAGCGTTTGACACTCCTGAATCTTTTTATCATCTTCCCTCGCACACTTGAAAACTCCCTTCATACATAACTCATCATAATCTGATTAGCGAGGTTAGTACCCTTAATAAAATAATTTTTCCTTCCTGGAAATAAGGATATTCTTGAAGGTCTACTCTTTCTCAAGATTGCCAAAAGGTTTTTGCAAAAAAAAAAAGCAAGCTCAAGGTTTGCAAAACGAAGAAAAGGCAAAACAGGACAGAATCTGTGAAAAACAGACCAGCAGGTAGTAAATAATTTTTTCGGGGCACTTCTGCAACTCAAATCAAAAAACTCAGAACAGACGCCCGAAAGCCAATTGTATAGAGCACTCTGTCGAAAAAATTCAGACCAAAAAGATGATCTGGTGATTTTATACGAATTTTTCTGTCCAAGGACAGAATCTGTTTCCTGGACAGCACGTCACAACTTTTGAAATTTCTTGTAATCAGAGGCTACACTTGGCACAAAGCTGAAAAGTAAAGATACAATGATGATGCTACTGTAGTAACAAACATCAAGACCACTAAAACTGAAAGAACAAACTGAAAGCAAAGATAGCAAGGGTTGTCTCCCTAGAGCTCTTTCTTTATAGCCATAAAGATAGGCTTAAGACTTTAATGATGCTCTCGTAGGAATAAGAGTTGAAGAACAAAAGAGAGCATCAAGAAGCAAATACCAAACACATTTAAGCCTAACATGCTTCCTATGCATAGGAATATTGCAATACAATAATTCATTGAAGCACAAAGCAATAAGCATAGGAAGACAAAACAAGTGCAGCTTCAAAACCTTCAACATAAAGAGAGGGAACTCGATATTATTGAAATATCTATATGCATATGTTCCCTTCTCATAATAATTTTCAGTGGGATCACGAATAAACTCAACAATATAAGCATCACATAAAGCATTGTTACCATGATCCACATGCAAAAAGGTATCATTACTCTTCATATAAGCAAAATCTTTCTTATTAGGAATAGTGAGAGTAAAGCAATCATAACCATCATGGTTATCATTGTATTTAGGAGGCATATCATAATCATAATAAATTTTATCCTCAATAGTAGGTGGACTGAAAACATCATATTCATCATTGTAATCATATATAGGAAGCAAAGTATCATCAAAGTAAATTTTCTCTTCAAAAGTTGGGGGACTAAAAATATCATGTTCATCAAACGTGTCATCCCCAAGCTTAGAGCTTTCCATGTCATTAGCAATATTGATATTCAAAGAAAGCATACTAATAACATCACCACCATCATGATTGTTATGCAAATAATAAAGTTCCATAGGTTTTTTAATTTTTTCTTCAAACACATCATGTCCCAAAGCAAGGTAGAGCTTATAAAGCTCTCTCATATTTTTGTTGTTTTCCATTAAGCAAAACTAGTGAAAACACATAAAGAAATCTGAAAGGTAAACTAACAAGACTAAAAAGCAAAGATAAAAGATAGTGTGCAACTCCCCTATCTTGAAGAGTGGAGTCCCCGGCAACGGCGCCAAAAAACTTTGCTTGATGGCTTCTCGCCCCTCGTTGGTTACCCCAAGTGGAAGGTTTGAGATGCAGTGTAGCGTTAGTTTTCCCTTGGCAAAGATACCAAGAATCAAATTCCCCTGAGACTCCAAGGTTCAACAAGAAGGTGTCAACTGCTAACGGCGCCAGATACTTAGCAATCAACTTGGACCTGCACACAGATACAAATAAATTTGCTCCCAACGAGTACAGAGAGGTTGTCAATCCCTCCGGCCTTGTCGTTTACAAAGGATCAAACGCAAGAGATAATAGTGATAGGTATAATTGCAACTAGTAAGTAAAAGCAGAAAGTAAATAGTGGATGTGATCAGTGATGGTAATATGGACTGGGGTCCCATGATGTTCACTAGTGATGTCTCTCTCCCAAAAGACGATAAAACAACTATGTGAGGTAAACGAATTACAGCTGGGCAACTGACAGAATTATGTGCGCAAACCAATGCTAACTATGCCGCAAGAAAGGTTGAGGCTCAAAAGCATGGGCGGTACGCCAAGGTAAGTAGACCGAAATCCATCTGCATCTACTACTAATCATCCACCTTGAGATATCTATCCAGAACATCTCGCTGGTATTAAGTTGCGAGTCCCACCCATAGTGTAAACTCAAAGCAACAGACAACTGCATTAAAAGAACTTTGCGTAAAGTAAACAATCCTTGCACCCGCGAGTACAAGCACCGTTGTTTTCCCCCTTGTGGCAACAACACATCCCCTAGACTCATGTTTCTGTCACTCAAGCTAGTCATCGAGGGGCATGACACCACAATCAAGCATAACGTTCCCTCTTGGAGTTACTACCTACTACTCGGCCAAAGCAATAAATAGCAACGGAGAACATGCAAGAATTACTCAAGAACATAAATATAAAAGAGGTAAATCAAATATATTACTCACACACAATCTGAACATAATCTCGCAATCCATCGGATCCCAGCAAACTCAACATAGCAACAGCATAAGGATTACATATGTGCCTCGATCATGTAGGGCAGCTCACGAGGTCTAATTAGTGAAGCACAAAGAGGGGACGAGAACATCACATAGCTACTGGTCATGGACCCATGGTCCAAGGGAGACTACTCACAACTCATCCGAGAGGCGTCCATGATGGTGGAGAGGCTCCCGGTGGTGGTTCTCCCCTCCGGCAGGGTGCCGGGAAGAGTTCTCCTGGTGCTCCTGATCTTGGAAGCGCGGCGGCGGCGGAACAGAGATGACATCGCGAAAAAGGGTTCCGTCCTCGAGGGTTTCGGGACGCGGTGTAAATATATGCCAAAGCGGGGCATCAGCGGAGACCTGGGGGGCCCAAGCGCCCCCCCCCCCGGCGCGGCCAGGAGGGGGGCCGCGCCACCAGGGCGCCTGGAGCCCTGGTGGCCCCCCTCCGGCCCTACTTTGGCCGCAAGGAAGCTTCCGTAACGCTGATTTTGTATATATTTTTTCCGGGATTTTTCTGGCAGTTTACGTAATGGGAAAACCTGAAATACAAAAACAGCAGAAAACAGAAACTGGCACTGGGGTGCACTGAGTTAATAGGTTAGTCCAAATATGATCAAAAGTGTATGGAAGTGTATAAATATCATAGCAATATCACACAAAAGAGGCATGGAGCAAGCAGAAATTATAGATACGTTTTGGACGTATCAACATCCCCAAGCTTAATTCCTGCTCGTCCTCGAGTAGGTAAATGATAACAAGCATAATTTCTGTGGTGACATGCTATTAACCATATAAGAACTTTTCATAGTCACATGACAAGTGCTTACTGAGACAATGAATCGGTAGTAATTAAGTTGCCTTATGAGAAAATCACAAAGAACTGAAAGTTTTACAATATGATACTGAAATACTCAAAATATTTGTATTGAGCATGGTGTGCAAATATGACAAAGTGATATCTCGCTTGCCCCCTTTAGTGAAGCAAAACATAAATGCAGGGGCACCTCCAAGGTTTAAGTGACGACTAGATACAATGATTTCAGAATAAACGATATCATAATCATGCAAAAGACAATGCTACTTTGGGACAATGCACATTACACTCAGAATGACAATCATGCTCTCAGTAGTTGGTGCTTTAAAGAAGGTGGAGACTCTCGAACCGTGGCTTTTGATGGCAAGGTTGAAAACCCGTGGTCGGAAACAAAAACTAAACATGTACCAGAGCTCTTGGTTTTAAAAAAAGAGGTAATAATTATTTTTTGAATATGCATGTTTCGTCAACGAATGCTAGCAGATAACTCAATCACTTCTTGAGATGGACAAGTTTCAAGGAACGGCTCCCGAATGAGGACGATCACGTCCTCTTAATCTCCTTTGTTTATCACTGCCAAAGTTTTCTTATTTCTCATGAACAAAGCGTGAAGGAGGGTCTGTTTGTTTATATTATTTTTTAATAAGCCGGGCGCACTCTATGCCAGTTCCTTCTCATATTATGGGTTTGCACATTAGACATGCAATCCCGGGGTGAAGCTTGTCCAACTTAAAAAGATCATGAATTAACTACTACTTCCTCATGAACTAAAACAGAGGCACAAAAGAGAAATGCTTTTTTGAATAATTTCGAGATGGTACATGAAAGTCTTCGTTAGGAATGGCAGGTAAATACCACGTATAGGAAGGTATGGTGGACTCATATGGCATAACTGGTTTAAAGGATTTTGGATGCACAAGCAGTCATTCCGCTTAGTACAGGCGAATGTTAGCAAAAGACTGGGAGCGAGTACATCTCGGGAGCGAGTACATCTCCTCGGTCTCCTCCTCCGACTTCCACTCGGCGGCGTCGCCCGTGCCCTCCTCGCCCTCCTGGCCCAAGTCCCCGTTGGGTAGCGAGTACATCTCTGTATAGATCTGCAAAGAAAAGAAGTTCGATCAAATACCAGTCGGGACCATAAATCAATCGACGGACGCGTCACTCGGAAGCGGGAGGCTAACCTTGTTTGGCAGGTGGTCAGCGTCGAATGGGATGATCCTCCCTGACCCCCTGGGGTTGTCCTTGTTCCTGGTGATGCTCTTCAAGCACCGTACTACGTACTCCGGGTGGGCCGCCTCCGGGTGGACTCGCGACGAGTCGTCGGTACCGGAGTACAGCCACATCGGGTGGTCCCGGGCTTGAAGCGGCTGGATCCTCCGCGTGAGGTACACCTCGAACAGGTCCATCCCCGTGACGCCCTCGCGGACTAGCTGGACGACCCTCTCCATCAACATCTCTACCTCGGCCCTCTCGGCCTTACTCACTACCATCGAAGGAGGTGGGCTGGCTCGACCTAGAGTAAACGGAGGAAGGCCGGTCGACTGGCCCGGAGACGGACTGTCCTTGTAATAAAATTAGGTCGACTGCCAGCCCCGAATCGACTCTGGAAGGTTCATGGGAGGGAAGGTGCTCCTATTCCTAAGCTGAATCCCGAGCCCGCCGCACGCCTGGAGGACGTGCGTCTTGCCGTCACTCGGGTTCACCCTCTTGACGGTCTGTGAGCGGCAGGTGAAGATGTGCTTGAACAAGCCCTAGTGCGGTCGGCAACCGAGGAAGTTCTCGCACATGTAAACGAAAGCGGAGAGGAAGGCGATGGAGTTGGGCGTGAAGTAATGTAACTGAGCACCAAAGAAGATCAGAAACGCGCGGAAGAAAGGGTGCGGGGGCGTAGAGAAACCTCGGTCGACGTGGGTTGCGTGGAGCACACACTCGCCCTCCTGCGGCCGGGGCTCGAGCTCTCCTCCCGGCGCCCGCCAGGAGCCGCCGGCGATCAGCCCCTCCTCCTCCAGCTCCTCCAGATCCTCCACCACGACGGTAGACCGGATCCAATCCCCCTGGATCCATCCAGCGGGGAGTCCGGACCTCGACGACGAACCGACCCGGCCGGCTCGCCTTCCCTTCCCCGACGCCGCCTTCTTGGAGCGTTCCATGGCCGCAGTCTTGTCCTTGCCCATGGCTCGCGAGACGGCGGTCGCCGCGGAGAGAAGCAGGAAGGGGCGGGGACGCGGCGGAGAAGCAAGAACGTTGCTGAGAAGACAAGGTGAACGGGAGAAGGCTAGGCGCACAGTACCTCCCACGGCGGACTCGGCGCGCCTTTATAATGGCTCGGTCGAGTGGCTGACCGGTGGCCCCGAGCAATCCTATCCGATCCCGTAACAGGCGCTGACGCGATACGTGGCGAAAAAGGAGGCGCGGGAATCAAGGCGTTCGAACCGCACCCCTCCTATTGATGCGGCACGTCCCGTCCCGCGTGCTTCCCTAAATTTCGAAAGCCCCGCCGAATCCGGCGGCCAGAGGGCAACCGATTCTATCGAGAACGGCACGCGCTCATGGCGCCCGACGCCTAGCACAAAACTCAGTCGACGCAAAGAGCTCAATCGACACAAGACATCCAGTCGACGCAAGAAGCAACTAATTCATTGATGGCTTCAGAATCAATCGAGGCGACCAAGACACAACAGAGGGAGCCTGCCCAAGTCACGAGTGTCGAAACAATACGCCCCAAGGGCGTCGAGCCAAGACCAGAGCTTCCCTCAGCATCCCCTTGCTCAAGCCCCAATCCATTCGGGGGCTACTGATGAGGTAACAGACCTAGGGTAGGGTCATAGGCCTGACCAAAGTACCCCACCCAAGGTCACTACCCTAGAAGATCGAAAGACAAGACCCATGGTAGTGGAGACAGTCGACTGAGACGGTCCAAAGAGACACTTCACTCGACCGACTCGTATACGCAGGACGACTCAATTCCACTCGACCGGACCAAGCACTCGACCTCCGAAGACCAAGTGCCTCTTGGAACAGCAACGGTCCTATATTTACTCTTTGTAGTAAATATCTTAATTATCCTTTACTGCAGGCGTTATCAGTAACGCCTGCCTTAATGTACCTTTAAACCCTTGGTAACGTGGAGCATGGCTGGGGTCCTGGCATGCTATATAAGCCACCCCCCCTCCTCCAGAACAAGGGTTCACATCTCTGTAACACACGCATACACACATCAGTCGACCAAGCCTCCGAGCACCGAGACGTAGGGCTGTTACTTCCTCCGAGAAGGGCCTGAACTCGCTAACACTCTGTGTACAACCTCGCCATAGCTAGAACCTCGCCTCTCCATTCGTACCCCCTATCCTTACTGTCAGACTTAGAACCACGACATTTGGCACACCCAAAGTATTCCTACGGTATCCGGGAGTTGCACAACCTCATGGTCTAAGGAAAAGATACTTGACATTGGAAAAGCTCTAGCATTACGAACTACACGATCTTGTGCTAGGCTTAGGATTAGATCTTGTCCATCACATCATTCTTCTAATGATGTGATCCCGTTATCAATGACATCCAATGTCCATGGTCAGGAAACCGTGACCATCTGTTGATCAACGAGCTAGCAACTAGAGGCATTACCAGGGACACGTTGTGGTCTATGTATTCACACATGTATCACTGTTTCCATACAATACAATTCAAGCATGAATAACAGAAAATTATTACGAACAAGGAAATATAATAGTAACCATTTATTATTGCCTCTAGGGCATATTTCCAACAGAGAGAACTTGGCGAAATTTGTATGAAGGCCCGACGCCTGCCCAAAAGCATGTAGGATGGAGTGCACCGCCGTCAGCTCGGCCCTCCTTGGATGGCAGAAGATGACGACGTCGTCGGCGTAGAGGGACATGCTAGGGGCGTTGTAGCGTGGGGTGAGGCGTCGGAGGATGCCCATACCCATGGCGTGCTGCAGGAGGGAGTTGAGGACGTCGGTCACCAAGGTGAAGAGCATGGGGGACACCGGGTCGCCTTGGCATAGCCCTTTCGCGTGAGGGGTGAAGTGGCCATGTCTCCCATTGACTAGGACGCGTGAGGTGGCCGTGGATAGCAGGATGGACACCCATTCACACCATCGGCGACCAAAGCCAAGGTGCCGCAGCACCTCGAGGAGGAAAGGCCAGGACACAACGTCGAAGGCGCGGGCGATGTCTAGCTTGAGCAGCACGCGGTTGGCCTTGGAGTGATGAAGATGGCGAGCCGTCTGCTGAACAAGTAGGAAATTGTCGTGGATGCAGCGGCCGGAGATGAAAGCGCTCTGACTCGAATAGACGAGGTCGTTGAGGCGGGGAGCGAGCCGCAGGGAAAGCACCTTGGCGACGAGTTTGGCGACGAGATTAATCAGGCTTATGGGTCGATAGTCACTCAAGGCGGCCGCGTCGGCGCGCTTGGGCAGCAGGGTAATGAACGCCTCGTTCAGGCAATGAAAACCATGCCCATTCATGTGGTAGAGCTTGTCAAAGGCTTGCATGAAGTCGCTCTTGACCACGTCCCAGCAGCAGCGAAGGAATTCGGCCGAGAAGCCGTCCGGACCTGGGGATTTGCCTGTGGGCAACTGCTTGACAGCGTGCCACACCTCGTCCTCGGAGAAGGGCAGCTCAAGCGAGGAAAGATCAAAGGTTCTGGAATCGATCATGTCTAGGCACTTTTATTTTTTGCTCGCACCCTTGGTGAAATTTACCAGGGCGTGACATGTCATGAACTCCTACTACGTACGTGGATTAGTTGCAGCGTCGACCAGAACACATTGATCGACACATACTAGCTCATAAATTCCTACGGGACACCTTATAACGAGAAAAAAGGACCCTAATAATCAAGGCCACCGTACGTACGTACGTGCGTGATCAAACGAAACGACTAGTCCACACGTATGAGCACCCACCCGCACACACTGCACCGATCTTTGGATCCGCTCGCTCGCTAGCTCTTGAGTTAACCCTCCCACACAGCTGCTGCTACTAGCTCTGCACCTGTGCACGCACGCGAGAAATTAATCAAGCTTCAGTTGCACCGGCCAGGCCAGCTCGATCGATGGACACTCGCACTCCCACTCCCATCGCCTTCGTAATTTAACCATAGTCATCATTAACACAACCAAAACCGACCGCCAAAACCTAGGATAGGAAAGAGCATCAAGCTAATTAAACTAGTGATCACCAGTGCTAATTAATTAATGCCTCTGCTAGTAGCTGGCTGGGTTCTATACACTAGTTTGGTCAAAATACCTCCTGCTTGGAACAGGTCGAGTGGTACAGTTGGCAGTGAGTAGACTGCTGAGACGTACAGCCAGTCACTGCTAGAGAACCCTGCCTAGCGCATCGTCTAACTTGGATCGTGCTGGCCTATTTCCGGCTTAAGCCGTCCACGTCACGCGTGGAGACCAGCAGGGGACGGGACACGCACGCACGCACGTACGTGGACGTTGATGTATCACGAGATGACCACTTCGTCTCCACCACACCAACGGATTTCCGGCGACCGATCCTGCTAACTTGAAAATCAGGCAGAGCACGCTGATACTCCCTCTGTAAACTAATATAAGAGTGTTTAGATCACTATTTTAGTATTCTAAACGCTCTTATATTAGTTTACGGAGGGGGTACCGGCGAAATTCGAATTATCCTCACTCGGAGCATCTCTAGCAGACTCCGCAATATCCCAACCAACATAAGTCTTTTGCAGTTCGCGGAAAAAGGGTATATGCACGGGCGAGGTCAGACTCAGACCCCGCAAAACGGATCCGTAAAAAAGGATATTCGGTGAATATGCTCTTTTACGGGACGGCTACGCGGGGTCTGCTCCGGCACCGCCGCGTCGACCCGCAAAACAAAGACTCCCAATTATCGAATTTGACATCGATTTCGACAAATAAGTTCAAATTCAAATAATAGAAAACAGTTCACGCGTAAATAAAAGCTTAGTTTTGTAGGACAAACGCAAAAGAGGGTCTTGCAAAAGTGACGACCACGTCCGGCATCATCTTGATCGATCTTCATTCCGTGCCATTGAGTCCATGGAGGTCATCGGAACCACCGAATCCACCTCCGGCGCTTGTTCCGACTCCCGCACCGAAATCATCAGCTGGTGCACTGAACAGATCGGCGACATTGGTTCCAAACCCCGCTGAGAAAACATCTCTGGCGCTGTAACTCGCACCGATAAGCATTCACCTCTTCAAGAGTTCTTTTCTTGCCATATCATGCCATTCTTTGGTAAGGTCGTCCATGTCATTGCGGTTTATTGTCATGATCATGTTCTCCTCGGCGAGCAACTTGGACATGACTTTGTTTTCAGCAGCACATGCTCTTTTCTCCTCAATGACCGCTTTGCGCAACCCCTCTTTCTTGAGCAATTGCCATTTTTATTGATTCTCCCGTGCCTTCTTCTCGGCCAACTCTTTCTTTATCTTCAACGTCCTCGCCAACATCAACTCATTTGACCGCACCATGGCATCAATCTTGCCCCGCAAGCTCGATGCTTTGTGCTCTCTCTTCATCTTTTCCTTAGTCTTCTTGTCACCATCGAGTTTGTTCAAGTTTCTTGGGCCATCGTCATCCTCATCTTCATCCATGTTTGTAAGTGAACCTCTCTTCGGTGGGGATTCTTTGTCAATCAATGTGACGTCCGGGTAATCAAGCTACAGTAAACCTCTGCTAATGACTCCACGTCACCACGATTACTGTTAATCTCGCGTTGATTCGAATCCGATTCAAATTCAAATTAGAAATCAAGTCAAACGAAAGGGTTTTCAAATATTAAAACTAAAAATGTTCGGGCTGTGCCAATAATGCATAGGTAATTCTGGTAGAGAAACCACACTTTTATAAAATGTTTAAATAGTATAAGATGAATAAAACAATAGCGAAAACTATTATTTAATTACTTTTAAATAATAAATAATTACAAAACTATTTTAGTTTGGATAGCTAATTAATGTGGCGGTGGCATAATTGGTAACATCAATTTATGTGCCACTTTGGTGTATCGTTGACACTAGAATAGACAGTAATAAAAAGAATAATAACCAAAAAGGAAAAATTAAATAAGAAGAGAAAGAAAAAGACCCCCTGGCCTACTGGGCCAAATGGCCCAGCCGGACAGCCCAACAGGTCCAACCCACCTCTCCTACTCCTTCTTCCTCTGTTCACAGTGGCCTCGTGGATAGAGGGGGTGCGTCCACGGCGCTGATGGCCACGGGGCAGCCATCTGAAGCTCCCCGGTGATCTATAAAGATAACCCTGCTCTTGTGAAACCCGAGAACACCCCACTCTCCCTCCCGCATGCTCTGTGTCTCGATTTCGGCGGCGGCCGAAACCTCCTACACCATGGCTGACCCCGTCCCCGTGGCCACCTTCATCCCCACAGGCTTGGAGCGTGTCCAGGAGCTCCGCATGCCTCCGCTTCTTCGTACACGAGCATGGCCTCGAGCTAGGCTCCATTCCGTCGTCGGGATCAGACGACTTCTTCCCCTACCGTCGCCAGTGTTTGTCGCCAAATTTGGCCACCCTGCTGCTCCTAGTCACTCACCGGGCCTCCGTGTGCCTTCGCGGTGAGGCCCTCATTCGATCCCCTTCTACCCCCTCTGATTCTCCCTTCGATCTAGGCCATATATCACCTCCGATGTAGGCCGTATATCACCAATAGATGCCGCACTCGCTAGGCGTTCCCGCTCACCATGCGTCGTCCGCGTACCTCGGGCCTCCCTGTCGCACACCCCGCACCGGCCTCGCAGCGCTATCGCGCCCTGGCCGCGACTGCGCCCTACTCTCCTCGCTCTCAATCCCTCGCGCGCCTCCTCCCTACTGTTGGTCGTCGCTACTTGCTCTGCTGCTGCAAAACTATGTTACTGCTACCAAGTACTAATGCCGCTAGTCGCCCCTGCGCGCCTGCCTCCGGCCGCCATCGCTCGCCGGCGCCGTGCCGCTCGGCTCCCTCACCGCGTGCCCCTGCGCTAACTGCTCGCGCACGCACCGCGCCCTGTCCTCACTGCTGCGCACCCGCGCCGCTTGCTCCTATGGCCGCACCCGCCGAACGGCGCCCACGGCCTCCGAGTCCTGCTGCTGCCTGCCGTTCCGCTCACTGCTGCACGCCGCCCCTGGCCGCGCGCGTTGAGGACTGCCCCATGGACGGTGTCAGGGATATGGTTAGTAGGTATAAACCGGATATTGTAAACCGGTTTAGTTACGTTGTACTTGGTTTTAATATTTTAGTAGAGACTACGGCCCATGAGATTTCAAGGCCCATGTATAGAAGTACGGTTTGTAAACCGCCAAGAGATGTAACTTGAGAGATAAGAAAGAAAAGACAGAGACCGAGGCGGACACGATTATGAGCCGGCCTCGGGACTCTGTAAACCGGACCAGGCGTCACCTCTATATAAAGGGACGACCCGGCGACGGTTCAAGGACAAGCAACAATCAATCCGTCGAGACGCAGGCAAAGCGAATCCGCTCCCTGTAAACCGACGCCCAAGCAATATCAACCAACTAGACGTAGGCTTTTACCTTCTCCGAAGGGGCCGAACTAGTATAAATCCTTTGTGTCCTTTGTGTGCCATGAATCCTTTCAAGCTAACCCGTGCGATGGTTCCATCATCAAGTCCGCTAAACCGGACATCTGCCATGTTATTTCTACGATAGTTGGCGCCCACCGTGGGGCCTGCGCACGATGGTTTCGAGTTCTTGAAAGGCGGCTTCGAAGGGTTAAAGGGTTACGCAGTCGGCCGGATGACCAAGAGTCGTCGTGGCCGGATCTACATCGACGACGCGGGTTGGGGACCGGAGGCCGATTCGATCGAATACGGGTACCGGGTCCCCTTCGGCAGCATCCAAGTCTTCATTGGCAAAATTGGTGAACCGGGACCTGAGCCGGACACCCTCCCCAACATCGTCGAGCCGGCTCAGCGTGCGAGATCGGCCCGGATTCAGCCTGCCATGAAGCATGTGTTCGTTGGAGCAATTCACGGAGGCCAAGCCGAGGACGGATCGGAATCTGATGGTGCAACCGTCGTCTGCTCAGATGACGAGTCTTCATCCGGGGAAACTGAATCTCTGTATCAGTTGCGGGACGGCCGGTCTGAGGGCGAGTCCGATGGAAACAGTATTCCGGACCCCTTTGGCCCGCCAAACCGGGTGGCGGTCTTCATGGCCGGTTCGCAACCCCCGACGAACGGAACAGCAGCAGAGGCTGGTGCAGGGGGAAGCGGTTCAAATCCCTCCCTTACTGAAGTTCTATCCACCTTGATCGAGGAGTTCACAGCTAAGGCAGTGGAGGTCGTAGCTCCAGCAGACAAGGCGCAACATGATGCAGCGCTTCTTCAGTTGAAAGCCCGGATTGATCAGTTAAAGGAGGATTTAAAAGCGGAAGGAGAGATGTTAGCCATAAGACAAGCAGAGTTGGATGATCAAGCCTTTCATTTAAGGATGGAGCAGGCTTCTGTGGAAGGAGTAAGGGGGCGAAAGTATCGGTCCCGCCTACCGCCGGGTTTCGAATCTGCGAATTTGTTCAAAACACCTGGGGCTGGGGCCAGTAATAATCCGGCCTTAAACCGGAGAAGCCCACCGGCTCGGGACGAGCCGGTTCAGCAGCCCGCCGCAGAACGGGAGCGTCGGATTACATCGGCGCCTTATGTTCCTGTCCCTCCGGAACACTATTCAAACCCTTTGGATAATATTGCTGCAGCGGCAGCACGGTTGGCCGCTTTACCCGTGGAAGAAACGTCCCCGGTGGTGATAGAGGCGCGCAGGGCCCAGAAGCTGTTTAATACGGCGTTAATACAGCAGCAAGCATACTCTCATAGCAGGGAAAGGTTACATTCAACACCACGTCCCAACCGAAGTTATTCTAGACATTGGGAGGAGCCAGAAGTGTCTAGCAGTGAGCGCAGGAGACATCAGCACAGGCAGGATAATCCGGCAAGGGCGGAGATGCCAGCCCCGGACCTAAACCGGCCTAGATCGAAGGCCAGGGAGGAAATTCGTCAGTCGACGCCGGTTCACACAGCCACTACAGGGACAGGAGCTACAGCGAGCGGTTTTGGAATACAATGTCTCGTCCCCGCCCTACGGAGCGTTAAGTTGCCCAAGGATTTCAAAGGACCTCGCAAGGTGCCTAATTACACAGCCGATTTACCACCCGAAGCTTGGGTGGAGAGTTACGAGATGGCCATGGAGATGCTGGATGTGGATGAATCGGCTTGTGCCAAATATTTCACTATGATGCTTGAGGGCACGGCCCGGACTTGGCTGAAGGCGCTACCTCCGAATTCTATCGGGTCATGGGGGGAGCTGCGCAGTCAGTTCATCAAAAACTTCAAGGATACATGCAAGCAACCGATGTCGGTGATAGATTTAGCAGCATGTGTGCAAGGAGAGCAGGAGTCTACAGCAGCTTGGGTACGCAGAGTGGCAGAGATCTTGCACTCCTCAAATGGCATCAACCCTAGCACAGCAATTGTAACATTGGAGAACAATTGCCGGTTTGAATCTTTAAAATTAAAACTCGGACGGCTCAAACGGGACTGCAATGACATGGGGACTTTAATGAGCGCCCTGGTGAAGTACGGAGACTCAGATAATACCAAGTATCCGGAGTCAGAAGGAGATAAAACAGGGAAGGCCAGCAAGTCCGGTAAACCGGCGCCGGTTAATCCGGTTTCTTCAAGCTTTTTGGGTAAACGGAAGGCAGAAAATAGTTCCGATTTTGTTGCTAATACACAGGCTCAAGGTGGTCTTCAGGTTAATCAGCAGGGTTCCACTCTCCAAACCGGCGGAGGAAACCCGGGTTGGGAGCAGGATTTGGATCAACCCTGTCTAAAGCATAGCGGAAGAGGGAGGATTGCAAGGCATACTATAAGAGAATGCCTGTCCTTTATGAAAGCAGGGAACGGCCGTTTTAATCCTCCTAGCCGGCCCCCGAACGGCGGTTCAGGGCCCGGGTTTTATGGTCCGGGTTATCAAGGGAACAACTCCGGATCAGGATATAGGGGCAACAACGGGGGTTATCAATCCCGGCCAGGCGGCCAAAATAGTCAAGGGAACTACAATGGTCAGGGAAGTCAATCACATCATCAAGGTGGTTATCATAGTCAGGGAAATCAATCGCATCATCAAGGTGGTTACAACAGTCAGAATAATCAGCAGCAGGGCCAAGGGAGTTACAATAACCAAGGAAACCAGCAGCAACAGCGTCCACAGCAACAACAGCAATCCGGATACCAGAGTAATCCGAAGGAGTTGAGCAGCGGTCAATATCATGTTTTCACCACGAGTTTATGTAAGAGAGACCAGAAGGTTTTAAAGCGGACTGTTAATGCAGTAGAACCGGCGACCCCACAATTTCTACGATGGTCAGAGCAGCCCATTGTATGGAGCAGAGAGGACCACCCGTTACGGGTAGATAATCCGGGACATTTAGCCTTGGTGGTAGCACCTCAGGTGGGAGGATACAAGTTTACTAAAGTCCTCATGGACGGAGGCAGCAGTATCAATATATTATATTATGAGACCTTTCGGCGTATGGGTCTGACAGATAAAAAGTTAAGGACATCAAACACAGTGTTTCACGGGGTGGTCCCAGGTAAGTCAGCTTATCCAGTTGGTAAGATTGACTTAGAAGTTACCTTTGGAGATGAGCAGGATTCCAGATCGGAGATGATCACTTTTGAAGTTGTCAAAATTAAAAGTCCGTATCATGCTTTGTTTGGAAGGACGGTTTATGCTAAATTTATGGCTAGGCCATGTTATGTTTATTTGCAGCTTAAGATGCCGGGTCATAAAGGCACGATTACGGTGCATGGCAGTCGTAAGATAGCAGTGGAGTGTGAGGAAGGTGATGCAGCTTATGCAGAAGCGGTATGTGCCACGGAGGAGTTAAAATTTTATAAAGATAATGTTGATCCGGCAGATATGACTCCGCTGAAGAAACCAACTACCGAGCATGATCCGGCTTTGAAGTTTAAGTCAGCGGAAGAGACTAAACAGGTTGATTTTGTGCCTGGAGACTCGTCTAAGCAATTCACCATCAGTGCTAACCTGGATCCTAAATAGGAAAGCGCGCTCATCGAGTTCATCCGTGAGAATCGGGATATCTTTGCATGGAAACCTTCTGACATGCCAGGTATACCGAGGGAACTCGCTGAGCACAAGTTGAATATTGATCCAAAGTTTAAACCGGTAAAACAGTATCTACGCCGCTTTAATGAAGAGAGGCGCAAGGCTATAGGAGAAGAAGTGGCCAGACTTTTGGCGGCAGGGTTCATAGTGGAAGTTTTTCATCCGGAATGGTTGGCTAATCCGGTGTTGGTTCTAAAGAAGAATGGGAAGTGGAGGATGTGTGTGGACTACACAGACCTCAATAAAGCTTGCCCGACTGATCCTTTTGCTCTACCTCGCATTGATCAGATTATTGATGCCACAGCAGGGTGTGAGCGGCTGAGTTTTTTGGATGCGTATTCAGGTTATCACCAGATCAAGATGGCAGTTGAAGATCAAGAGAAGACAACTTTCATAACCCCTTTTGGTGCTTTTTGCTATGTGTCTATGCCCTTCGGGCTCAAATGTGCACAGGCAACTTATCAGCGTTGCGTTCATAATTGTTTGAAAGGGCAGATAGGAAGGAACGTGCATGCTTATGTGGATGACATCGTGGTCAAATCAAAGGAGGAAAGAACAATGATAGAAGACCTCAAAGAAACCTTTGATAATCTTCGGGCTTACAGGATGATGCTTAATCCGGAGAAATGTGCTTTTGGTGTCCCGGCTGGTAAGCTTCTGGGATTCCTGGTCTCGAACAGGGGAATAGAAGCCAACCCGGAAAAGATCAAGGCCATCACATCTCTGACAAAACCGGTTTGCATCAATGATGTTCAGCGCATAGCTGGCCGGATCACGGCGCTGAGCCGGTTTATCAGTCGCTTAGGAGAAAAAGCGATCCCGCTTTATCAAATGTTGAAAAAAACGGACCGGTTCATTTGGAGTGATGAGGCAAATACAGCGTTTGAGAATCTGAAACAGCAACTAGCAAAACCACCGGTTTTAGCTGCTCCCATTGATAAGGAGCCTTTGCTGTTATATGTTGCTGCGAATACACGGGCGGTCAGCGTTGCGATTGTGGTTGAGCGCAAGGAAGCAGGGAAGGAACATCCGGTTCAGCGCCCGGTTTATTATGTGAGTGAGGTACTCATCGAGTCTAAGCAAAGGTACCCTCATTGGCAGAAGTTGGTATATGGGGTGTTCATGGCGAACCGGAAACTGAAGCATTATTTCCAAGGGCATCCAATAACTGTGGTTAGTTCAGCTCCGTTGGGGGACATAATCCAGAATAGGGAAGCTACGGGCAGGGTAGCCAAGTGGGCCATTGAGCTCAGTCCGCATGAGTTGAAGTATGTACCGCGTACTGCTATAAAATCTCAGGCGTTGGTCGATTTTATCAATGACTGGACGGAGTTGCAGACTCCTGAGGAGAAGCCGGATCTTACTTATTGGACGATTCACTTCGACGGTTCAAAGCAGTTGGAGGGCTCGGGGGCTGGAGTTGTCTTAACTTCCCCCATAGGTGATAAATTTTGTTATGTCCTCCGGTTATTATTTCCTTGTACTAATAATGCAGCAGAATATGAAGCGCTTCTTCATGGTTTGCGATTGGCAAAAGAGATGAATTTGAGCCGGGTTAAGTGCCTGGGCGATTCAGACCTAGTGGCACAGCAAGTTTCGGGCAAGTGGGATTCAAGGGATCCCCTCATGGCGGCTTATCGACGAGAGGTTGAAGCGGTCGCAGGATATTTCAAGGGATATCAGGTGGAGCATATAGACCGGCGGAGGAACGAAGCAGCCGACGCTTTAAGCCGGCTAGGATCGCAACGTAAACCGGTACCACCAAACACCTTTTTGGATGAATTGCACAGTCCTTCGGTTCAAGTACCTTCAGAGAACGACCTAGCTGTTCCGGATCCAGAGGCACAGTTGGTTGCAGCAACCCATGTTATTCCGGATTGGACGTTACCCTATTTGGCATACTTAAGCCGAGGAGAGTTACCAGAGGACGAAGACGAAGCACGGCAGCTAATCCGGCGTTCCAAATCTTTGACAATTGCCAACGGGGAGCTGCACCATCGTAGCACTTCTGGAGTATTTCAATGGTGTGTTTCAGCTGAGGAAGGTTGTGAGATTCTAAGAGAGATTCATGAAGGGGATTGTGGTCATCATGCCGGATCAAAATCTTTAGTGGCTAAAGCTTTCCGACATGGCTTTTATTGGTTAACCGCGCATGCAGATGCGGCGGACCTGGTCCGCAAGTGTGACGCTTGTCAGAAGTTCTCAAGACGTGCCCTTGTTCCGGCACAGGAACTCCGGATGATACCAATAACTTGGCCTTTTGCAACTTGGGGGCTTGACATGGTTGGTCCTTTCAAGAGATCCCAAGATCAGAAAACTCATCTACTAGTAGCAGTAGACAGGTTTACGAAGTGGGTTGAAGCGGAGCCTATAAGCAAATGTGATGCGGCAACAACGGTCAAATTCATCAAAAAAGTAATATTCCGGTTTGGTTTTCCACACAGCATCATCACAGATAATGGAACCAATTTATCTCAGGGTGAGATGGAAGAATTCTGTCAACGAGAGCATATTCGTTTAGACGTGTCTTCTATGGCTCACCCCCAATCCAATTGTCAGGCAGAAAGGGCAAATCAGGAGATTTTGCGAGGAATCAAACCCCGGCTTATGACACCTTTGCAGAGAACCCCAGGGTGTTGGGTTGAAGAATTACCATCTGTCCTTTGGAGTATTAACACTACACCAAACCGGTCTACAGGTTATACACCTTTCTTCATGGTTTACGGCGCATAAGCAGTTCTTCCAAGTGACATACGCCATGATTCACCGAGGGTAGCGGCCTATGTGGAAGCTGTTAATGAGGAGTCAAGACAAGACGGTTTGGATCGGTTGGATGAAGAGCGTGATATAGCTGCAGCACGGTCGGCGATTTATCAGCAAGATCTGCGCAGATATCACAGCCGCCGGATTAGAACCAGGACATTCCAGGAGGGTGACTTGGTACTTCGGCTTATCCAAGATCAAACAGATATGCACAAGCTATCCCCGCCATGGGAAGGGCCCTTTGTGGTCAGCAAGAATTTACACAACGGTTCATATTATTTGGTGGACATTCGAGAACACAAGGATTCACGGACATCAGAAGAGGAGACGAAGAGGCCGTGGAACATCGCTCATTTACGGCCATACTACACTTGAGCCATGTGCTCCAATGTATCCTATGTATATATTATGAATAATGAATAAACCGGCACCCTCGGTAAACCGGGGGCTCA
>LR738711.1:876093473-876153986 GCA_902687465.1 Secale cereale | reverse complement strand
TTCAGTGATTGGCTAGGCCCCTTGGGACAATCCGGTTTGCCCACGTCCCAATGATTGGCTATGTTTACGATTATATCGGCCCCCTGAACAGTTGATACGCTCACGTTCAGTGATTGGCTAGGCCCCTTGGGACAGTCAGGTTTGCCCACGTCCCAATGATTGGCTCGGTTTTTATTTGCGGTTCTATCGGCCCTCTGAACAGTCGATACGCTCACGTTCAGTGATTGGCCAGGCTCCTTGGGACAGTAGGTTTGCCCACGTCCCGTTGATTGGCTGAACCTTGTTTTGAGCCTGGCAGCTCTTTGAAAAAGCCTCGAATACATGGTCTGATTTACAAGAATTGTGTGTTTCTTGATATTTTTTGTGTTCCATAACTTTTTAAACCGAGTGGAACAGCTCCAGAAGTTGACCACCTATCTACAATGTTATAAGTCTGGGTCATGAACACCAGCGAGAATTAAACCGGTATTCATCATAACCCGGATCGACTTCATGATGAGCCAACAGGTTGGCAGTACACGATCAGGTATAATGACCGGTGTTTTTTAAACCGGCCTGGTTTTGACTATAAGTCACCAGTAGGAGACAAAGCAATGACCGGAGTTTATTAACCCGGCCCAGTTGTGACCAAGCCTGGTGTTCATTCAAACCCGGATGGAATGTCAGGTGCAAGTTACAAGTTTCTGAACCAAGATGAGAAAGATTTATCGACAAGATGAACCGAAGAGTTTCAGGTGTTTATTCGAATTGATGAAGACCGATTAAGGTGATGTTAAACATCCTGACCGATTTAAGGTATATTGGCTACATGCATTTCAGGTATCACAGTTATTTTTTAAGATATGCTTATTAGATGTGTCAAGAGAACAAGTTAATCCGTCCAGTGGTAGGCCACTAGGACATGTTTTTTGATATTTTTATGAACAGAACAAGGCATCCACATCAATCCACAAGTCAACGAACGAATACTTCATGAAGACCAAGTGTCGGATCACAGCGCATTAAGTTTCAGCTAAACCTATTACAAGGCATAAAAAGCCAAATAGTTGGAAGCATTGTTTGACGGAATAACAATCATGATTACAACAATAGCATTCAAGATTGTGCTTCTCCTTGCTGAGATGGTTGGCCACCGTCTTGCTCCGGAACGTCTTCATCCTCGTGAAGCGGTGGGAAATCCGGTGCACGCCAATCAATCTTTGCCAAGGCACGGAAATATACTTCATCGTTGATAAGCTCAGCAGGATCAATATCAGGAGCAAAGGTGTGAGGACGAACCAGCGGAATTAAGTTTACAATATCGTAAACCGGTCGCTCCACCCGCTCGTTCTGCAGGTTATATGATGGATGATATCGAGACAAGTCAGACTCCACCGCAATCTTGCTGGCGAGGGGACGCATCTCCTTTGTCAGAGCATAAAGATCCTTTTAATTAAACGTTGAACCGTCCTCCTTGGTATCAGGAAATCCGGTTAACACCTCCTCCGGATCAATGTCCGGGACCCAAGCTTTAGCCCTCGTAAGGGCCAGAAGAGCACCTCCTCGAGCAGCCGATTTCTTAACCTCTTCAAGACGAGCCGGTAGAATGGACAAACTATTCAAAGTATCTTTGATAGTTGAAGGAGCCGGTTTACCAAATGAAGTGGCACTGATAATCCTTTGTGTTCCGGAGTACAACTGTTCGACCAAGGTGTAGCAGGCCTTGAGTTTCTTCCGTAAGTCATCCCCAAGATGGGAGACACGGCGTCCTACATACAACAATGAAAGTTAAACCGGTGCAGATCACAGGTTACAAAAAATAAAGACAGGAGTTCAGATTATGCTTACCAAAAATAGCAGAAGTCATCAAGTCAATTTGGCGCTTTAACCCGGTCAATTCTTCAGTAACCGGGTTAAGTGCTCCTTCAGCATCCTGAACACGTTTCTCAAGATCTTTTTTCTGGACTTCAAAAGTAGTCCGCTCTTCGTCAAAGAACCTTTTCAAGTCTTCAGCAGTCTTTAAACTCACTTGAAGTTCTGTCTTAGCCTTTGAAGCGGCTGACTCAGTCTCCGTAAGCCGGCTTCGAAGTTCACTGATCTCCACAGCGTTCCGGTTCAGCTCAGCCTGCAGACAAAAGTTCAAAAGCAAGATTAGAAATTGCAAGTCTCAAGCACACAACCAAGTTGTCTACTTGACACTTGGGGGCTAATGGCAGTTGAAGTAATACAGCAAAGACAAATTGAAAGTACAAGTCTCAAGCACACAACCAAGTTGTCTACTTGACACTTGGGGGCTAATGGCAGTTGAAGCAATGCACCAAAGACAATTTGAAATTACAAGTATCAACTACATAACCAAGTTATCTACTTGATACTTGGGGGCTAATGTATGGATTAGCAGTTCAAACTAGAAAGTTCCGGATTACCTTCAGTAAAGCAGATAAACCGGAACTTGGGGGCTGCTATGAGATAAAGATGCGTCAAAAAAGCAAAGTCAGAAGAGGAAAACTTACTTCATATTTTTCTCTCATCAGGTTCACCAGGCTGGCTTCATAATCCCGGCTGCTGTGGAGCCGGTTCAAATATCCGGAATAAATATCTTGAGCGCTCATACTGGAAAGACTGGATATATCAGTACTCCATTTCCCTTTGTCTTGAGCTATTTTTTCCGTTTTAGCTGTATGCTTTGCTAAAACGGTGGGTTCAGCTGGAGCAACATAAGCAGCACCAGTAACCACAACGTCAGGAGAAGTGGGTTCATTGGGAGGAATAACTTCAACTTGAGCCGGATCAGGAGACGCCGGGTTAACTTGAGGAGAATTAACCCGGGCTGGACTTGGTGGGTCTTGGACATTTTCTGCGACAGGAGTTTCAAGAGCAGGTTCTTCAACCGGAGCTGCAGGGGTACCTTCTGGAGGAACAGCTGTAGACGGATCAATCACCGGTTCATCAGCAGAAGGATCAGCAGCAGGCTTATTCGCCTTGGCCTTTTTGCTAGGTTTCGGTTTGCTGGAAAACAGGCAAAATAAGTTAGCATTATAAAGAGAAAGGGGGGTGTCATAAACCGGAAGAGTGAAGAGAGTTACCCCGGAACGGTCTTCAAAGGAGGAAGCTGTGTAGCGGTCGATTCGCCGGAAGAAGACAGCGGAGTTTCCTGATAGTCAGGATCAGACGGTTTAAGGGGTTTTCGGATAAGTCCAGCCTTGGGATGAAGAGGAGTCGGAGAGAGTATCACCTCAGCACGGCGCTTTTGAACCGGAGTCAAGAAGATCCCAGATGATTCCACCGCCAAGCCACTGTGGCGAGTGGTCCGGCGAAAGGCTTCGTGTTGTTGCTTCTTCAAAGTAAAGTTAGGATCTAACTTAGCATAGGGATGAGAAAATTGATATTTCCTGACAGTCCGACGGATTTTTTGAGGAAGAGGTTCTGAATCGGAAGAAATAAGAGTTACCTCAATCTCAGTCGGGTTATCACCTTCAGGCAGTTCCTGTGAAAAGGTATCATTAGATATGATTACAAGTATATGAAGGCGAGAATTTAAACCGGAGTAAAGCGTACCTCGGAATCCGGATCATCATCCTCAGAAGGAGAACCGGCATCGACAGCTGCTTTCCTCTTCTTGTTCGCAGGGGTCTTCCGACGAGCCTGCTTTACAGTTTTTTCCTGAGGTTTTCTTCTCCAGAAGGGGTCATCAGCCTAATTGAAAACACAAAGAGTAATTGAAAACGGTTCAAAGAGGACGGTTTATAAAGTACAAGCCAAAGACAAACTTACTTCAGCCAGCTTATTCTTCTTAAAGTACGGGGCCAAGCCAACTTTAGAGCAATCTGTTAAGGCAGGATTGACAATCTTCTTGGCTGACTCCACTACCTCCGATTCAGAAAGCTTATCCTTAGTAAACCTCTGAGGATCATCCGGTTTACCAGAGTATTTGCACATTAGCTTAGGGCGCCGGCTTAAGGGAAGGATGCTCCAGGATAGCCAGCAGCGAAGGAAATCAGTGCGAATCAGACCATTTGCCATAAAAGCTCTCAGCTTTGAGAGCTGTGGTGAAAACCGGGTCCGTTCAGCAGCGCTAAGCCGTTGTGGCAAGGGGTGATTCGCCGGGATACGAGTTTCGCGATAACCCGACAAAGGATTTTCACCTTCAGGAGAAGTGTCTACACAATAAAACCAGGATTTGTTCCAATCCTTAGGGTGAGTATGTAAAGAGGCGTGAGGAAAAACTACGTCCCTCCTTTTCTGAATACTAATCCCACCAAGCTCTTGGTGAGGTCCGCTGGTGAATTCAGTGCGCCGGTTTGCATGGAAGAAATCCCGGAATAAATCAACTGAAGGCTCCTCTTGCAGATACACTTCAGAAAATACTTGGAAATCGCAAATGTTGGAAACAGAATTTGGTCCGATATCCTGTGGGTGCAGCTGGAAAGTGGCAAGAACATCCCGGAAAAATCTTGAACCGGGGGGAGAGAAGCCTCTGGAGATGTGGTCCAGAAATACGATGACTTCCCCGGATCTAGGAGTAGGAGGGCATTCATTACCCGGAGCACGCCATTTTAGCTCAGCCTGCGGGCCTAATGTGCCGATTTTCGACAGCTTGATTAAGTCATCCTCAGTCACGACGGAACGGACCCAATCGCAGGAAACATACTGCTTAGCCATTGAACAAAGTGCTGAAGAAGATAAAGTACAGAAACGGATTATGAACGTACAATGATCCGGGATCTATTTATATTATACAATGGTTGAAACTGAGAACTAGCTGGCAAGGTTAAACCGGCAATCATAAAACAAGTTATATCATTTCCGGTTTAAATGGCAGTTGAAGAGGAACAGTCCAAATCATTGCATCAGTTTATATCATTTCCGGTTTATGGCGTATCAATTTAAACCGGAACATACTTAGCGAATCTACCGAGGAGAAAAACAGGTTTCCAAATGATTGCTAAGGGGGAAAGATTTGAGTATGCTGAGGAAAAGAAATTAATCTAAGAGATTCAAAGAAAAGCTACACAGACTTATTTCTAAAAAGATGGGTTTACATGTCAGACAGGAGCAATAAAGATTTGACGCATCTACAGCGGAGTAAAAATGGAGAAGATCGAAAAGTAAAGCTACTACGAGTCACAGGCTCAAAGAACGAACAACACGAAGCTTGCTGAGAGCTCTAATTGCGGAACGGATAAATCTACAGCATTATGACGGTGAGATCTAATCTAATACTAAGCGGAAGATCTGCTGACTAGGGCCTAAAGGTCACAAGTCCTCTATGAGAAACGTATCTACGAAGAGGCGAAGCTTCATTGGAAGCCCTAATGGCGGAAGAACAAGGCGAAGTGATGGCGGACGCAGATCAACAGCAAGGAGGATGAACATACCTGGGACAGCGAGAATCGGCGGCGGAGATTGATCTGGTCGAGGCTCAGGTTGATGCAGCGGCCGGGCGAGGACTGAAGATCCGGCGGTCGTCGGCGGCGGTTTGAGCTTCGAGCAGCAATGGAGGAAGAAGGCGCAGGAAGAGGATGAAGTGAGAAGGAGATAATGAATGGGGGGTGGCAGTATTTATAGCCAGGAGTCAGATCTGAAACGACAGGTGCGAGAATCGAGGAGACAGAAATCGGATAAAGATTCCGTGACGCCTCGATCTTCGGGATAACCCTTAAAATACGCTACAGTACAGCTCACGGCGTTAAATGCGGAGATGATGTCATTGTCAGACTTTAATGATTTCGGAGGATGACGTCAGAACCGGTTTACAAAAAGATGAAGACAGAAGAAAATTATACAAGGCAAGGAAGACTGATGTGAACAAGTTCAAATCATTCTGGGGCCTAATGTCAGGGATATGGTTAGTAGGTATAAACCGGATATTGTAAACCGGTTTAGTTACGTTGTACTTGGTTTTAATATTTTAGTAGAGACTACGGCCCATGAGATTTCAAGGCCCATGTATAGAAGTACGGTTTGTAAACCGCCAAGATATGTAACTTGAGAGATAAGAAAGAAAAGACAGAGACCGAGGCGGACACGATTATGAGCCGGCCTCGGGACTCTGTAAACCGGACCAGGCGTCATCTCTATATAAAGGGACGACCCGGCGACGGTTCAAGGACAAGCAACAATCAATCCGTCGAGACGCAGGCAAAGCGACTCCGCTCCCTGTAAACCGACGCCCAAGCAATATCAACCAACTAGACGTAGGCTTTTACCTTCTCCGAAGGGGCCGAACTAGTATAAATCCTTTGTGTCCTTTGTGTGCCATGAATCCTTTCAAGCTAACCCGTGCGATGGTTCCATCATCAAGTCCGCTAAACCGGACATCTGCCGTGTTATTTCCACGACAGACGGGCCGGCTCCGCCCGTCGCGGCTTTGCCACTTCTGCATCGCGGTCTCCTGGCCGAGGCCTCCCATGGCGCTGGGCGCTGTGGCCTTTGCGGGTTGGGTTGCTATCGGGTGCACCCGATCCGTCCTAGTTAAAATAACATCAGGGGTTAAGTAATTTAGGGGTAATCACCCACGTACAGTTGGGTCCCACATATTTAACTAGCATGTTTAACCCCTTAAACTAACCCACAGTCAATGACGTATGGGCCTTGCTGTCCAACTAAAATGGTTAAAAATTATTTAACTAAATTATAGACAATGACGTGTGGGACCTGCCTACAATATTCACCACCTTGACCAGTCAATGTTGACTGGGTCAACTAGGCCCTCTCGACCCACAGTCATACACTTAGGCTAACCCACTTGTGAGTATAAATAGTAGTCTGCCTTATTTTAAATATTTGAATTAACTAGATAAAGAAAGTCTAGAAATCATTAAATTTTGGAAAATCATATTAAATAATCTGTAACTCGGATGAAAATAGTTTATATATGAAAGTTGCTCAGAATTTCGATACGAATCCGAATTCGCGGTCCGTTTGTCAACAACACGTCCCTAGCATAGCGAACCTTCAACTTTTCACCTCCGGTTCATCTGTCTAAAAACGTCAAACATCGGGAATACTTTCCCGGATGTTTCCTCCCTTCGTCGGTATCACCTCCTACCGCGTTAGGTCATGCGTAGCATCGCATTTTGCCATGTTATGCTTTGTGGTGCGATGTTCGCTTTATATTTATTGTTTCTCCCCCCTCTTCTCTTCGATAGACATCGGGACTTGACTGCTGACGGTGCCACTGTGATCGACTGCGTCGACGACGACCCCTCCTTCTTGCCAGAGCAACCAGGCAAGCCAACCCCCCTTGATCACCAGATATCGCCCATTCTCTTCTCTCTTATTCTTGCATTAGATTTGCTACTGTTGATGATTCGATAGCTCCTATTCTGTTGCATAGCCTGTCATTGTTGCTACTACTGTTGATACATGTATCTGATATCCTAATGCTTAGTATAGGATGCTAGTATTCCATCAGTGGCCCCACATCCTTGTCCGTCTGCCATGCTATACTATCGGGCCGTGATCACCGCGGGTGGTGATCACGGGTATATACCATACACATACTTTACATGACACATGATGTGACTAAAGTCGGGTCGGCTCATTTAGTACCCGCAAGTGATTCGATGAGGGGGTTGAAAGGACAGGTGGCTCCATCCAGGTAGTGATGGGCATGAGTTGCCGACGGCCCCCCGAGTGGATCTTTGTGGCGGAGCGACAGGGCAGGTTGAGAAACCCAGTGGAGAGGTGGCCTGGCCCTGGTCGTTGTCCGCGGTTATTTCATAATAACATGCTTAACGAGTTTGGATATTTGATCTGAGTCTGGCCATTGTCCTATACGCACTAACCAGCTACGTGGGAATAGTTATGGGCACTCGACGTCGTGGTATCAGCCGAAGCCTTCTTGACGTCAGCGACTGAGCGGCGCGCGCCGGGTTGGACCGCGTAACATAACTTCCTTAGTAATGGAGGTTGCTAGGTCTGCTCACCGGCCGCCCTGGCAACGTGCAGGTGTGCATTGGGCGTTGGGCCCAGACCCCTGTGTGCTTAGGACTTAGACCGGCGTGCTGACCTCTCTGTTGTGCTTAGGTAGGGCTGCGACGTGTTGATCTTCCGAGGCCGGGCATGACCCTAGAAAGTGTGTCCGGCCAAATGGGATCAAGCGTGCTGGTTATGTGGTGCATCCCTGCAGGGAAGTTAATCTATTAGAATAGCCGTGTCCCTCGGTAAAAGGACGACCCGGAGTTGTACTCTGACCTCATGACAACTAGAACTGGATACTTAATAAAACACACCCAGACAAGTTCCAGATATAACCCGGTGATCGCTTTCTCACAGGGCGACGAGGGGAGGATCACCGGGCAGGTTTATGCTATACGATGTTACTTGGTGAACTCTTCAGCTACTCAAGACGGAGGCTGCTGGAAGCTTTGGTACTTGTTACTTTTCCATCTACTCTCTTCTACTGCTGCAAGATGGAGGCTGCTTGAAGCGCAGTCTTCGATAGGATTAGCTATCCCCCTCTTATTCTGGCATTCTGCAGTTCAGTCCACAGATATTACCCCTTTACCCATATACCTTTGCATATGTAGTGTAGATCCTTGCTTGCGAGTACTTTGGATGAGTACTCACGGTTGCCTTGCTACCCCTTTTCCCCTTTTGTCCCTTCTTCTCGGATGATGCAACAAGATGGTGGAGTCCAGAACCCGGAAGATCCCGAGGATGTTTCTACGTGGAGTTCGGCTTCGAGGAGTAGTTAGGAGGTCCCAGGCAAGAGGCATTGCCTTTTTTATCGTTGTTACTTTTGTGCTAGCCTTCTTAAGACAAACTTGTTTAACTTATGTCTGTACTCAGATATTATTGCTTCCGCTGACTCTTGTGTATTCGAGCTTATGTATTCGATCCCTCGAGGCCCCTGGCTTGTAATATAAAGCTTCTATTATTTTAATTTGTGTCTAGAGTTGTGTTGTGATATCTTCCAGTGAATCCCTGATCTTGGTCGTACACATTTGCGTGCATGATTAGTGTACGGTCAAATCGGGGGCGTCACAAGTTGGTATCAGAGCCGACTGCCTATAGGAATCCCCCTTTCCAACTCCTTGGCCGAAGTTGAGTCTAGTCTTTGAAAAACAAATTTACTAACTTGTTGTGTGGGTTACGGGCCCACATCACCAATGGGTGGTATTAGGATCTTTTACTCGTCGTCTATACTCTGGGACTCTGATCTCTCTTCTATTCGGGATAAATGAATTTTGCACAATCTAACATTAGGATCTCGTTATCACTTTGACCCGGAGAGCACCTTATTACCGATGATCGTCTGCTGCACCAGAAGACCCTGAAGATACTCTCCGCTGTTAACCCAAGAACTTGTGTTCATCGCGTTTGCAATTCCCCTTCCACCATCAACCCTTATGATAACTACATGCAGTTGTTATCCTTACATTCATCCCCAGTTGTTCTTGTTATTACAAGATACCCCGAAATACTCGTCGTTGTTTCGATAATCCTTTGTGCCTACTACCTTACAGTTCCTTGTCGCCCGAATACACCTATAAATTAATCCTCAACAACATGTTTATCTTGAAATTCTTGCTTGCGTGCAATATGATTAATCCCATAAGTCTGGCAATCTTATTGCCATCCTTGTCACTATCATTTCGAGTCCGCTGATTCAGAATGTTGCGGATGCTCGCAATTCCCAATCAGATCCTAGAATTCATCCTTCCGACACAGACGTCATTTTAAACCTGGTTGGATCTCGACCAATCAAATTGCCATCGATTGTATCCCTAAGCATATTCAACTTATCCATCCTTGATCAGAGTGTTTGCTTCTGATCTCTTGATTCAGGAAACATAATTCCTTTGCATTTGGTTGAATTAGTCAGTTGTTTCTATAATCTGATCTCCTTTAATTATTTCTTCTTATGGTTGAGTATCGATACTCACATCTGATTCCTTGCGGTTCGCCAGATCTGTTGGGAAACGTAGTATTTTCAAAATTTCCTACGATCACGCAAGATCTATCTACTAGATGCATAGCAACGAGGGGGAGAGTGTGTCTACGTACCCTCGTAGACCGGGAGCGGAAGCGTCAAGTGACGCGGTTGATGTAGTCGAACTTCTTCGCGATCCAACCGATCAAGCACCGAACGTACGGCACCTCCGCGTTCAGCACACGTTCAGCTTGATGATGTCCCACGAGCTCTTGATCCAGTTGAGCTTCACGGGAGAGTTTCGCCAGCACGAGGGCGTGGTGACAGATATGATGTATCTACCGGCGCAGGGCTTCGCCTAAGCACTGCAACGGTATGACCGAGGTGTGTTTCTGTGGAGAGGGGCACCGCACACGGCTAAAACAATTCAACTTGTGTGTCCTAGGGTGCCCCCTGCCCCTGTATATAAAGGAGCAAGGGAGAGGCCGGCCCTAGAGGGGGCGCGCCAAGTGTGGGGAGTCCTACTAGGACTCCCAAGTCCTAGTAGGATTCCCCTTTCCTTTCCGGAGTAAGAGAGAAGGAAAGAGGTGGAGAGGGAGAAGGAAAAGGGGGCTGCGCCCCTTGTCCAATTCGGACCAGAGGGGGGGCGCGCGCCTACTTCCTTTTGGCCTTTCTCCTCTATTCCCGTATGGCCCAATAAGGCCCATATACTCCGAAAAATACCCGAATCACTCGGAACCTTTCCGATCTCCGAATATAGTCGTCCAATATATCGATCTTTACGTCTCGACCATTTCGAGACTCCTCGTCATGTCCCCTGTCTCACCCGGGACTCCGAACTCCTTCGGTACATCAAAACTCATAAACTCATAATACCGATCGTCATCAAACGTTAAGCGTGCGGACCCTACGGGTTCGAGAACTATGTAGACATGACCGAGACTCATCTCCGGTCAATAACCAATAGCGGAACCTGGATGCTCAAATTGGCTCCTACATATTCTACGAAGATCTTTATCTGTCAAACCGCATAACAACATACGTTGTTCCTTTTGTCATTGGTATGTTACTTGCCCGAGATTCGATCGTCGGTATCTCTATACCTAGTTCAATATCGTTACCGGCAAGTCTCTTTACTCGTTCTGTAATACATCATCTCGTGACTAAATCATTAGTCTTTTGCTTACAAGGCTTATTATGATGTGCATTACGGAGAGGGCCTAGAGATACCTCTCCGACACTCGGAGTGACAAATCCTAGTCTTGATCTATGCCAACACCACGAACATTTTCGGAGACACCTGTAGAGCATCTTTATGATCACCCAGTTACGTTGTGACGTTTGATAGCACACAAGGTGTTCCTACGGTATTCGGGAGTTGCATAATCTCATAGTCATAGGAACATGTATAAGTCATGAAGAAAGCAATAGCAGTAAAACTAAACGATCATAGTGCTAAGCTAACGGATGGGTCTTGTCCATCACATCATTCTCCTAATGATGTGATCCCGTTGATCAAATGACAACTCATGTCTATGGTTAGGAAACATAACCATCTTTGATCAATGAGCTAGTCTAGTAGAGGCATACTAGGGACACTCTGTTTTGTCTATGTATTCACACATGTACTAAGTTTCCGGTTAATACAAGTCTAGCATGAATAATAAACATTTATCATGATATAAGGAAATATAAATAACAACTTTATTATTGCCTCTAGGGCATATTTCCTTCAGTCTCCCACTTGCACTAGAGTCAATAATCTAGCTCACATCGCCATGTGATTTAATACCGATAGTTCACATCGTTATGTGAATAACACCCATAGTTCACATCGCCATGTGACCAACACCCAAAGGGTTTACTAGAGTCAATAATCTAGTTCACATCGCTATGTGATTAATACCCAAGAGTAATAAGGTGTGATCATGTTTTGCTTGTGAGAGAAGTTTAGTCAACGGGTCTGTCACATTCAGATCCGTATGTATTTCGCAAATTTCTATGTCTACAATGCTCTGCATAGAGCTACTCTAGCTAATTGCTCCCACTTTCAATACGCATCCAGATTGATACTTAGAGTCATCTAGATTTAGTGTCAAAGCTTGCATCGGCGTAACCCTTTACGATGAACTCTTTATCACCTCCATAATCGAGAAACATTTCCTTAGTCATCCAGTTACTAAGGATAATTTTGACCGATGTACAGTGATCTACTCCTGGATCACTATTGTACCCCCTTGACAAACTCATGGCAAGGTACACAGCATGGCATACTTTATAGAACCTATGGTTGAGGCATAGGGAATGACTTTCATTCTCTCTATATTTTTCTGCCGTGGTCTGGCTTTGAGTCTTACTCAACTTCAGACCTTACAAGTCAGGCAAGAACTCCTTCTTTGACTGATCCATTTTGAACGACTTCAAAATCTTATCAAGGTATGTACTCATCGAAATTCTTATCAAGCGTCTTGATCTATCTCTATAGATCTTGATGCCCAATATGTAAGCAGCTTCACCAAGGTCTTTCTTTGAAAAACTCCTATCAAACACTCCTTTATGCCTTCCAGAAAATTCTACATCATTTCCGATCGACAATATGTCATTCACATATACTTATCAGAAAGGTTGTAGTGCTCCCACTCACTTCTTGTAAATATAGGCTTCACCGCAAGTCTGTATAAATCTATATGCTTTGATCGACTTATCAAAGCGTATATTCCAACTCCGAGATGCTTGCACCAGTCCATAGATGGATCGCTGGAGCTCGCACATTTTGTTAGCACCTTTAGGATTGACAAAACCTTCTGGTTGCATCATATACAAGTCTTCTTTAATAAATCCATTAAAGAATGCAGTTTTGTTATCCATTTGCCAGATTTCATAAAATGCGGCAATTGCTAACATGATTCGGACAGACTTAAGCATCGCTACGGGTGAGAAAGTCTCATCGTAGTCAACTCCTTGAACTTGTTGAAAAACTTTCGCAACAAGTCGAGCTTTGTAAATAGTAACATTACTGTCAGCGTCAGTCTTCCTCTTGAAGATCCATTTATTTTCGATGGCTTGCCGATCATCGGGCAAGTCAACCAAAGTCCAAACTTTGTTCTCATACATGGATCCCATCTCAGATTTCATGGCCTCAAGCCATTTTGCGGAATCTGGGCTCATCATCGCTTCCTCATAGTTCGTAGGTTCATCATGGTCCAGTAACATGACTTCCAGAACCGGGTTGCCGTACCACTCTGATGCGGAACGAACTCTGGTTGATCTACGAAGTTCAGCAGAAACTTGATCTGAAGTTTCATGATCATCATCATTAGCTTCCTCACTAATTGGTGTAGGAATCACTGGAACTAGTTTCTGTGATGTTCCACTTTCCAATTCGGGAGAAGGTACAATTACCTCATCAAGTTCTACTTTCCTCCCACTCACTTCTTTCGAGAGAAACTCCTTCTCTAGAAAGGATCCACTCTTAGCAACAAAGACCTTGCCTTCGGATCTGTGGTAGAAGGTGTACCCAACAGTTTCTTTTGGGTATCCTATGAAGATTTACTTCTCCGATTTGGGTTTGAGCTTATCATGTTGAAACTTTTTCACATAAGCATCGCAGTCCCAAACTTAAAGAAATGACAGCTTAGGTTTCTCGTCAAACCATAGTTCATACGGTGTCATCTCCACGGATTTAGATGGTGCCCTATTTAACGTGAATGTAGCTGTCTCTAATGCATAACCCCAAAAGCGATAGTGGTAGATCGGTAAGAGACATCATCGATCGCACCATATCTAATAAAGTACGGTTATGACGTTCGGACACACCATTACACTGTGGTGTTCCAGGTGGCGTGAGTAGTGAAACTATTTCACATTGTTTTTACTGAAGGCCAAACTCGCTAACTCAAATATTTTACCTCTACGATCATATCGTAGAAACTCTTATTTTCTTGTTACGATGATTCTCCACTTCACTATGAAATTCTTTGAACTTTTCAAATGTTTCAGACTTGTGCTTCATTAAGTAGATATACCCATATCTGCTCAAATCATCAGTGAAGGTCAGAAAATAACGATACCCGCCGCGAGCTTCAACATTCATTGGTCCACATACATCTGTATGTATGATCTCCAACAAATCTGTTGCTCGCTCCATTGTTCCGGAGAATGGAGTTTTAGTCATCTTGCCCATGAGGCATGGTTCGCAAGCACCAAGTGATTCATAATCAAGTGATTCCAAAAGTCCATCACTATGGAGTTTCTTCATGCGCTTTACACCATTATGACCTAAATGGCAGTGCTACAAATAAGTTGCACTATCATTATTAACCTTGCATCTTTTGGATTCAATATTATGAATATGTGTATCACCACGATCGAGATCCAACAAACTATTTTCATTGGGTGTATGACCATCGAAGGTTTTATTCATGTAAACAGAATAACAATTATTCTATGACTTTAAATGAATAACCGTATTGCAACAAATATGATCAAATCATATTCATGCTCAACGCAAATGCCAAATAACATTTATTTAGGTTTTACACTAATCCCGAAAGTATAGGGAGTGTGCGATGATGATCATATCAATCTTGGAACCACTTCCAACACACATCGTCACTTCACCTTTAACTAGTCTCTGTTCATTCTGCAATTCTCGTTTCGAGTTATTAATTTTAGCAACTGAACCGGTATCAAATACCCAGGGGTTGCTATGAATACTAGTAAAGTACACATCAATAATCTGTATATCAAAATATACCTTTGTTCACTTTTCCATCCTTCTTATCCGCCAAGTATCTAGCGCAGTTCCACTTCCAGTGACCATTTCCTTTGCAGTAGAAGCACTTAGTTTCAGGCTTGAGTTTTAGCTTTGGGTTTCTTCACGGGAGTGACAACTTGCTTGTCATTCTTCTTGAAGTTCCCCTTCTATCCCTTTGCCCTTTACTTGAAACAAGTGGTCTTGTTAACCATCAACACTTGATGCTTTTTCATGATTTCTACCTTCGCCGACTTCAGCATCGCGAAGAGCTCGGGAATTCCTTTCGTCTCCCTTCCATATTATAGTTCATCACGAAGTTCTACTAACTTGGTGATAGTGACTAGAGAACTTTGTCAATTACTATCTTATCTGGAAGATTAACTCCCACTCGATTCAAGTAATTGTAGTACCCATACAATCTGAACACATGCTCACTCGTTGAGCAAATGTCCTCCATCTTGTAGGCAAAGTACTGCCAGAAGTCTTATACCTCTCGACACGAGCATGAGTATGAAATACTAATTTCAACTCTTGGAATATCTTATATGCTCCGTGGCGTTCAAAACGTTTTTGAAGTCCCGGTTCTAAGCCGTAAAGCATGGTGCACTTAAACTATCAAGTAGTCATCATACCGAGCTTTTGTCAAAACGTTCATAACGTCTACATCTGCTCGTGCAATAGGTCTGTCACCTAGCGGTGCATCAAGGACATAATTCTCTGCGCAGCAATGAGGATAATCCTCAGATCACGGAACAATTCCGCATCATTGCTACTAACATCTTTCAACTTAGTTTTCTCTAGGAACATATAAAAAATAAACGGGGAGCAACATCGTGAGCTATTGATCTACAACATAGATATGCTAATACTACGTGGACTAAGTTCATGATAAATTAAAGTTCAATTTAATCATATTACTTAAGAACTCCCACTTAGATAGACATCCCTCTAGTCATCTAAATGATCACGTGATCCAAATCAACTAAACCATGTCCGATCATCACGTGAGATGGAGTAGTTTCAATGGTGAACATCTTATGTTGATCATATCTACTATATGATTCACGCTCGACCTTTCGGTCTCCAGTGTTCCGAGGCCATATCTGCATATGCTAGGCTCGTCAAGTTTAACCCGAGTATTCTACGTGTGCAAAACTGGCTTACACCCGTTGTATTTGAACGTAGAGCTTATCACACCCGATCATCACGTGGTGTCTCGGCACGACGAACTTTCGCAACGGTGCATACTCAGGGAGAACACTTATACCTTGAAATTTAGTAAGGGATCATCTTATAATGCTACCGTCGAACTAAGCAAAATAAGAAGCATAATAAGATAAACATCACATGCAATCAAAATATGTGACATGATATGGCCATCATCATCTTGTGCTTTTGATCTCCATCTCCAAAGCACCGTCATGATCACCTTCGTCACCGGCGCGACACCTTGATCTCCATCGTAGCATCGTTGTCGTCTCGCCAACTATTGCTTCTACGACTATCGCTACCGCTTAGTGATAAAGTAAAGCAATTACATGGCGATTGCATTTCATACAATAAAGCGACAACCATATGGCTCCTGCCAGTTGCTGATAACTTTTACAAAACATGATCATCTCATACAAAACCGTATATCTCATCATGTCTTGACCATATCACATCACAACATGCCCTGCAAAAACAAGTTAGACGTCCTCTACTTTGTTGTTGCAAGTTTTACGTGGCTGCTATGGGCTTAGCAAGAACCGTTCTTACCTACGCATACAAAACCACAACGATGTTTCGTCAAGTATGTGCTGTTTTAACCTTCATAAGGACCGGGCGTAGCCACACTTGATTCAGCTAAAGTGAGAGAGACAGACACCCGCCAGTCACCTTTAAGCAACGAGTGCTCATAACGGTGAAACCAGTCTCGCGTAAGCATACGCGTAATGTCGGTCCGGGCCGCTTCATCTCACAATACCGACGAAGCAAAGTATGACATGCTGGTAAGCAGTATGACTAGTATCGCCCACAACTCATTGTGTTCTACTCGTGCATATCATCTACGCATAGACCTGGCTCTGATACCACTGTTGGGAAACATAGTATTTTCAAAATTTTCCTACGATCACGCAAGATCTATCTACTAGATGCATATCAACGAGGGGGAGAGTGTGTCTATGTACCCTCGTAGACCGGGAGCGGAAGCGTCAAGTGACATGGTTGATGTAGTCGAACTTCTTCGCAATCCAACCGATCAAGCACCGAACGTACGGCACCTCCGCGTTCAGCACACGTTCAGCTTGATGACGTCCCACGAGCTCTTGATCCAGTTGAGCTTCACGGGAGAGTTTCGCCAGCACGACGGCGTGGTGACAGATATGATGTATCTACCGGCGCAGGGCTTCGCCTAAGCACTGCAACGTTATGACCGAGGTGTGTTTCTGTGGAGAGGGGCACCGCACACGGCTAAAACAATTCAACTTGTGTGTCCTAGGGTGCTGATACGTCCAAAACGTATCTATAATTTCTGCTTGCTCCATGCCTCTTTTGTGTGATATTGCTATGATATTTATGCACTTCCATACACTTTTGATCATATTTGGACTAACCTATTAACTCAGTGCACCACAGTGCCAGTTCTTGTTTTCTGCTGTTTTTCTATTTCAGGTTTCCCCCATATTAAAAGTGCCCTAAAAATTCCGGGAAAAATACAGAAAATATCAGCGTATCGGGAGCTTCAAGAAAAACCAAAGCAGGGCCAGAGGGGAGCCTGGGGTGGCCCAGGCGGCCACCCGGCGCGGCCCCACCCCTGGCCGCGCCAGGGGGGCGCCTGGGGCCCCACCTCCGCCTTTGGTGACCCCCTTTTGCATATATATTGCTCGCGTCCCGAAACCCTCGAAGACGGAACCCTTTTTCGTGATCTCATCTCTGTTCCGCCGCCGCCACGCTTCCAAGATCGGGAGCACCAGGAGAACTCTTCCCGGCAACCTGCCGGAGGGGAGAACCACCACCGGGAGCTTCTCCACCACCATGGACGCTTCCCGGATGAGTTGTGAGTAGTCCCCCTTGGACCATGGGTCCATGACCAGTAGCTATGTGATGTTCTCCTCCCCTCTTTGTTCTTCATGGATTAGACCTCGTGAGCTGCCCTACATGATCGAGGCACATATGTAATCTTTATACTGTTGCTCTGCTGAGTTTGCTGGGATCCGATGGATTATGAGATTATGTTCAGATTGTGTGTGAGTAATATATTTGATTCACCTCTTTTATATTTATGTTCTTGAGTAATTCTTGCATGTTCTCCGTTGCTGTTTATTGCTTTGGCCGAGTAGTAGGTAGTAACTCCAAGAGGGAACGTTATGCTTGATTGTGGGTTCATGCCCCCTGATGACTAGCTTGAGTGACAGAAACATGAGTCTAGGGGATGTGCTGTTGCCACAAGGGGGAAAACAACGGTGCTTGTACTTGCGGGTGCAAGGATTGTTTACTTTACGCAAAGTTCTTTTAATGCAGTTGTATGTTGCTTTGAGTTTACACTTTGGGTGGGACTCGCAACTTAATACCAGCGAGATGTTTTGGATAGATATCTCAAGGTGGATGATTAGTAGTAGATGCAGATGGATTTCGGTCTACTTGCCTTGGCGTACCGCCCATGCTTTTGAGCCTCTACCTTTCTTTATAGCAAAGTTAGCATTGGTTTGCGCACATAATCCTATCAATTGCCCAGCTGTAATTTGTTTACCTCGCTTAGCTGTTATATCGTCTTTTGGGAGAGAGACATCACTAGTGAACATCATGGGACCCCCGTCCATATTACCATCACTGATCACACCCGCTATTTACTTCCTGTTCTTATTTCCTAGTTGCAGTCATACCTATCACTATTACCTCTTGCGTTTGATCCTTTGAAAACAGCAAGGCCGGAGGGATTGATTGTAATGCCCAGGATGGAGTTATACCTCCTACGTGTCGAGGCACGACTTAAAGGCATAAGTCCATCCTAGAATGATCTCAAGTTTGGTAATCTTTGCACAACTCATGTAAAAGAGGGGATAGTAAACTGAAAAATAGTTGGCTTACACTCGCCACGTCACAGAATTACAGTACAAGTCTCAAACATCATACATTAAGAACACTACAACCCTCTAAGGGCAAAAGCCAAATGTCAAAGTACCAAACTTAGATAAATAAACCACAGGCGGATCGAATCCTAGTAAGAGACTCCACTACTGATCGTCCGGGTAGCGCACGTAGTACCGACTACGCTCCTCGTCGTACTCCCAATCCAGCTCGGTGCCATCAACTGGATAACTCACAGCTGGACCTGCATCTGGTGTGTGAAGTAACTGTGAGCCACAGAGGACTCAGCAATCCCGTCTCCGGGTAACAAGACTATCAAAGCCTTTGGGTGAGGAAAAGGCTGAAGAAAAGAACAAGTCTGCAGCAGCAACTAGCATCTAGCTTACGCAAGTGAGAGCGAGAAGAGAAGGCATCGGCGAGAAGTGATCACGAAGTGATCCTAGCTACAAGCACACAATCATAACCCCTCCGTGTTCAACTCCCGAATCCCTATTCGGAAATTGACAGTCACGGAACACACGCTGGTAGTGTATTAGTAACATTGTGTCAAGTTATCTACAACCGGAATTAACAAGCTCCCATCTGCCACATAACCGCGGGCACGGCTTTCGAAAGTTCAAACCCTGCAGGGGTGTTCCAACTTGACCCATTACAAGCCCACGATCCGCGGAGTCGCAACTCCAAAGTGGGAAGACCCGAGTATCCTCGGAATCCCGTGCTCAAGATATACCGAGCTAAGGTAAGGCTAATCCAGCAAATCCTCCCGGCGTGCCGACACCCTGATAGTAGCCGCGCGTATCTAGTCTCAGGCCACGACCGGATGAGCACAGCGTACAGTGGCCGAAATACCCAAGTTGCCAAGGGGGGCCCCGCACACGACTCTAGTTTGGACCAACACTCAAGTCGAGCACTGGCCCAGGGGGGTTGAATTAATTAAGCCTCGGGTTAATTACTCCCTCGGAAAGTTTTAGTTGTGTTAGGCGAATAGTACCAATGTTGGGACTTGCTGGAAAATACTTAGCACTTAGCGGTTTATCGAGGGGGTCCCATACACCCCAACCGTGTTAGTAACGCA
Organism: Secale cereale; assembly: GCA_902687465.1. Lineage (NCBI taxonomy): Eukaryota > Viridiplantae > Streptophyta > Magnoliopsida > Poales > Poaceae > Secale > Secale cereale. The sequence continues at coordinate 876,134,225 of LR738711.1, read as the reverse complement.
TAATCAAGGAACATAATACCGGCTTATACGGATCCTAACGGCATGAGTGGAACAAATCACCAAGCAAAAGGCTTAGCCTTCCACCCTTGCCAATATATAGATGATTTCATTTTAAGCATTTATATAGTGTGATATAACCCAACCAAACTTCAACATGAAGCAAGCATCTTCGATCTTCACCTGCAACTAGCAACGCTATAAGAAGGGCTGAGCGAAGCGTACTTAGCCAAGCAACGGTTTGCATAGGTAGGTTGGTTAAACATGGCAATTGGTTACAAATAGGAGGCTGACAAGAAGAACATGGGCATCGAGGCAAAACTATAGATCGAGACTACTAGCAATAGGCAAAGATAGTAATGTTATCGGGGTTCGGTCATCTTGCCTGAAGAGAAGTCGTTCGGATCGTAAGAAGGGTCCTCGTGCTCAACCTCGTTGGAAACCTCATGCTCAACTTCGTACCCGGTCTCAGCTTCCGGCTCTAAACAAAACAATCACACCAAGCACCAATCAACAAGATGCAATGCGCACTCGAAAACATGAATGCATGATGGATGCACTAAGGATGCACATGGAGCACGTAAAACATCACTCAAGCAAAACAACTCAAAACAAGATAACAATCTGATATTATTAATCTACACAGAAAATCACCCAAGTTTGATATAAGATTCGCTGAAATCGGAGTTACGGGCTAAAAGTTATGCCCGAAACAAGATTTGAGCGAAAGCTGAAAATTACAGCAACATAGCATCTTTAGAGCTCAAAATAATTAAGCTACAGCACCCAAAAAGCATGGCAAAGAACATGAACACAAACTAGACATATAGTACAGCAACTAGGTCCAAAGTGCACCCCCAACGGAGTCACGGATCAATAGCAATGACCTTGGACATATTGAAATTTACAATAAAATTCTGGCAGCAGAATTTTATTGAAACTTTAGAGCAAAGATAAACATGCTACAGCCACTTAAATGGACATGTGAGGACATGAATGGAAATAAAACAATATATACTACAAGGAACAATCAAAATCCACCCCAAAACTAACATGCTTTGTCCTAGAACATCACACGAACATGGCATCGGAACGTTACAGATTTCAGACTTAGTGAAAAAATCACTAAGTCCTAAAACAGCAATATCATCATAGCACACAAAAGAGCATGTTTAAGTCACCTCGAAACTAAACATGGCAAAGGGTAAGCACCTCATCAAAGTGCACATGAAGGTGATCCCGAAACACACAAGCATGCTTCATAGAGGTGAACACAACGATTGCAACGAGCTCAACAAGATGGCATTTCATAACAAGTGAAAACACAACATGTGAACATGGCACTTTGCAACGATGATAACAAGGCAATAATAAATCTACCAAGCAACCTATCACATACAACACGTAGTTCGTGGCGAGACGAACACGTGGACATGTCATTTGCATCGTTTGGACAAACGAGCTAAAAGTTATCACATGGCAAAGGTGGCATGAAAATAACACATAACAGCAGTTTATATCATGATGCACTCTTGCAACAGCAAAACAAGTGTCTAGATGACATCTAACATGCATGACAACAACAGAGGAAACGTAGAGCACATCTCCACGAACGTCTGGACATGCTACACGCGCAAAACGAAGCATCACAGTTAAAGATATGCACAGTCAAACATTACATTCCAGATTACTAAAACAGGGACTTAGGAGGATTTAGGGTCAACCTCTCCAGATCGGATCTGAGGAAAAACACGGAGACGGGCCGGATCTGGCCCGGCTGGCGGAGGCAGAGGCGGCGGCCCGGCGCGGAGGCGGCTACTGGGCCCCGGCCCGAGCCGGCCCGGTGAGGCGGGCAAGGCGGCCCAGGTGGAGAAGGCCAGGTGGAGGCGGCGCCCGCGCGGGAAGTGGCGAAGGCGGCCCGGCGTGGCTTGCGGCTGGCGGTGTACGGGCTCGGGCCCAGTGGCACGCGGCGGCGCGAAGGTGCGGCGGCCCAGCCAGGCCGCCTGGCTGGCGCGGTGAGGCGGGCCCTGGCGCGGCGCGGGGATCTGGTCCCCCCCGGGCTCTGGCGAGCGGCCCGGCTCGGTCGAGCGAGGCGAACAGGCGCCGACCGAGCGGAGGGAGCGGCCTGTCCGCGTTGACTTCGGTGGCTTCGAACGAGCGGAGTAACTGGCGGCTGGATCGAAGGATCCTTCGGGATCCGGGAAGATTTCTTGGATCTGAGGAAGAAGGAAAAAAAAAAAGAGGGGAGAGGGGAGGAAGAAGAAGGGGATGCCCAAATAGACCTAGGGGTCTATAAATAGCAGTTTTTAGGGTTAGGAGGGGATTTAGGGGCGCTAGGAGCCCTCCGATCGCGATCCAACGGGTCCGATCGCGGGGGTAGAATTAAAAGGCCTAGACGGAGATAAAAGAAAACAACAGGGATGTTTCTGGGTCACGAAGTGAAGGCTCTTCGGACCCACACGAACAACGGATGTAAAAGTCAACGGAGTCCAAACGAGACGAGATTTGAGAGGCGGGTTGCACACAACAAAACAACAACACACAACACAACCTCGCGGCACACCGGTAACGTAAAACGCCCGAACAACAAAGTAGGCCTACAGGACGTCACGGACACGTGAGGGAGCTCCGGAACGCGAAACGGACAACGGGAAGAAACACGCGGAACCGGATGCAACCCACAACACAAATGCAATGCAATGCACATGTCTACATGATATGAATGAATGCCACACACTCACACAACAAAACGACGAAAACCCGAAAGACAAGGAACCCGGGATGGAAATAGATGAAGCCGGAGATATATTATATACCCAAAAGGGAAAGTATTACATCCGGGGCATTACAAACTCTCCTCTACTACAAAAAGATCTCGTCCCGAGATCTAGGACTGGAAAAAGGAAGGGTACTCGGAACGAAGATGATCTTCTCGTTCCCAGGTAGCTTCTCGGTCTGTGTGATGTGACCACTTGACTTTCAGAAACTTGATGGACTTGTTGCGAGTCTTGCGTTCGCTTTCTTCGAGAATGGCAACTGGATGCTCTCGGTAGGAAAGTTCTTGTTGAAGATCAATCTCCTCAAACGGAATCATGCGCTCAGGTGCCTTGAAGCATTTGCGAAGTTGAGACACATGGAAGACATCATGAACATTTGCAAAGTTGGAAGGGAGCTCGAGCTGATAGGCTAGATCGCATCTTTTGCCAAGAATCTTGAAAGGCCCGACGTATCTAGGAGCAAGTTTTCCTTTGATACCAAATCTTTGGGTTCCTTTCATCGGAGAAACTCGGAGATAGACATGATCACCGATGTCGAAAGCCAAATCACGATGCTTTCCGTCATAGTAGCTCTTCTGACGCGACTGAGCGGCCTTGAGATTCTCACGTATGACTTTGCACATTTCTTCGGCTTCTGAGATCAAGTCATTGCCAAGAAGTTGGTGTTCGCCTGTTTCAGACCAGTTGAGAGGGGTACGGCACTTTCTGCCATAGAGAATTTCAAACGGTGCTTTGCCTGCACTTGCTTGAAAGCTGTTGTTGTAAGAGAACTCGGCAAATGGAAGGCAGTCTTCCCATTTCATGCCGAAGGAGATGACACAGGCTCTGAGCATATCTTCTAGGATCTGATTCACACGCTCGACTTGACCACTAGTCTGAGGGTGAAAGGCAGTGCTGAACCTGATCTTAGTGCCCATGGCGGACTGAAAGGAGTCCCAGAACCTTGATGTGAACAAGCTGCCACGGTCTGAGGATATAACTTGAGGAATGCCATGTAGTGACACAATTCTGGAAGTGTACAGCTCTGCAAGTTGAGCTGCATTGATTGATTCTTTGACTGGAAGAAAGTGAGCGACTTTGGTAAGCTTGTCAATCACCACAAAGATAGCATCATTGCCTCGCTTGGATTTAGGAAAGCCAGTGACGAAGTCCATTTCAATGTGGTCGAACTTCCACTCGGGGATAGGAAGAGGTTGGAGAAGACCGGCTGGACGTTGATGTTCTGCTTTCACTCTTCTGCATACATCACATTCATTCATGAATTGGGCAATCTCCCTTTTCATGCGTGTCCACCAGTAAGATTGCTTGAGGTCTTGGTACATCTTGGAACTGCCAGGATGAATGGACAGGAGAGAATCATGAGCTTCTTCCATTATGAGCTTCCTGAGATCACCTTTGGGAACAACGAGTCTGTCCTTGAAGAACAAGGTATCTCTCTCATCAACACGGAAGCACTTGTATTTTGGAGTGCCCTTTGCAATCCCATGCTTCACCTTCTTCACCATGGTATCACTGAGCTGGGCCTCACGGACTTGATCTTCCAAGGTAGGAGAAATTTGGAGATTTGCAAGAAAACCCTGCGGAACAACTTGGAGGTTGAGCTTCCTGAAAGCTTCACAAAGCTCAGGCTGGTACGGCTTGATAAGAAGGCTGTTGCAATATGCCTTTCTGCTCAAAGCATCTGCAATCACATTCGCCTTGCCTGGAGTGTATTCAATGCTGGGGTTGTACTCTTGGATCATCTCGACCCAACGAGTCTGGCGGAGGTTCAGATGCGGCTGTGTGAAGATGTACTTCAAGCTCTTGTGATCGGTGAAGATGTCGACTTTTCTGCCCAACAACAGATGTCTCCACGTAATCAGAGCATGTACCACAGCTGCTAGCTCGAGATCATGTGTGGGATAGTTCTTCTCACTTGGCTTGAGCTGCCGAGAAGTATATGCCACAATTTTCTTATCTTGCATAAGCACACCACCAAGACCTTGAAGAGAAGTGTCACAGAACACTTCATAGGGCTTGGTTTCATCCGGAGGAGTCAGAACTGGAGCAGAGACAAGCTTCTCTTTGAGGGTTTTGAAAGCCACTTCACACTCGGGAGACCAAAAGTATTTGACATCTTCTGAAGCAAGTTGGAAAGAGGCTTGGCAATCTTGGAGAAGTTCTCAACAAACCTTCTGCAATAGCTGGCAAGACCCAGTAAACTGCGGAGCTGCTTGACGTTCTGAGGAGCTTCCCAGTTGACAATTGCTTCAACTTTCTTGGGATTAACCGCAATACCGTCAGCTGAGATGATGTGGCCCAGGTACAAAACCTTATCGAGCCAAAACTCGCACTTGGAGAACTTGGCATAGAATTTATGCTCTCGGAGTCGATCAAGAACCAGACGCAAGTGCTTTTCGTGATCTTCTTCATTCTTGGAAAACACCAGAATATCATCCAGATACACTAGCACGAACTCTCCAGTATAGGGGTTGAAGATGTAATGCATCATCCTTGAAAAGGTAGGAGGAGCATTGGCGAGACCGAAGGACATGACGGTATACTCGTATGAACCGTAGCTTGTTCTGAAGGCCGTCTTGGGAATGTCTTCCTCGCGAATGCGAATTTTATGGTAGCCCATTCGGAGGTCAAACTTAGAGAACACTTTAGCTCCTTTGAGCTGCTCAAAGAGTTCGTTGATGTTGGGGAGCGGATACTTGTTCTTAATCGTCTTCTTGTTCAATGGCTGATAGTCAACACAGAGACGCTCCGTGCCATCTTTCTTCTTGACAAATAAGACGCCACAGCCCCACGGAGATGTACTCGGTCTGATGAGACCCATACTCTCCTGCTTATCAAGCTGCTTCTTCAATTCCTTCAATTCATCCGGAGAGAGCTTGTAAGGACGCCGGCATGCAGGCTCAGTGCCCGGCTCGAGTTCAATGACAAACTCCACCTGACGGTGTGGAGGCATGCCTGGAAGATCTTCTGGAAAGACGTCTTGATATTCGTTCACCACTGGAATTTGTTCTATGGCATTAATTTCACCCTTATCATTAAGAGAGAAAAGCCGAATAGTATTATCCCTGGAGGCGAAGATAATCACATCTTCATCAGAATGAGTCAACTTGACTTCCTTTTGAGCACAATCAATGTGAGTGTCATGCTGAGAAAGCCAATCCATTCCGAGGATGAGGTCGATGTCAGAATGACCAAGAACCACCGGAGAAGCCAAAAATCGATAATCACCCATGCGAATAGAAACATTCGGAACAAAGTTGTTGGAGTTCATGAGCAAACCCGGAGAAAGCACAGACATCGGACTCGGCAAAGCTTGCAATGGCATATCATGTGACAATGCAAAAGGTCTTGACATGAAAGAATGTGAAGCACCTGAATCGAACAAAACTTTAGCTGGAAAAGAGTTCACTGAGAGGTTACCCAAAATGACATCAGAAGAGTTCTCCGCTTCAGCTGCATTCATCAGATTGACCCTTGCAGACTTTGGATCATGCTTGACAATAGCTGTACTGACAGGCGGAGGAGGAGGAAGACGCTTCAGATTCGGACATCTGTTGGCATAATGACCCTTCTGGCCACACTTGTTGCACACCACTTCAGAGAGAGGACGGAAATGAGAGCCACTGGACTTGGAGCCTTGAGACTGAAACTGCTTCTTCGACTGGTTGCTCGGGTTGGGTGGGTGGGAGAAACCACGACCACTAGAGTTCTTGTTGTTGGAGTTGTTGAAGTTGTTGGAGTTGTTGTATGGAGCTCGAATCACTGGAGGAGGAGGAAGCCAGAATTTCTGTTGTTTCACAGCCAACTGAGACGATGAGGAAGAGTGAACAGCATCTCGAATTCTCTTCTTAGAAGCCTCCATCTTAAGCTGAGCTGCTTCTTGTTTCAAAGCCATGTTATAGAACTTATCGAATTCATCTGGCTCGAACAAAGTGAGAGCAAGCTGAAGTTCATCTTTGAGACCTCCACGGAACTGATAGATTTTACTCTTTGCATCAGGAATGTCTTGCTTTGCATAGCGAGCGAGGTTTTGGAACTTGACATTATACTGATAGACTGTCATGGAGCCCTGCTTGAGGTTGCGGAATTGCTCACGCATACCCTCGATGACGCTTGTAGGAATGCGATGCGAGCGGAAATCCTTGCAGAAATTCTCCCAAGAGATCACTTGACCCGGCCTTGAGTCTTTGTACTGCTGCCACCAGTCAGCTGCTTGATCTTTCAGTTGGAAGGCTGCAAACTTCACATAGTCATCTTCTTTCACGTTACTGCACTCAAAATGCTTCTTTATGTCGGTCAACCAATCCTCAGCATCAAGAGGGTCGACACAGTAACTGAAAGCTTTAGGATTGTTAGCCAGGAACTGGTTGAGAGTAGCATGGTGCTGCTGGAAGAAGTTGCCTTGGTTCACTGGAACACCCTGATTAGCTTGATTAGCTTGCATAGCTTGCATTTGCTGCATCATCTGCATCATCAACTGAGTGTTCTGAGCTGTAGTCTGCATAATTGCTCTCCAAGCCTCAGGCGGAGGAGGAGGGGAAGGAGGACGTTCTGGAACCTCTTCACCCTCTGGGTTAGCGTTCGGAACCCTTTTCGGAGCCATCCTGTAAGAGATGACCACGAATCAGCAATTGATTGACAAAAGGAATAAGCTGAATCAATGGAATGAATTGCAACAAGTCTTCACAATAATCATTCGAACAATAAGAACGAATGAAATCATCCGAACAAGAGGAACGAATGATATTCTCAGTTAAATGATAACATCAGTCTTCACGAGAAGCCACATCGGAAACAAAAGGATAAAATAAGAAAAGCAACAAGGTACGGAAAGGAACAAACACAAGAGAGGAGTTTCGTTCTAACATCTTTGTGCTGAAAGCATATGAACGCGTTACGAAAAGGTTTTGCAATCCCCGGATCAGCATAGCCAAGGACCCTTTAAGATGCAACTCCTGATAGTAACATCGGTCATATAACCCCTTCACTCAATGTCGAACCCCGAACTCACTAACCTGCATTCGTTGGAAGAATGCCTACGATCTACTAGATAAAACCCACCTATAGTTTTCCGAAAGATTCCAGTTATGCAATCAGGTGTTGGGGATACACGGGAAGCACCGCGCAATCAACTCTAACCTACATCCAGGTGTATCCATCCTTCAACACATAACCAGTCTTTCTCGGAAACTGTGTACCTCGGACCTTCGAAAAGCATCCACTATAACAAGCTATGGCAATACTCCCGAACTACCTCCCCAGTACTGGGTGATGTCGGGGTTATCTTGCCACTGGCCGTATAGGGGAGATTTTCGATGTCGGCCGTCTTAAGTATTTAGTACTGTCGCGATATACTTGTTACAATGATACCCCGAAGCTCAACTCCTCGGTAACAGGAGGCATCGGGAACAATATCCTTGTCACAAGAACATCGAAACAATCCCAGAATACTCGCGGGATTCCTAAAAAAAAATTGTGCAAATTTTGAAGATAGGAGAGACAAGAGTAGACGTCAGGAGTCCTCACCAGAGAGAAAGGGGATGAGAAGCAAAGAAATCCTACTCTCCGATATAATATAGGACTCAAAAAGTTTTCAGTGTGTGCCTAGACTCAACCGTCAACGGTTCGATCAAACAGTGGGGGCTCCTAGGTCGGAGAAGGCTCTGAATACCAACTTGTAATGCCCAGGATGGAGTTATACCTCCTACGTGTCGAGGCACGACTTAAAGGCATAAGTCCATCCTAGAATGATCTCAAGTTTGGTAATCTTTGCACAACTCATGTAAAAGAGGGGATAGTAAACTGAAAAATAGTTGGCTTACACTCGCCACGTCACAGAATTATAGTACAAGTCTCAAACATCATACATTAAGAACACTACAACCCTCTAAGGGCAAAAGCCAAATGTCAAAGTACCAAACTCAGATAAATAAACCACAGGCGGATCGAATCCTAGTAAGAGACTCCACTACTGATCGTCCGGGTAGCGCACGTAGTACCGACTACGCTCCTCGTCGTACTCCCAATCCAGCTCGGTGCCATCAACTGGATAACTCACAGCTGGACCTTCATCTGGTGTGTGAAGTAACTGTGAGCCACAGAGGACTCAGCAATCCCGTCTCCGGGTAACAAGACTATCAAAGCCTTTGGGTGAGGAAAAGGCTGAAGAAAAGAACAAGTCTGCAGCAGCAACTAGCATCTAGCTTACGCAAGTGAGTGCGAGAAGAGAAGGCATCGGCGAGAAGTGATCACGAAGTGATCCTAGCTACAAGCTCACAATCATAACCCCTCCGTGTTCAACTCCCGAATCCCTATTCGGAAATTGACAGTCACGGAACACACGCTGGTAGTGTATTAGTAACATTGTGTCAAGTTATCTACAACCGGAATTAACAAGCTCCCATCTGCCACATAACCGCGGGCACGGCTTTTGAAAGTTCAAACCCTGCAGGGGTGTTCCAACTTGACCCATTACAAGCCCACGATCCGCGGAGTCGCAACTCCAAAGTGGGAAGACCCGAGTATCCTCGGAATCCCGTGCTCAAGATATACCGAGCTAAGGTAAGGCTAATCTAGCAAATCCTCCCGGCGTGCCGACACCCTGATAGTAGCCGCGCGTATCTAGTCTCAGGCCACGACCGGATGAGCACAGCGTACAGTGGCCGAAATACCCAAGTTGCCAAGGGGGGCCCCGCACACGACTCTAGTTTGGACCAACACTCAAGTCGAGCACTGGCCCAGGGGGGTTGAATTAATTAAGCCTCGGGTCAATTACTCCCTCGGAAAGTTTTAGTTGTGTTAGGCGAATAGTACCAATGTTGGGACTTGCTGCAAAAGACTTCGCACTTAGCGGTTTATCGAGGGGGTCCCATACACCCCAACCGTGTTAGGAACGCATAATCAAGGAACATAATACCGGCTTATACGGATCCTAACGGCATGAGTGGAACAAATCACCAAGCAAAAGGCTTAGCCTTCCACCCTTGCCAATATATAGATGATTTCATTTTAAGCATTTATATAGTGTGATATAACCCAACCAAACTTCAACATGAAGCAAGCATCTTCGATCTTCACCTGCAACTAGCAACGCTATAAGAAGGGCTGAGCGAAGCGTACTTAGCCAATCAACGGTTTGCATAGGTAGGTTGGTTAAACATGGCAATTGGTTACAAATAGGAGGCTGACAAGAAGAACATGGGCATCGAGGCAAAACTATAGATCGAGACTACTAGCAATAGGCAAAGATAGTAATGTTATCGGGGTTCGGTCATCTTGCCTGAAGAGAAGTCGTTCGGATCGTAAGAAGGGTCCTCGTGCTCAACCTCGTTGGAAACCTCGTGCTCAACTTCGTACCCGGTCTCAGCTTCCGGCTCTAAACAAAACAATCACACCAAGCACCAATCAACAAGATGCAATGCGCACTCGAAAACATGAATGCATGATGGATGCACTAAGGATGCACATGGAGCACGTAAAACATCACTCAAGCAAAACAACTCAAAATAAGATAACAATCTGATATTATTAATCTACACAGAAAATCACCCAAGTTTGATATAAGATTCGCTGAAATCGGAGTTACGGGCTAAAAGTTATGCCCGAAACAAGATTTGAGCGAAAGCTGAAAATTACAGCAACATAGCATCTTTAGAGCTCAAAATAATTAAGCTACAACACCCAAAAAGCATGGCAAAGGACATGAACACAAACTAGACATATAGTACAGCAACTAGGTCCAAAGTGCACCCCCAACGGAGTCACGGATCAATAGCAATGACCTTGGACATATTGAAATTTACAATAAAATTCTGGCAGCAGAATTTTATTGAAACTTTAGAGCAAAGATAAACATGCTACAGCCACTTAAATGGACATGTGAGGACATGAATGGAAAGACAACAATATATACTACAAGGAACAATCAAAATCCACCCCAAAACTAACATGCTTTGTCCTAGAACATCACACGAACATGGCATCGGAACGTTACAGATTTCAGACTTAGTGAAAAAATCACTAAGTCCTAAAACAGCAATATCATCATAGCACACAAAAGAGCATGTTTAAGTCACCTCGAAACTAAACATGGCAAAGGGTAAGCACCTCATCAAAGTGCACATGAAGGTGACCCCGAAACACACAAGCATGCTTCATAGAGGTGAACACAACGATTGCAACGAGCTCAACAAGATGGCATTTCATAACAAGTGAAAACACAACATGTGAACATGGCACTTTGCAACGATGATAACAAGGCAATAATAAATCTACCAAGCAACCTATCACATACAACACGTAGTTCGTGGCGAGACGAACACGTGGACATGTCATTTGCATCGTTTGGACAAACGAGCTAAAAGTTATCACATGGCAAAGGTGGCATGAAAATAACACATAACAGCAGTTTATATCATGATGCATTCTTGCAACAGCAAAACAAGTGTCTAGATGACATCTAACATGCATGACAACAACAGAGGAAACGTAGAGCACATCTCCACGAACGTCTGGACATGCTACACGCGCAAAACGGAGCATCACAGTAAAAGATATGCACAGTCAAACATTACATTCCAGATTACTAAAACAGGGACTTAGGAGGATTTAGGGTCAACCTCTCCAGATCGGATCTGAGGAAAAACACGGAGACGGGCCGGATCTGGCCCGGCTGGCGGAGGCAGAGGCGGCGGCCCGGCGCGGAGGCGGCTACTGGGCCCCGGCCCGAGCCGGCGCGGTGAGGCGGGCGAGGCGGCCCAGGTGGAGAAGGCCAGGCGGAGGCGGCGCCCGCGCGGGAAGTGGCGAAGGCGGCCCGGCGTGGCTTGCGGCTGGCGGTGTACGGGCTCGGGCCCAGTGGCGCGCGGCGGCGCGAAGGTGCGGCGGCCCAGCCAGGCCGCCTGGCTGGCGCGGTGAGGCGGGCCCTGGCGCGGCGCGGGGATCTGGTCCCCCCCGGGCTCTGGCGAGCGGCCCGGCTCGGTCGAGCGAGGCGAACAGGCGCCGACCGAGCGGAGGGAGCGGGCTGTCCGCGTTGACTTCGGTGGCTTCGAACGAGCGGAGTAACTGGCGGCTGGATCGAAGGATCCTTTGGGATCCGGGAAGATTTCTTGGATCTGAGGAAGAAGGAAAAAAAAGAGGGGAGAGGGGAGGAAGAAGAAGGGGATGCCCAAATAGACCTAGGGGTCTATAAATAGCAGTTTTTAGGGTTAGGAGGGGATTTAGGGGCGCTAGGAGCCCTCCGATCGCGATCCAACGGATCCGATCGCGGGGGTAGAATTAAAAGGCCTAGACGGAGATAAAAGAAAACAGCAGGGATGTTTCTGGGACACGAAGTGAAGGCGCTTCGGACCCACACGAACAACGGATGGAAAAGTCAACGGAGTCCAAACGAGACGAGATTTGAGAGGCGGGTTGCACACAACAAAACAACAACACACAACACAACCTCGCGGCACACCGGTAACGTAAAACGCCCGAACAACAAAGTAGGCCTACGGGACGTCACGGACACGTGAGGGAGCTCCGGAACGCGAAACGGACAACGGGAAGAAACACGCGGAACCGGATGCAACCCACAACACAAATGCAATGCAATGCACATGTCTACATGATATGAATGAATGCCACACACTCACACAACAAAACGACGAAAACCCGAAAGACAAGGAACCCGGGATGGAAATAGATGAAGCCGGAGATATATTATATACCCAAAAGGGAAAGTATTACATCCGGGGCATTACATTGATAACCTCTTTGTACTCGTTGGGAGCAAAGTTATTTGTATCTATGTGCAGGTCCTGTCAACCGCTAAGTTGGCGCCGTAGCCGTTGACACCTTCTTGTCGACCCTCGGAGTCTCACGGGACTCGATCCTTGGTATCTTGCCAAGGGAAACTTGCCGTTACGCTACATCTCAAACCTTCCACTTGGGGTAACCAACGAGGGGCGAGAAGCCATCAAGCAAAAGTTTCTGGCGCCGTTGCCAGGGACTCCACTCTTCAAGATAGGGGAGTTGCACGCTATCTTTTATCTTTGCTTTTTAGTCTTGTTAGTTTACCTTTCAATTTTTGCTTTAGTGTCCCTTACCAAAAATCACAAAAATAGTTATCTTGCTTGCTGCTGCTATGGGTTCCACCAAAAACACTAAGTGGGAGGAGTACACCCCTTCTTCCATCACGCTGATGTCTACACACGCTTCTATTCTTGTAGACAGTGTTGGGCCTCCAAGCGCAGAGGTTTGTAGGACAGCAGCAAATTTCCCTTAAGTGAGTAACCCAAGGTTTATCGAACTCAGGGAAGTGGAGGTTGAACGTACCCCTATCAAGCAACCCTACAATCAAGATACAGGAAGTCTCTTGTGTCCCCAACACACCTAATACACTTGTTAGATGTATAGGTGCACTAGTTCGGCGAAGAGATGTTAAATGGCAAGTGATATGGATGGCAAAACAAAGTAATATAAATTTGTAATAAAAAGTGCAGCAAGCAAACAAGTGGTAAACGTGAGCACAAATGGTATTGCAATGGTGGAAACAAGGCCTAGGGATCATACTTTCACTAGTGGCAACTCCCAACAACATTAACATAATCGAATCACATGATATTTCCCATAAAACATGCAATGGCGACGCACTCGGAGGTCATTCCTTTGTGGTCAAGAGAGGACGAGAATTATGTAGGGCTATAAAAGCACACCTCAAAGTTCGTAGTTCTCAATCTATGGATTTCCCAATGTCACCGCGGCCATCCAAAGAGAGTACCACAATCACCACAACATATCTAAAGGATATTCAAAGACAAGCACCAAGAGACTCTCAATCTTCAATCAACACACAAAAGAGGAAATCACTCATGAAAATATTCTTCTAATCCATGTCCAATAGACCGCTGTCACCTTGGTCTAGGGGATTATACTAGATAAAGACAAGTGAGTACATCAATCCAATACATAGAGGAAGGGGAAATATCATGGGATCACCCTAGATTAACATAGCCTATGATCACAACGAAGATCACATCATGGGAGAGAGAATTGACCACATAGCTACTGGTAGAAACCTCAGCCCCGAGGGGGAACTACTCCCGCATCATGGAGGGAGGAAGCAACGTCGATGGAGATGAATCCGGGGGCACTTCCCCGTCCCGGCAGGGTGCCGGCACAGGAATTCTGGTCCCCCGAAACTTGATGGCGATGGCGGCGGAGATCGGAATCACGTCTGGAGAAAAGGGGTCCGAAATCAGGGTTTCCTCGACGGGTGTTAAATATATGCCAAAGGGGGGCATCAGCGGAGGTCAGGGGGGCCCAGGCGCCCCTCGGCGCGGCCAGGAGGGGGGCCGCGCCCCCAGGGCGCCTGGAGCCCTGGTGGCCCCCCTCCGGCCCTACTTTGGCCGCACGGAAGCTTCTGGAGCACTGATTTTTTATATATATTTTCCCGGAATTTTTCTGGCAATTTAAGTAATGGGAAAACCTGAAATACAAAAACAGCAGAAAACAAAAACTGGCACTGAGGTGCACTGAGTTAATAGGTTAGTCCAAATATGATCAAAAGTGTATGGAAGTGCATAAATATCATAGCAATATCACACAAAAGAGGCATGGAGCAAGCAGAAATTATAGATACGTTTTGGACGTATCACACGCCAATCACCACTGTCGGGATCTACAAAAGTAATAAACCTTGTGATTATGTTAGTTTTAATGGAGAGTTATGCCCATGGCATGGTCTTCCAGGAAAAAAGTATGAGCCTCTGTTTAAAGTTGCTCCCACACTTCCCCAAACTTGGTAAGACGTCCAAACTCTTATAATAGAGAGCAATTCAAACAAAGAAGATGACACTACAATTCTGCTCAATAATGATAAACTTGATTTTGATAATTGTAGTCTCTCAGAAGTTGTCACCTTTTTACAAAGAATGGCTAAAGATCCCCACACTAGCACACTTAATCTTGCCTTCACAGAGCATATCACTAATGCTCTTATCAAAGCTAGGGAGGAGAAGCTTAGGGTAGAAGCCTCCATACCTAGAAAGCTAGAAGATGGTTGGGATCCTATGATTAAAATTAAGTTGAATAACTTCTCTTGCTATGCTTTATGTGATATTGGAGCTAGTACCTCCGTTATGCCCAAAAGAATGTATGATATGCTTAAATTGAAACCTTTTGATCCTTGTTCTTTTGGTGTTCATCTTGTTGATTCTTCCGTAAAGAAACCTTTGGGGAAGATCGATGATGTTCTTATCATTGTCAATGACAATTATGTTCCCGTTGATTTTACTATTATGGATATTGAATGTGAACCTTCATGTCCAATTATTTTGGGACGTCGTTTTCTTCGCACCGTTGGTGCTATCATTGACATGAAAGAGGGGAATATAAAATTCCAATTCCCTCTCAAGAAAGGAATGGAACACTTCCCTAGAAAGAAGATTAATTTACCTTTTGAGTCCGTTACACGGGCTAGCTATTCTTTTACTCTTGATAAAACTTGATCTTATCTCATTGCATTATGCCTAGCTTAAAGGCATAAAAGAAAGCGCTTTTGGGAGGCAGCCCACAACGAATAAAAATTTATTTTGCTTTTGTTGTGTCTTGATGTTTGTTACTACAGTAGCATCATCATTGTATCTTTTCTTTTCAGCTTTGTGCCAAGTTTAGCCTCTGATTGCAAGAAAGTTCAAAAGTTGTGACGTGCAGTCCAGAAAACAGATTCTGTCCTTGGACAGAAAATTTCGTATAAAATCACCAGATCATCTTTTCGATCTGAATTTTTTTGACAGCGTGCTCTATACAATTGGCTTTCGGGCATCTGTTCTGAGTTTTTTTATTTGAGTTGCAGAAGTGCCCCGAAAAAATTATTTACTACCTGCTGGTCTGTTTTTCACAGATTCTGTCCTGTTTTGCCTTTTCTTCGTTTTGCAAACCTTAAGCTTGCTTTTTCTTTGCAAAAACATTTTTTGGCAATCTTGAGAAACAGTAGCTCTTCAAGATTATCCTTATTTCCAGTAGGTAAAAGTTATTTTATTATGGGTACTAACCTCGCTAATCCGATTATGATGAGTTATGTATGAAGGGAGTTTTCAAGTGTGCGAGGGAAGA
This sequence comes from Secale cereale, assembly GCA_902687465.1. NCBI lineage: Eukaryota > Viridiplantae > Streptophyta > Magnoliopsida > Poales > Poaceae > Secale > Secale cereale. The sequence continues at coordinate 876,118,356 of LR738711.1, read as the reverse complement.
TAATAAAAAGATTCAGGAGGGTCAAACGATCAAGCTTGGGGATGCCCCCGTGCACCCCCAAGAAATATTCAAGAAGACTCAAGCGTCTAAGCTTGGGGATGCCCCCGTGCATCCCCTTCTCCATCAACAATTATCAGTTAGTCTTTCGTTCCACTATATTTTAATCACTTCATGCGTTATGTGCTATGCTTGGAGCGTCTTGCTCTTAGTTTCCTTTTTAGTTTTCTTTAGCTTTGCTTGCTGTTCATAACGAGTTAGAACCCAACTTTCTTTGTGTGAGAGAGAAACACGCTCCACTTCAACCTAGAACACAACATAGGATTTTCGTGCTTATCTTTGCTGTGTATGTTCTTTGTCTTTCAATAGCTGCTGTCATGTTTAGCTCTTAGTTTTCATGCTTTTCTTTTTAAAGAGCTTTTGTTTAGTTGGTTTCTGAACTCTCTTGAGTTTTCACGTTTATCTTGTTAAGAGAGTTTGCCTGTTGCACCGAGTTGTGTGTCTTAACTTAAAGTAGGTAATTGAGGTTGCTATTTAATTTTAGTAGTAACTTGCAATAGTTTTGAGGTATTGCCATGAGTAATGTCTGAACTTTTGGTGTCAAGAGCTTTAGCCTATTAGTGATAGATCTCGTATTTTGGGCAATCCGTGTTTATTTTCGAAAACCTACAAAATAGTTGAGAACTTTAGCTACTAAATGGATCACTAATCTTTGGAGGGATCGAATATTAGAGTACACTCACGTACCATGGGTCGATGATGCGCAAGAGTAACCAAACCCCCATACACACCTCCTCGGGGTACTTGTCTCTTTGTGAACCTCCTAATTAGATTCAGAATTACCGATAATAAGTGCATGAGTTCTTCGGACAAATGTGAGTATTCGAAGGTTGACACTTCCACCTAACCATATTTTTCTAGCCTCTTCGGTACCGTGCATTGCCCTTTCTCACCTCGAGAGTTGGCGCATACTTCGCCGGTGCATCCAAATCCTTGGCACGATACGCTCTGTCATCATAAGCCTCATTATATCCTTCCTCAAAACAGCCACCATACCTACCTATTAAGGCATTTCCATAGCCTTTCCGAGATACATTGCCATGCAACATCCATCTTCTCATGACTTGATCTTCATGTCATACATGCTTTTTGCTTGATCGATGAGCCGCATGCTAGTTGGGCCTTGCCCTAATCATTGCTACATGACGCGCTAGTATCATTGCATATCCTGCTACACTGGCAGAGGCATACATTTGCATACATCATGATAGTTTCATTTTCTTTATGTTGAGTACTTTTGTAAAGTGTGAAAGATCTTCTATACTTCTTGTAATACATAGAGTGTTTCCCCTAAAGTGAGGAAAAGATCCCAAAGAGGACAAATCAAAAGATCCCAAAGAGGACAAAATCAAAAGATCCCAAAGAGGACAAATGAGAGATAAATAGAAAGAGCCATTGAGGCCACAAAAAAGTAAAAAAAAGAAAAAGGAGAAAAAGAAATAAAAAGAGAGAAGGGGGCACACTACTATTTCTTTTGAGAGATCCACACTCGTACTCCATCTTATACCTTGTGCTCCATAGAGATTATCATTCATGCATACAGCTATGTGGGGACCTTCACACTATAGAACTTGGCTTGTATATTCCAATGATGAGCCTCCTCAAAAGAGCTCTAGGTCTTCTTGAGCAAGCAAGTTGGATGCACCCCCACTAGTTCCATTGGAGAGCTTACCTTAGCTCATATGTGCATCCGTTGCATGGCAATCCCTACTCCTCACATCATATCTATCATTTGGCTTTCTCTCGCCGATGATTGTCCTCATTGATGTGAGCCTTTCACACCTTTTTTGTCTTCCCCCTCTATCATTTTTCTCTCTTTGCCATCCTAAGTGTCTACTTTCTTGCTTACGCTCATCCATTGCATGAGTGCTCAAAATATCGAAAGGGAGTGGATCATTTTGACTTGTACCTGGCTGACGGTGTGGGGATGAGTCAAGATAAGATTCCAAAGAAGACCAAGTGTGAAACTTTAGTAGATTAAGTTCTCAACAATACAAAAACTATGTTTTACTCTCTCATATATCCCTATCCCCTTTCTTGCACGCAAACACAAATTGGAGACATTCGAGTCACGGACAGCGAGAGCTCTTGCACCTTTATGTTCTTATGTTACTTGTTACAATGCTAATATAGGATCTTGCTTGTTATGACTTGAATTGAATTACATGCCTTGATTGCTTTACTTAAAAGTTCTTATATGGTTGATAGCATGTCACCACAGAAATTATGCTTGTTATCATTTACCTACTCGAGGACGAGCAGGAATTAAGCTTGGGGATGTTGATACGTCCAAAACGTATCTACAATTTCTGCTTGCTCCATGCCTCTTTTGTGTGATATTGCTATGATATTTATGAACTTCCATACACTTTTGATCATATTTGGACTAACCTATTAACTCAGTGCACCACAGTGCCAGTTCCTGTTTTCTGCTGTTTTTCTATTTCAGGTTTCCCCCATATTAAAAGTGCCCTAAAAATTCCGGGAAAAATACAGGAAAAATCAGCGTATCGGGAGCTTCAAGAAAAACCAAAGCAGGGCCAGAGGGGAGTCTGGGGTGGCCCAGGCGGCCACCCGGCGCGGCCCCACCCCTGGCCGCGCCAGGGGGGCGCCTGGGGCCCCAGCTCCGCCTCTGGTGACCCCCTTTTGCATATATATTGCTCGCGTCCCGAAACCCTCGAAGATGGAACCCTTTTTCGCGATCTCATCTTTGTTCCGCCGCCGCCGCGCTTCCAAGATCGGGAGCACCAGGAGAACTCTTCCCGGCACCCTGCCGGAGGGGAGAACCACCACCGGGAGCTTCTCCACCACCATGGACGCTTCCTGGATGAGTTGTGAGTAGTCCCCCTTGGACCATGGGTCCATGACCAGTAGCTATGTGATGTTCTCCTCCCCTCTTTGTTCTTCATGGATTAGACCTCGTGAGCTGCCCTACATGATCGAGGCACATATGTAATCTTTATGCTATTGCTCTGCTGAGTTTGCTGGGATCCGATGGATTATGAGATTATGTTCAGATTGTGTGTGAGTAATATATTTGATTCACCTCTTTTATATTTATGTTCTTGAGTAATTCTTGCATGTTCTCCGTTGCTGTTTATTGCTTTGGCCGAGTAGTAGGTAGTAACTCCAAGAGGGAACGTTCTGCTTGATTGTGGGTTCATGCCCCCTGATGACTAGCTTGAGTGACAGAAACATGAGTCTAGGGGATGTGCTGTTGCCACAAGGGGGAAAACAACGGTGCTTGTACTTGCGGGTGCAAGGATTGTTTACTTTGCGCAAAGTTCTTTTAATGCAGTTGTCTGTTGCTTTGAGTTTACACTTTGGGTGGGACTCGCAACTTAATACCAGCGAGATGTTCTAGATAGATATCTCAAGGTGGATGATTAGTGGTAGATGCAGATGGATTTCGGTCTACTTGCCTTGGCATACCGCCCATGCTTTTGAGCCTCTACCTTTCTTTACAGCATAGTTAGCATTGGTTTGCGCATATAATCCTGTCAGTTGCCTAGCTGTAATTTGTTTACCTCGCTTAGCTGTTTTATCGTCTTTTGGGTGAGAGACATCACTAGTGAACATCATGGGACCCCGGTCCATATTACCATCACTGATCACACCCGCTATTTACTTCCTGTTCTTATTTCCTAGTTGCAGTCATACCTATCGCTATTACCTCTTGCGTTTGATCCTTTGTAAACAGCAAGGCCGGAGGGATTGACAACCTCTCTGTACTCATTGGGAGCAAAGTTATTTGTATCTGTGTGCAGGTCCTGTCAACCGCTAAGTTGGTGCCGTAGCCGTTGACACCTTCTTGTCGACCCTCGGAGTCTCACGGGATTCAATCCTTGGTATCTTGCCAAGGGAAACTTGCCGTTACGCTACATCTCAAACCTTCCACTTGGGGTAACCAACGAGGGGCAAGAAACCATCAGGTGCCCCTGCCCCCGTATATAAAGGAGCAAGGGAGAGGCCGGCCCTAGAGGGGGCGCGCCAAGTGTGGGGAGTCCTACTAGGACTCCCAAGTCCTAGTAGGATTCCCCTTTCCTTTCCGGAGTAAGAGAGAAGGAAAGAGGTGGAGAGGGAGAAGGAAAAGGGGGTTGCACCCCTTGTCCAATTCGGACCAGAGGGGGGCGCGCGCCTCCTTCCTTTTGGCCTTTCTCCTCTATTCCCGTATGGCCCAATAAGGCCCATATACTCCGAAAAATACCCGAATCACTTGGAACCTTTCCGATGTCCGAATATAGTCGTCCAATATGTCGATCTTTACGTCTCGACCATTTCGAGACTCCTCGTCATGTCCCCGGTCTCATCTGGGACTCCGAACTCCTTCGGTACATCAAAACTCATAAACTCATAATACCGATCGTCATCGAACATTAAGCGTGCGGACCCTACGGGTTCGAGAACTATGTAGACATGACCGAGACTCATCTCCAGTCAATAACCAATAGCGGAACCTGGATGCTCATATTGGCTCCTACATATTCTACGAAGATCTTTATCGGTCAAACCGCATAACAACATACGTTGTTCCTTTTGTCATTGGTATGTTACTTGCCCGAGATTCGATCGTCGGTATCTCTATACCTAGTTCAATCTCGTTACCGGCAAGTCTCTTTACTCGTTCCATAATACATCATCTCGTGACTAAATCATTAGTCTTTTGCTTGCAAGGCTTATTATGATGTGCATTACCGAGAGGGCCCAGAGATACCTCTCCGACACTCGGAGTGACAAATCCTAGTCTTGATCTATGCCAACACCACGAACATTTTCGGAGACACCTGTAGAGCATCTTTATGATCACCCACTTACGTTGTGACGTTTGATAGCACACAAGGTGTTCCTACGGTATTCGGGAGTTGCATAATCTCATAGTCATAGGAACATGTATAAGTCATGAAGAAAGCAATAGCAGTAAAACTAAACGATCATAGTGCTAAGCTAATGGATGGGTCTTGTCCATCACATCATTCTCCTAATGATGTGATCCCGTTGATCAAATGACAACTCATGTCTATGGTTAGGAAACATAACCATCTTTGATCAATGAGCTAGTCTAGTAGAGGCATACTAGGGACACTCTGTTTTGTCTATGTATTCACACATGTACTAAGTTTCCGGTTAATACAATTCTAGCATGAATAATAAACATTTATCATGATATAAGGAAATATAAATAACAACTTTATTATTGCCTCTAGGGCATATTTCCTTCAAGATCCTTTTGTGGATTATTATCTGACCATTCCGACATATCAAAACCTTGAGTTCTCCCCTGATACATAATGCCTTTGGTAAATTGTATCCTCTGCTTGGCCAACCATGCTCTACTTTAGAGCTTGTGTTTTTACTTTTGTAACTTGTGGTATATGTTACTAAGATGCCCGATGGGTTGAACCTATGCCTTCCCCTAATCCGTGAGAACCTGAAAGTTTTCACAAGTCATACTCTTCCGGTGTTCTACCAAATAAAATTCCAACACTACAGTTTTATCTGAGCGAGAGGTGAATGAAATGATATGCATTAAAGAAGTGGGAGTCGACCTTGAACTTTGTGTTCATGCCCATGAATATGATGTAGACCGTCTCGGAAGCTTCTTGCAAAAATGATTGTCCAGCTGTATGATTCTTTCAGTATTCTCGAATTGATTCCTTACAGTTATGGTTACGACCATGCTGTCCTGATCTGATATATCTGATGGGAATTCATTCCAGTGCCTCGTCTATTTTTGGCAAGATTAAAGTATCTACTGTCATAGGTCAATGACCCGGTTCTACTTCTATCATGTTATGCCTTCGAGTATTAACCCCGGTATCTCGAAGATGTCTTGCCATTGCACGACATCTTACTAACTTTGTTGAAGTAATGTCTTTTCTTGTCGTAATCACTCTACGGGTTTTGGGTTGGCGTCAATCGAGGACACCGACTAGTGAAATTATTCCGCACTACAATTCTAATACCCGTAGTATTTTACTAGGGAAATTCTGAACTCGATCTGGTCATTCCTAGACTATCGGATGCATCTTGGTCTTGTTGTCTTTGATTGTGCTACCTCGTCCTTCTATGGTGCACGAATTCTTCGGTGTGTGAGCACGACTTACGTCGAGCTTTCAACATCATGTTGCTTGTCTTGAAAGGCAACGTTGGTTCCAAGCTTGCATCTTATATATTGATATTATAACTTGCCACTTCGTCATTCCCTTGCTTGTTGCCATTGTTGTTTGATTAAATCCTCTTGAAACCTCCCGGCAAATGTGTCGGATCACCTTCAGCACTTTGACTTCTTTCGAGATGTCAACCGTGTTCATGATGAGAAATACTATCCTTGCCCTCGATGATTTTTATCATCATCGCCAACACCCTTGGCTTCCTTTCATCGCGAACTTGCCCACATTATGAATACAACTTGCTCTCCAGCTAGTGTTGTGTTTTGCATTGAAGTATTACTGTCTTTTATGTCGAGAATGTTGTGGGGATTGCTCCACCTCTTAGAAATTCTCGGTATGATGATACTTCTCACCATCACCATTATTCCTTGGTCCCCGTGTTGTTTTTAACCGAGATACCAATATGCTAATGATGCTGCTTGAGTTATGTACTTCTAGCAACCCTTTTGCTTGAAATTAACGATTGACGGTTCGTTCTTAGACTGTTGATTAATGAATCATCACTCTAACTTTGATCTTGCTGCCTAAGGTCATATTTCGGGCACACCTTTCACCTAATGATTAATGGTGTATGTTTTTCCTCAGGCATACACCATTATATCATTTGAATTAACAAGTGTCATCTTCTCGTTCACATTATTGTGGGAATCCATCTGTTTGGAATTTGTGATGAATTGTCGCTGAGCCCATCAGCCACCTCCTCATCCTCTCCTTGGTTTAATGATGAACTATTGTTTCGGGATCCGCCCCCATAGTTCATTTCCTGAGAATCTTGCAATGTCATTTCGTCGATTTGTGTTGCACCTTTTTCTTCTCGAACATCCTGAGGCTGAGGTATCATGACACCAATCGGATCTGAATCTCGGTTAGATATGATGGTTGGGACAACTTTCCAGGAGTTATAATATTGGTCCTTTGATGACTCGGTAATATGATGTCATGTCTAGCACCCCTGGCTGGAGGACCTATCATTATAATCTCTTTTGCAATGATAACCATTCTTCCAGGAGGAAATTATAAGACTCATTCTATAAGTTGTTCCTGATGAATCCTTTGTGTATCCAAGTTCGACCTTTGCTTCAAGACCATATCAATGCTATCTCAAAGCATGTCTGCGGTACTCCGATTTTCAACAAGAGCATTTGAAGCCCAATGCTAAATGTTTCTTGGTCAGTTATCCAAACACCACTGTATGGGTAACATCTTGATTAATCCATGCCTCTTAATCTGAATGGTTGGGTACTTGCTCTCCTACCCTGTATGCCATGCTCTTCTTGTCCATGGGAAGGATATACTCCTAATAATTGTGTGTAATCACAGTTTTCCTTTCCATTGTTCTGTTTAACCTCCTTGGTCCATATGTTCTAAGCAGTAATAATTCTCTGCTTATGTAAACACCTCGTTGTACCATTCTGTCAGTAAGACCATGTTACTATTATTGATGACATTCCGGTAACCACCGATGGACGAGAACTTTGCCTAGTGGTCCGCCTCGTTCAACGAGCGGGAAAATGGATCTCTTCATTCCCCGTCCTTGGTACCGACATTGTTGCCAACTTAGCTGACAGACTATCCTCTGACATGCCTTGCTTTTTGTGCAAGATGTCATCATCCTTCCTACTTTCAACCCACATGGTGGGCCCATAACCCACAGGTCCATTGGATCAAAACCTGACTCTTCTTTCAACCCGAATTATAATGTATCCTTTGCACCTGGCTACGTATGTGATTCACGAGCTAAATTCTATACCATTATTCATCCTGGAATCAAACGCCATGTTATTCTCATTGTTCAAGCCCCCATTCCAGCTTCTGTCTAAGCATCGAATGATTGCCTACCCACTTGAAACTTTGGTACCATCGTATATTGCACTCAACGAATTCACTACAATACTACTCGTAGGGTACTTCGTGTATTTCCCAATTAGTTCGTCGTCAGATGCCTAGCCTTTTGGAGATGCGTTCTTCCAAAATTTCCCCCCTTATCGCGTTCGTAGAACGATGGAGATCCTGAAGAAAGGATGACGACTTGATCACGATAACTTGAAGCAGAGAAATGAAGACATCAACGAAAGGGATCCATCTCTTCGAAAGGGCAGCTAAGACCGAGAAAACTCGTTAGGTTTTCGCTACCAGCACTTCCCCCCTTACTCCACTGCTTAAATCTCGGGACAAGATTTCTTGTAGTGGAGGAGAATTGTGACGCCCGGGTAATCAAGCTACAGTAAACCTCTGCTAATGACGCCATGTCACCACGATTACTAATCTCGCGTTGATTCGAATCCGATTCAAATTCAAATTAGAAATCAAGTCAAACGAAAGGGTTTTCAAATATTAAAACTAAAAATGTTCGGGCTGTGCCAATAATGCATAGGTAATTCTGGTAGAGAAACCACACTGTTATAATTTTTTTAAATAGTATAAGATGAATAAAACAATAGCGAATACTATTATTTAATTACTTTTAAATAATAAATAATTACAAAACTATTTTAGTTTGGATAGCAAATTAATGTGGCGGTGGCATAATTGGTAACATCAATTTATGTGCCACTTTGGTGTATCGTTGACACTAGAATAGACAGTAATAAAAAGAATAATAACCAAAAAGGAAAAACTAAATAAGAAGAGAAAGAAAAAGACCCCCTGGCCTACTGGGCCAAATGGCCCAGTCAGACAGCCCAACAGGCCCAACCCATCTCTCCTACTCCTTCTTCCTCTGTTCACAGTGGCCTCGTGGATAGAGGGGGTGCGTCCACGGCACTGATGGCCACGGGGCAGCCATCCGAAGCTCCTCGGTGATCTATAAAGATAACCCTGCTCCTGTGAAACCCTAGAACACCCCACTCTCCCTCCCGCATGCTCCGTGTCTCGATTTCGGCGGTGGCCGAAACCTCCTAAACCATGGCTGACCCCGTCCCCGCGGCCACCTTCATCCCCACAGGCTTGGAGCATGTCCAGGAGCTCCGAATGCCTCCGCTTCTTAGTCCACGAGCACGTCCTCGAGCTAGGCTCCATTCCGTCGTCGGGATCACACGACTTCTTCCCCTATCGTCGCCGGTGTTTGTCGCCAAATTCGGCCACCCTGCTGCTCCTAGTCACTCACCGGGTCTCCGTGTGCCTTCGCGGTGAGGCCCTCATTCGATCCCCTTCTACCCCCTCTGATTCTCCCTCCGATCTAGGCCATATATCACCTCCGATGTAGGTCGTATATCACCAATAGATGTCGCGCTCGCTAGGCGTTCCCGCTCACCATGCGTCCTCCGCGTACCTCGGGCCTCCCTGTCGCACACCCCACGCCGGCCTCGCAGCGCTATCGCGCCCTGGCCGCGACTGCACCCTACTCTCCTCGCTCTCAATCCCTCGCGCGCCTCCTCCCTACTATTGGTCATCGCTACTTGCTCTGCTGCTGCAAAACTATGTTACTGCTACCAAGTACTACTGCCGCTAGTCGCCCCTACGCGCCTGCCTCCGGCCGCCACCGCTCACCGGCGCCGCGCCGCTCGGCTGCCTCACCGCGCGCCCCTGCGCTACCTGCTTGCGCACGCACCGTGCCCTATCCTCATTGCTGCGCACCCGCGCCGCTTGCTCCTACGGCCGCGCCCGCCGAACGGCGCCCACGGCCTCCGCGTCCTGCTGCTGCCTACCGCTCCCCTGCCGCTCCGCTCACTGCCGCACGCCGCCCCTGGCCGCGCGCGTTGATGACTGCCCCATGGACGGGCCGGCTCCGCCCGTCGCGGCTTTGCCGCTGCTGCATCGCGGTCTCCTGGCCGAGGCCTCCCATGGCGCTGGGCGCTGTGGCCTTTGCGGGTTGGGTTGCTATCGGGTGCACCCGATCCGTCCTAGTCAAAATAACATCAGGGGTTAAGTAATTTAGGGGTAATCACCCATTGACAGTTGGGTCCCACATATTTAACTAGCATGTTTAACCCCTTAAACTAACCCACAGTTAATGACGTATGGGCCTTGCTGTCCAACTAAAATGGTTAAAAAATTATTTAACTAAATTATAGGCAATGACGTGTGGGACCTGCCTACAATATTCACCACCTTGACCAGTCAATGTTGACTGGGTCAACTAGGCCCTCTGGACCCACTGTCAAACACTTAGGCTAACCCACTTGTGAGTATAAATAGTAGTCTGCCTTATTTTAAATATTTGAATTAACTAGATAAAGAAAGTCTAGAAATCATTAAATTTTGGAAAAATCATATTAAATAATCCGTAACTCGCATGAAAATAATTTATATATGAAAGTTGCTCAAAATTTCGATACGAATCCGAATTCGCGGTCCGTTTGTAAACCACACGTCCCTAGCATAGCGAACCTTCAACTTTTCACCTCCGGTTCATCTGTCCGAAAACGTCAAACACCGGGAATACTTTCCCGGATGTTTCCCTCCTTCGTCGGTATCACCTCCTACCGCGTTAGGTCACGCGCAGCACCGCGTTTTGCCATGTTATGCTTTGTGGTGCGATGTTCGCTTTATATTTATTGTTTCTCCCCCCTCTTCTCTCCGATAGACATCGGGACTTGACTGCTGACGGTGCCACTGTGATCAACTGCGTCGACGACGACCCCTCCTTCTTGCTAGAGCAACCAAGCAAGCCAACCCCCCTTGATCACCAGATATCGCCCATTCTCTTCTCTCTTATTCTTGCATTAGATTTGCTACTGTTGATGATTCGATAGCTCCTATTCTGTTGCATAGCCTGTCATTGTTGCTACTACTGTTGATACCTGTATCTGATATCCTAATGCTTAGTATAGGATGCTAGTATTCAATCAGTGGCCCCACATCCTTGTCCGTCTGCCATGCTATACTATCGGGCCGTGATCACCGCGGTTGGTGATCACGGGTATATACTATACACATACTTTACATGACACATGATGTGACTAAAGTCGGGTCGGCTCATTTAGTACCCGCAAGTGATTCGATGAGGGGGCTGAAAGGACAAGTGGCTCCATCCAGGTAGTGATGGGCCTGAGTTCCCGACGCCCCCCCGAGTGGATCTTTGTGGCGGAGCGACAGGGCAGGTTGAGACACCCAGTGGAGAGGTCGCCTGGCCCTGGTCATTGTTCGCGGTTATTTCATAATAACACACTTAACGAGTTTGGATATTTGATCTGAGTCTGGCCATTGGCCTATACGCACTAACCAGCTACGTGGGAATAGTTATGGGCACTCGACGTTGTGGTATCAGCCGAAGCCTTCTTGACGTCAGCGACTGAGCGGCGCACGCCGGGTTGGACCGCGTAACGTAAATTCCTTAGTAATGGAGGTTGCTAGGTCTGCTCACCGGCCGCCCTCGCAACGTGCAGGTGTGCATTGGGCGATGGGCCCAGACCCCTGTGCGCTTAGGACTTAGACCGGCGTGCTGACCTCTCTGTTGTGCTTGGGTAGGGGTGCGTGATGGCTTCTCGCCCCTCGTTGGTTACCCCAAGTGAAAGGTTTGAGATGTAGCGTAGCGGCAAATTTCCCTTGGCAAAGATACCAAGGATCGAATCCCGTGAGACTCCGAGGGTCGACAAGAAGGTGTCAATGGCGCCAGAAACTTTTGCTTGACAGGACCTGCACACAGATACAAATAACTTTGCTCCCAACGAGTACAGAGAGGTTGTCAATCCCTCCGGCCTTGTCGTTTACAAAGGATCAAACGCAAGAGATAATAGTGATAGGTATGACTGCAACTAGGAAATAAGAACAGGAAGTAAATAGCGGGTGTGATCAGTGATGGTAATATGGATCGGGGTCCCATGATGTTCACTAGTGATGTCTCTCTCCCAAAAGACGATAAAACAGCTCAGCGAGGTAAACAAATTACAGCTGGGCAATTGACAGGATTATGTGCGCAAACCAATGCTAACTATGCTGTAAAGAAAGGTAGAGGCTCAAAAGCATGGGCGGTACGCCAAGGCAAGTAGACCGAAATCCATCTGCATCTACTACTAATCATCCACCTTGAGATATCTATCCAGAACATCTCGCTGGTATTAAGTTGCGAGTCCCACCCAAAGTGTGAACTCAAAGCAACAGACAACTGCATTAAAAGAACTTTCCGTAAAGTAAACAATCCTTGCACCCGCAAGTACAAGCACCGTTGTTTTCCCCCTTGTGGCAGCAGCACATCCCCTAGACTCATGTTTCTGTCACTCAAACTAGTCATCGAGGGGCATGAACCCACAATCAAGCATAACGTTCCCTCTTGGAGTTACTACCTACTACTCGGCCAAAGCAATAAACAGCAACGGAGAACATGCAAGAATTACTCAAGAACATAAAAATAAGAGAGGTGAATCAAATATATTACTCACACACAATCTGAACATAATCTCATAATCCATCGGATCCCAGCAAACTCAGCAGAGCAACAACATAAAGATTACATATGTGCCTCGATCATGTAGGGCAGCTCACGAGGTCTAATCGATGAAGGACAAAGAGGGGAGGAGAACATCACATAGCTACTAGTCATGGACCCATGGTCCAAGGGAGACTACTCACAACTCATCCGGGAAGCGTCCATGGTGGTGGAGAAGCTCCCGGTGGTGATTCTCCCCTCCGGCAGGGTGCCGGGAAGAGTTCTCCTGGTGCTCCCGATCTTGGAAACGCGGCGGCGGTGGAACAGAGATGAGATCGCGAAAAAGGGTTCCGTCCTCGAGGGTTTCGGGACGCGACCATTATATATGCAAAAGGGGGTCACTAGAGGCGGATGTGGGGCCCCAGGCGCCCCCTGGCGCGGCCTTGGTTTTTCTGGAAGCTCCCGATACGCTGATTTTTCCTGTATTTTTCCCAGAATTTTTAGGCCACTTTTAATATGGGGGAAACCTGAAATAGAAAAACAGCAGAAAACAGGAACTGGCACTATGGTGCACTGAGTTAATAGGTTAGTCCAAATATGATCAAAAGTGTATGGAAGTGCATAAATATCATAGCAATATCACACAAAAGAGGCATGGAGCAAGCAGAAATTATAGATACGTTTTGGACGTATCAACATCCCCAAGCTTAATTCCTGCTCGTCCTCGAGTAGGTAAATGATAACAAGCATAATTTCTGTGGTGACATGCTATCAACCATATAAGAACTTTTAAGTAAAGCAATCAAGGCATGTAATTCAATTCAAGTCATAACAAGCAAGAGTCTATATTAGCATTGTAACAAGTTACATAAGAACATAAAGGTGCAAGAGCTCTCGCTGTTCGTGACTCGAATGTCTCCAAATGGTGTTTGCGTGCAAGAAAGGGGATAGGGATATATGAGAGATTCAAACATAGTTTTTGTATTGTTGAGAACTTAATCTACTAAAGTTTCACAATTGGTCTTCTTTGGAATCTTATCTTGACTCATCCCCAGACCGTCAGCCAGGTACAAGACAAAATGATCCACTCCCTTTCGATATTTTGAGCACTCATGCAATGGATGAGCGTAAGCGAGAAAGTCGACACTTAGGATGGCAAAGAGAGAAAAATGATAGAGGGGGAAGACAAAAAGGTGTGAAAGGCTCACATCAATGAGGACAATCATCGGCGAGAGAAAGCCAAATGATAGATATGATGTGAGGAGTAGGGATTGCCATGCAACGGATGCACATATGGGCTAAGGTAAGCTCCCCAATGGAACTAGTGGGGGTGCATCCAACTTGCTTGCTCAAGAAGACCTAGAGCTCTTTTGAGGAGGCTCATCATTGGAATACACAAGCCAAGTTCTATAGTGTAAAGGTCCCCACATAGCTATATGCATAAATGATAATCTCTATGGAGCACAAGGTATAAGATGGAGTACGAGTGTGGATCTCTCAAAAGGAAATAGTAGTGTGCCCCCTTCTCTCTTTTTATTTCTTTTTCTCTTTTTTTCTATTTTTTTTATTTTTTTGTGGCCTCAATGGCTCTTTCTATTTATCTCTCATTTGTCCTCTTTGGGATCTTTTGATTTTGTCCTCTTTGGGATCTTTTGATTTGTCCTCTTTGGGATCTTTTCCTCACTTTAGGGGCAACACTCTATGTATTACAAGAGGTATAGAAGATCTTTCACACTTTACAAAAGTACTCAACATAAAGAAAATGAAACTATCATGATGTATGCAAATGTATGCCTCTGCCAGTGTAGCAGGATATGCAATGATACTAGCGCGTCATGTAGCAATGATTAGGGCAAGGCCCAACTAGCATGCGGCTCATCGATCAAGCAAAAAGCATGTATGACATGAAGATCAAGTCATGAGAAAATGGATGTTGCATGGCAATGTATCTCGGAAAGGCTATGGAAATGCCTTAATAGGTAGGTATGGTGGCTATTTTGGGGAAGGATATAATGAGGTTTATGATGACAGAGCGTATCGTGCCAAGGATTTGGATGCACCGGCGAAGTATGCGCCAACTCTCGAGGTGAGAAAGGGCAATGCACGGTACCGAAGAGGCTAGAAAAATATGGTTAGGTGGAAGTGTCAACCTTCGAATACTCACATTAGTCCGAAGAACTCATGCACTTATTATCGGTAACTCTCAATCTAATTAGGAGGTTTCACAAAGATACAAGTACCCCGAGGAGGTGTGTATGGGGGTTTGGTTACCCTTGCGCATCCTCAACCCATGGTACGTGAGTGTACTCTAATATTCGATCCCTCCAAAGATTAGTGATCCATTTAGTAGCTAAAGTTCTCAACTATTTTGTAAGTTTTCGAAAATAAACACGGATTGCCCAAAATACGACATCTATCACTAATAGGCTAAAGCTCTTGACACCAAAAGTTCAGACATTACTCATGGCAATACCTCAAAACTATTGCAAGTTACTACTAAAATTAAATAGCAACCTCAATTACCTACTTTAAGTTAAGACACACAACTCAGTGCAACAGACAAACTCTCTTAACAAGATAAACGTGAAAACTCAAGAGAGTTTAGCAACCAACTAAACAAAAGCTCTTTAGAAAGAAAAGCATGAAAACTAAGAGCTAAACATGACAGTAGCTATTGAAAGACAAAGAACACACACAGCAAAGATAAGCATGAAAATCCTATGTTGTTTTCTAGGTTGAAGTGGAGCGTGTTTCTCTCCCACACAAAGAAAGCTGGGTTCTAACTCGTTATGAACAGCAAGCAAAGCTAAATAAAACTAAAAAGGAAACTAAGAGCAAGACGCTCAAGCATAGCACATAACGCATGAAGTGATTAAAATATAGTGGAACGAAAGACGAACTGATAATTGTTGATGGAGAAGGGGATGCACAGGGGCATCCCCAAGCTTAGACGCTTGAGTCTTCTTGAATATTTCTTGGGGGTGCACGGGGGCATCCCCAAGCTTGAGCGTTTGACCCTCCTGAATCTTTTTATCATATTCCCTCGCACACTTGAAAACTCCCTTCATACATAACTCATCATAATCTGATTAGCGAGGTTAGTACCCATAATAAAATAATTTTTCCTTGCTGGAAATAAAGATAATCTTGAAGAGCTACTGTTTCTCAAGATTGCCAAAAGGTTTTTGCAAAGAAAAAGCAAGCTCAAGGTTTGCAAAACGAAGAAAAGGCAAAACAGGACAGAATCTGTGAAAAACAGACCAGCAGGTAGTAAATAATTTTTTCGGGGCACTTCTGCCACTCAAATCAAAAAACTCAGAACAGACGCCCGAAAGCCAATTGTATAGAGCACGCTTTCAAAAAAATTCAGACCAAAAAGATGATCTGGTGATTTTATACGAATTTTTCTGTCCAAGGACAGAATCTGTTTTCTGGACTGCACGTCACAACTTTTGAACTTTCTTGCAATCGGAGGCTAAACTTGGCACAAAGTTGAAAAGAAAAGATACAATGATGATGCTACTGTACTAACAAACATCAAGACACAACAAAAGCAAAATAAAATTTTATTCGTTGTGGGCTGCCTCCCAAAAGCGCTTTCTTTTATGCCTTTAAGCTAGGCATAATGCAAAAAGAGAAAATCAAGTTTTATCAAGAGTAAGAGAATAGCTAGCCCGTGTAACGGACTCAAAAGGCAACTTAATCTTCTTTCTAGGGAAGTGTTCCATTCCTTTCTTGAGAGGGAATTGGAATTTTATATTCCCCTCTTTCATGTCAATGATAGCACCAACGGTGCGAAGAAAAGGACGTCCCAAAATAATTGGACATGAAGGTTCACATTCAATATCCATAATAGTAAAATCAACGGGAACATAATTGTCATTGACAATGATAAGAACATCGTCGATCCTCCCCAAAGGTTTCTTTATGGAAGAATCAACAAGACGAACACCAAAAGAACAAGGATCAAAAGGTTTCAATTTAAGCATATCATATATTCTTTTGGGCATAACGGAGGTACTAGCTCCAACATCACATAAAGCATAGCAAGAGACGTTATTCAACTTAATTTTAATCATAGGATCCCAACCATCTTCTAGCTTTCTAGGTATGGAGGCTTCTACCCTAAGCTTCTCCTCCCTAGCTTTGATGAGAGCATTATATATATGCTCCGTGAAGGCAAGATTAAGCGAGCTAGTGTGGGGATCTCTAGACATCTTGTGCAGAAAACTAATAACTTCAGAAAGGGTGCAATTATCAAAATCAAGGTCACTCTATCAAGTAAAGTGGTAGTGGTGTTCTTTAGGCTCACTTGTTTGGTAGCTTCTATGGTTATAGGAGTTTCTACGGTTGAGGTCATAGCATCACCATTAATAGGTCCAATGGGACTAGGAGTGCATTGGGTGCTAAGAGTTTGGATATCCTCAACAACTTGGATAGTAGCAACAGTGTGGTGGGTAGGAAGGCTCTTAATTCTATCTTCTTCCTCCTTTTCTCTAGCCCATCTCTCTTTAAGTTTAGCCATCATCCTAATGTTTTCATTAATTTGCACTTGAATATCATTCATAGGAGTGGTCTTCCTCTCCTCAAGAGGGGAAGTTCTAATTTTAAGCAATTCTACCTCATGGGCTAAATTGTCTACCTTCGAAGAGAGATTATCTAGTTTGTTTAGTTTTTCTTCTACACTCTTATTGAAGGCTTTTTGGATAGTGATAAAGTCTTTAAGCATAATCTCTAGTTCAGAAGTGGAGTTCCTGGTGCTAGGATAAGCATTGTTGTTCCCATAGGAATTAGAGGGGAACGGTCTAGGGTTGCTACCAAAATTACTCCTATAAGCATTGTTATTGAAATTGTTTCTAGAGATAAAGTTCACATCTACTTGATCTTGAGCAATCAAAGAATTTAAAGGAACATCATGAGGATCAATAGGAGATTTCTTGGAAAGTAGAGACATGATCAAGTCAGCTTTTTCATTTAGGGAGGAAATCTCCTCGACAGAGTTTACCTTCCTACCTGTTGGAGAGCGTTCGGTGTGCCATTGGGAATAATTGGTCATCATCTCATCGAGAAGTTTCGTGGCAGCACCAAGTGTAGTTGACATAAAGGTTTCTCCCGCGGCCGAATCTAACAAGTTCCGCGAGGTAAAGTTCAAGCGTGTATAAAAAGTTTGGATAACCATTCAAGTAGTCAAACCATGAGTAGGGCAGTTCTTGACAAGAGATTTCATGTGTTCCCAAGCTTGGGCAACGTGTTCATTATCCAATTGTTTAAAATTCATTATATTACTCCTTAGTTGGATAATTTTAGCAGGGGGATAGTACTTCCCAATAAAGGCATCCTTGCACTTGTCCCAAGAATCTATACTATTCCTAGGCAAGGATTGAAACCAGATTTTAGCTCCTCCTCTGAAGGAGAAAGGAAAAAGCTTAAGCTTAACAATATCACCATCTATCTCTCGATACTTTTGCATATCACAGAGCTCAACAAAATTATTTAAATGCAAAGCGGCATCATCTCCAGCACCGGAGGGTGCTGAAGTGGCAGGTGTAGTAATAGGCGTGCAGATAAAGTCATTGTTGTTATGACTAGTGAAGTCACACAACTTGGTGTTCTCGGTGGAACCCATAGCAGCAGCAAGCAAGATAACTTTTTTTGTGATTTTTGGTAAGGGACACTAAAGCAAAAACTGAAAGGTAAACTAACAAGACTAAAAAGCAAAGGTAATGCATAGCGTGCAACTCCCCTATCTTGAAGAGTGGAGTCCCCGGCAACGGCGCCAGAAACTTGCTTGATGGCTTCTCGCCCCTCGTTGGTTACCCTAAGTGGAAGGTTTGAGATGTAGCGTAGCGGCAAATTTCCCTTGGCAAAGATACCAAGGATCGAATCCCGTGAGACTCCGAGGGTCGACAAGAAGGTGTCAATGGCGCCAGAAACTTTTGCTTGACAGGACCTGCACACAGATACAAATAACTTTGCTCCCAACGAGTATAGAGAGGTTGTCAATCCCTCCGGCCTTGTCGTTTACAAAGGATCAAACGCAAGAGATAATAGTGATAGGTATGACTGCAACTAAAAAATAAGAACAGGAAGTAAATAGCGGGTGTGATTAGTGATGGTAATATGGACCGGGGTCCCATGATGTTCACTAGTGATGTCTCTCTCCCAAAAGAAGATAAAACAGCTCAGCGAGGTAAACAAATTACAGCTGGGCAATTGACAGGATTATGTGCGCAAACCAATGCTAACTATGCTGTAAAGAAAGGTAGAGGCTCAAACGCATGGGCGGTACGCCAAGGCAAGTAGACCGAAATCCATCTGCATCTACTACTAATCATCCACCTTGAGATATCTATCCAGAACATCTCGCTGGTGTTAAGTTGCGAGTCCCACCCAAAGTGTAAACTCAAAGCAACAGACGACTGCATTAAAAGAACTTTGCGTAAAGTAAACAATCCTTGCACCCGCAAGTACAAGCACCGTTGTTTTCCCCTTGTGGCAACAGCACATCCCCTAGACTCATGTTTCTGTCACTCAAACTAGTCATCGAGGGGCATGAACCCACAATCAAGCATAACGTTCCCTCTTGGAGTTACTACCTACTACTCGGCCAAAGCAATAAGAACATGCAAGAATTACTCAAGAACATAAATATAAAAGAGGTGAATCAAATATATTACTCACACACAATCTGAACATAATCTCACAATCCATCGGATCCCAGCAAACTCAGCAGAGCAACAACATAAAGATTACATATGTGCCTCGATCATGTAGGGCAGCTCACGAGGTCTAATCGATGAAGAACAAAGAGGGGAGGAGAACATCACATAGCTACTGGTCATGGACCCATGGTCCAAGGAAGACTACTCACAACTCATCCGGGAAGCGTCCATGGTGGTGGAGAAGCTCCCGGTGGTGGTTCTCCCCTCCGGCAGGGTGCCGGGAAGAGTTCTCCTGGTGCTCCCGATCTTGGAAACGCGGCGGTGGCGGAACAGAGATGAGATCGCGAAAAAGGGTTCCGTCCTCGAGGGTTTCGGGACGCGAGCATTATATATGCAAAAGGGGGTCACTAGAGGCGGAGGTGGGGCCCCAGGCGCCCCCCTGGCGCGGCCAGGGGTGGGGCCGCGCCGGGTGGCCGCCTGGGCCACCCAGGCTCCCCTCTGGCCCTGCCTTGTTTTTTCTGGAAGCTCCCGATACGCTGATTTTTCCTGTATTTTTCCCGGAATTTTTAGGGCACTTTTAATATGGGGGAAACCTGAAATAGAAAAACAGCAGAAAACAGGAACTGGCACTGTGGTGCACTGAGTTAATAGGTTAGTCCAAATATGATCAAAAGTGTATGGAAGTGCATAAATATCATAGCAATATCACACAAAAGAGGCATGGAGCAAACATAAATTATAGATACGTTTTGGACGTATCACTGCGACGTGTTGATCTTCCGAGGCGGGGCATGACCTTGGAAAGTGTGTCCGGCCAAATAGGATCAAGCGTGCTGGGTTATGTGGTGCACCCCTGCAGGGAAGTTAATCTATTCGAATAGCCGTGTCCCTCGGTAAAAGGACGACCCGGAGTTGTACTCTGACCTCATGACAACTAGAACTGGAAACTTAATAAAACACACCCAGACAAGTTCCAGATATAACCCAGTGATCGCTTTCTCACAGGGCGACGAGGGAAGGATCACCGGGTAGGTTTATGCTATACGATGTTACTTGGCGAACTCTTTAGCTACTCAAGAAGGAGGCTGCCAGAAGCTTTGGTACTTGTTACTTTTCCATCTACTCTCTTCTACTGCTGCAAGATGGAGGCTGCTTGAAGCGTAGTCTTCGATAGGATTAGCTATCCCCCTCTTATTCTGGCATTCTGCAGTTCAATCCACAGATATTACTCCTTTACCCATGTACCTTTGCATATGTAGTGTAGATCCTTGCTTGCGAGTACTTTGGATGAGTACTCACGGTTGCCTTGCTCCCCCTTTTCCCCTTTTGTCCCTTCTTCTCAGATGATGCAACCAGATGGTGGAGTCCAGAACCCAGAAGATCCCGAGGATGTTTCTACATGGAGTTCGGCTTTGAGGAGTAGTTAGGAGGTCCCAGGCAGGAGGCCTTGCCTTTTTTTATCGTTGTTACTTTTGTGCTAGCCTTCTTAAGGCAAACTTGTTTAACTTATGTCTGTACTCAGATATTATTGCTTCCGCTGACTCTTGTGTATTCGAGCTTATGTATTCGATCCCTCGAGGCCTCTGGCTTGTAATATAAATCTTCTATTATTTTAACTTGTGTCAAGAGTTGTGTTGTGATATCTTCCAGTGAATCCCTGATCTTGGTCGTACACATTTGCGTGCATGATTAGTGTACGGTCAAATCGGGGGCGTCACAATCAACTTCCATTTCTCGCACCCTTTGAACAAATTCCAATAATGCTCTAGTTTGAAGAATTTGCCTTCCGAAACTTCCATGTCTTTGTATCTTTGTTGGGCAATTTTGTCCTACATAATTTGAACAAAGTCAAATGATGCAACCATTTCATATGATGCAATATGACGGGCACAATTTGGGACATGAAAACGAACTCACATAGTCGGATTCCACGGTTCCACTTGGAGGTGCATTGCGTACTTGCTCCAAGCAATCTGCCCAACGGCTGCAAATAGGCTTGATCACGTCCCAACGCCCTTGGAGTGACCGAAAGGTGCGTGCAGTCTTATTGGGATACTTTTCCATCATGCGAAAGTATTGATCTTTGATCCTTTGCCAATACCTCTTGGCGGTTTGAGAAGTACTCGTGCATGCATCAAGAGACACCGCACTCCATGCCTTGATCAAGATTTGATTTTTCAAAATCGTGTAGTTCTTCGATCTCTGGCTTTTTCCACTTCTTGTTTGCGATTGCTCATACGCCCCCTCAACGAGCTCCTCCACTTATTCTTCACCACCATGATCATCCACGCTGCCCTCCGTTTCATTGTAATTGAATGCGGCGAACAGGGCTTGATCGATGTCAACGACGTTGGTGTCCAACAAGTTCACGAACTCGGCAGTTGCATTGTTCGAACCACCGCTACAGTGAACGACAACAAGTCACGAGCTATCACAAATGGCGAAAATCAAAGAAAATTGAAGGGACCAAAGAGGCATACCATCCGGCCATTTCGTCGAACACCTGGCTTGAAGTGGAATCAGCATCGTTGAGCGGCATTGATGGGCAACCTCTTTCCGGGGCGGAGGGAGAGTATGAAGGAGCCGGACTCTTTGTAGGAATCTTCTTCCGCTTTACGCCCGAGACCTTGCTGACCTTCACCGCTACCGGCCAGGATCGCGCAGCGGCGTTGGCGCCCAGAGCGCGGGCCTTCCCGACGGCGGTAACCGGATTCCCGCCCTGCACGACCACGTTGCCCTGTTGCTTCTGGGCAGGCGCAGTGGTGCCTTGGGCGGCGGCGGGGGCCAACATGGCCGACGACGAGATCCGCCCGTGGGGATTGAACGTGCGCGACCTCGACGGTGACCGGGGACAGCAGGGAGTCATCCATGGCAGCGGCAAAGGACTGCCGGAGAAGATGCCCCGAAGCGGGAGGTGGAGGGGGGCAATGGTGGGGGGGGGACGGCCACGCGGAAATGTCCCTCCCGCCAAATTTCACCGCGGATAGGGGCTGAGCTCGGGTTGTCCTGCCACCCCATGAAACTAGAGGCCGGGGAAGATCTTTGGTCGCGCCCCGCGGAATTTTTTACGGGTCAGACGCGTTTGCGGTGTCTGATCGGGCATAATTTTCCTCGCCGAGCCGTATTTTGGCAGTTATTTTGCGCGTCAGGGCGGGATGTGGGGTCTGCCAGAGATGCTCTTACTATGTAGGATGGACCATGGGCCAATCAGATGTCTGTTATCTCTCTTTCCCTGACGCCTTCATCTTTCCTTCTTTCTTTGTCCCGACCGCCTCTGTGTCGCCATGCCCGGCGACGTCGCTTGTGTTTGTCGTCGTCGCCATGTGAACTCAATAGGAAATCCTCGTGTGGATGAGTGAGGACAATGGTAGTTTTGCTCGTTCAAAGATAAGTGACAATCTAGGATTAAGGGTTAGGGATTTATGATTTGGGGATTTAGGGTTCTTCCAATTTACGGATTGATGACTAAGAGTATCTCCAAGAGCAACCTTATTTTTGGGCACACGATGGTTTTTGGGCACGAGAGGGAAAAAGTCGGCCTCCAAAAGTGGCCCAATCCAAAAAAAATATGGGGGGGGGGGAGGGGGTCAGCCCAAAATATAGGCTCCTAATGCAGCAAATATAGGGCAATTGGGAGGCTGCCCAAAAACGCGGGGCTTGTTCCTGAAGGCCGGCCGCGGCTGGATACCTTAGGATCCGCCCGCCCACCGGCAGTCGCGTGCCATGGCCGGCTCCTTCGACCCTGCCGCCGACCTCCATATGCTCACCGCCCTATTTTAGGGCAGTTGTTCGAACAATTTTGCTCCTATTTCGTGCTAAAAAAGTGTTTTGTGCTCTATTATAGGGATGCCATTTGAGATGATGATTGCTTGTGGAAAACAACATTTTTGAGCCCTGCATTTTTTACTCCAACATCTTTTCGTGTTTAAAAATAGGGTTGCTGTTAGAGATGCTCTAAAAAGAGGTGATGGTGCATCACTGCCTCCCAAATACATCATGTGATTGACATTCATCACAAATTAGTAAATGAAATTGAACATGGCATGAGTTAAATTAAAGGACCCATTCCTCTATGCAAGGCATGTTGAAAAAAATTGAGGTTCGGCTACTCTTAAAGTTGCCAATCCTATAGAATCAAGGCAAAAAAAGAAAAAAAACTAACTTGACGGAACTGAATCGACACCGCCACCGCAGGCAGATCACTTCCGGCCGCCTGCATGTGTAGATCTAAATCGAGGTAGGGGCTCGCGCCGTAGTAGGATGGCACCACCACCAATGACGAGCCGCCAAATATGGCGGCCCCGCCGCTACATGAGCTAGTATTTGGGGACATGGAGAGAAGGGGGGGACTACGTCCTATGTGGCAAGTCAAGAGAGAGAAAACAGCTCTGTCGGGGAACGAATCCACGAGCACCTATGGGACCGGCGGACCGAGCCCCTTTCGGTTCGGCGGGGGCGAAGATCGCACGAAGAGCGGATCGAGGCGAAACACATGAGCAGTTTACCCAGGTTCGGGCCGCACGGATGCGTAAAACCCTACTCCTGCTTTGTGGTTTGTATTGAGTTCTTGCTCGGGAGCGCTAAGTGCTACAGTACACACCAGCAGCTAACGAGACCGAGCGTGAGTGTTCTCCTCCCCCCTCTACGTTGCGCATGGGCCTCCTTTTATATGCTCAAGGGGTCACCGACAGGTGGCAACGTAGACAAGGGTAAAAATGGAAAGGTGTTACGGTTGGTACAACTACCTGTTACAGTGTATCATACCTAACTCTAACGGCAGGGGACAAGGGCATTGAATGCCCATCTGCGTCGCCCAAATAGTGCAAAAGGGACCGTCAGGGACGCCACCGCTCGCCACGATGGCAATCTTGTCAGCACCGCTTGCCACCGCGCACCGCTGGCTGCACAGCCTCCCGCCACGTACACCTGGAAAGGTCCTAGAGCGACACGTTGGTGGATGTGCTGGAGCGCGGGTATAGAGTGGTAGCTTGCCGCAGCAAGCGCCTTGCCGCGGTCGTTGTCTTGTCGCGTCCGGGAGTTCGTCGCTCACCGGGCCTTGCCGGGACGCGCGGCGCGTCGCGGCAAGTCCTTGAGATGCCTTGGTTGGCCTTCCCGGCAAGCTCCTCTTGCCGGGGTCTTGTCTCCTTGGCTTGAATACTTTGTTCTTGAATGGCTCCAAAGAAACCACGGAGGACCTTGGCGGTCACCCGGCAAGCTTTGCCGCGGGATGCTGCGACTGCCCGTGCACAAATTCGGGATACTAGGGTACCCCTACTCTAGTACACCGACAAGCTCCCACGTGGTTTTTTCACAGAAACTAGGATTTGAAAGAAAATTACCTCATTTTGAGACTCCAAGGACCAATTGTTTATAAAAAAATATTTTTTTGACTAGGTTTATAAAAAATAATCTTGATATACCGATACTATACTTTTTCGGTGAACTTGAAAGACGAAAATCATCTTCAAGAAAGAGAACCTAGGGTTCCTTCGCCACCCGCCAGGCCCGCCGTTCCGCCTGTCTTCGGTGGCCCCAGGGTCATGGCGGTGCGGTGGACATCGGCCCTTTCCGGAGGGAGGGACCTTGCTCCGTTTTGTGTGTGTGTTTTTGTGAGTTCCTTTAGGATTCGTGTCTTACTTTGGGAGACGAGGTGGTGTCGGCTCCCTGAAAATGAAGTAAAGTTCATC
>LR738711.1:876036954-876093405 GCA_902687465.1 Secale cereale | reverse complement strand
CCCTCCCCCCGCGCTCTGGTGATGCGTCTAGCGTCATCCAAGGGTATCTGAGGAGTTTCTCTGGCGGATCTCGCGGGACGGTTGGTGGTGGTCTTCAGTGTATCCCTTTGGAAATCTTTGTTCGTATGTCTACATGTTAGATCATTTCGATCTATACATCTGTTCATCAACGACAGTTACTGTTCTGGTGTGCTTGTCTTGCGGAGGCTTAGCACGACGATTTCCCGACTGTATAGTACAATTAATTTGGCCCTGCTCCGCCGAGGGAGGGTGGTGACGGGTACACACCTTCGGCTCGTTGTAGTACTTGTAGTCGTCGCCATGTGGTCTATAGACATGGTATACGTTTTGTTATTTCCGTGTTCTTTGCACTTCGAATTGATCGGATGTTTTCTATGAAAAAACGAAAAACGTAATTTTGTCTTTCTTCTAAAGCGAGGCAAGGGAAATTCGAATTCTTCTACATGTGCAATGCGTGTGTGACGTACGGCGAGGCCGAAAGAGATTCCCCTCGTTGCACAGATTCAGGGATATGCCTGCGCACGCGAGGGCCTGTGCAGTAATGCGGTGGAGTAGGGCCACATGATGCTGCCCAGTCTCCGTGTCTACCTCGCGTGGCAGCAATTAAACAGCTGGACCTGGACGGATCGGTCGGGACAATACCAAAATCCGGTCCTATTCCACCCTCCGGCCACGTCCTCTCGCCCTCTGCTTGCCGTTGCTGTGGAATGTTTCAG
Organism: Secale cereale; assembly: GCA_902687465.1. Lineage (NCBI taxonomy): Eukaryota > Viridiplantae > Streptophyta > Magnoliopsida > Poales > Poaceae > Secale > Secale cereale. The sequence goes on along the minus strand of LR738711.1, from coordinate 876,092,668 downwards.
TCCGCCGCGCGTGCGTACCGACGTCGCCGATAAAATTTGAGGTCGAAACTGAACATGTGTCCCTCTCTCGATCGCCAGCCCGGGCAACGCCGGTAACCATGGCCACATTCCCGCCTACATCATCAGCAGGACAAAGAATGTGCCAAGCTCCAGTTTGGCACCACCACCATAGCTTAGGCCAGGAGCGTGCAACCACGCTAACAGTACAAGTTTGGCGCCTGTTCCCCAGCCGTACACAACACCTTAACACACTGCGTTGCTCCCAAACCCAACGAAATTGACCACCTAAGACATAATTAACGATAAGACTTAATACTCTAGTGCTTGTCTGGGAGTTAAACTAACTAGGATGACAGCATCCGGACAAAACTTGCCTGCTCCCTCCCTATGCTCCCATCCGTGCTCCCACTTCATCCTACGGCTGTCATTTCTCCTTTTTCCTTTCTAATCTAATCATCGCCCCCCTGATTTTAAGGGGGTGGGGCCGGGCCTAATTTTGTTCCAATCAAATCAAGCCACGTACGCGGAAGCACGGATGGGCACACACGGGGAGCAGGCAAGTTTCGTCCACAGCATCCAGCCAGGGCCAGCGCCCAGCGGTGCCTAGCTCCCATTTGGCCGGGACTTCTTTTTTTGGAATCGAGAGAGACGAGACTCGAAGGGCCGGCGCATATGACAGCATCGTCTTAATCTAATCGCAATGCACATCAGTGGCATGTGCGGGCGCATATGACGATGTTCCCCGGGCTCTGCACGTACGGCATCGCCCGGTTTTTAATGGAGGGCGACCGGTCGAGAGGTGCGTGGTGGAGGCTCTGGCCTCCAGCCTCCGGGTGCACCACGTCGACCATCCCTTCCGATCCGCCGCATGTGCGAACGACGGGAGCAGCACGAGACGCCATTGCGCCGTACGGGCATCGCATTGGTGAGGTGGTTGCGGTTGTAGAGCACGAGGCATGACGGACTTGCTAGCCTCATTTTGTGTGTGTGTGCGCGCGCGCTAACGCGGGATAGCTGCCGCAGTGGTCGTGGCCATGAATAGGTCACGAGCGTTCATGCCAGCACGCTCAAGCTAGCAGTGGCCGTGTTCTGCCCGTGGCCATCAATAGGCTGCCGCAGTGGCCGTGTTCTGCCCGTGCATGCAGATCGCCATCGGAGGACGCCTGGCCAGACCAGACACCAGGGTGTTCGGTCGCTCAAGCTAGCCGCAACAACATTTCGATGGTGCAATGAACCCCTACTTTGCCACAGCTGTTTTTTTCCTAAACACCGAGTGTAATGAAGGCATACATATGCACGTATGAAGTGTGCAATTTTTTTTAGCATCAATACAGACGCAAGTGCTCATATTCACGCGCATACACTCACCCCTGTGAACACACACACGCATACCATACCCCTATGAGCACCTCCGAGAGACTGAGCCGGCATATCATCTTGAGATTTACGAAGTCACCGTAGTCGCCTCGTCGTCGACGAGAACGTCTTCTCCCACTGAAAGCGCGTCGCCGGAAATCCTGAAATAAATCCAGGAATAACGCGAGCACCAGGATTTGAACCCTGGTGGGTTGGGGATACCACTGACCTAATCATCTCAACCACAGGTTGGTTCGCGTGTGCCATCTTTTGTTGAGGACTATGCGCAGACGTTAATGAACAGTTATATCCCCAGCCAATCAGGGTTTAAATCCTGGTGCTCACATTTATCCTGTATTTATTTTGGTATTTTCGGCGATGCGCGTTTAGTGGAAGAATACGTTCCTCTTGACTACGAGACGTCCACGGCGACTTCGTAAATCTAAAAATGATATGCCGGCTCAGTCTCTCGAGGTACTCATGGAGATAGGGTGTGCGTGTGTGCGTTAATATGGGTGAGTATATGCACGTATGTATGAGCGTTTGCATCTTTACTATGTTAAAAAAACATTATTTTCAATAATCCCACATACAAGGAGCAGGTCAATCGATCGGCATTACTAATTAACAATATCTATCTATATAGGACTAATGGCAGGTTACATCGATCCTTTGGCGAAATCATGTGGATTTTCCTTCAATGGGTCTGGTATATGCTCCAAAAATCACTGGGTATCAATTAGTGTGAGCATTCATTCAGGAAGAGAGCTACCGCCACCATGAGAGAGATATATATAGTGGACGTTAAAGAACCGTTAGTGGCCTAACTAAATGGTGCACATGGGGGCTCAACAGAAAGCACTTGTTATTGTCATCTAACCTTAACAAACCATACTCATGAATCATTCATTGAAGTCGTTTGACTTGAAAAAGGAATGGCTAGGCAATGACCCAAGGACAGAGACGATCAACGGGAAGCATGGCCGTTCGAAGAAGAGCAGTTCCACAACGAACAAAAAAGGTGCTAGTACTGGCAACAAATCATTGGATGCTTTTCTTTTTGCGAAATAAGTCATTGGATGCATTGACGCTCACGTGGCCATAAATCCGTTACAAAGCCTTCCATTGACATGGCACTCTTGTTTTCTTTTGTGACGGAGAAGAAATAGAGAGATTAAAGTGAATAGAGTGAGTCCTGAAAAAAAAGTGAATAGAACCATTTGTACTGATGGTGAGTTGGGTATTTATATCTCCTCAATAGGCATGTACATATGTCGGTTACAATGATTGTATCCATTCTAAGAGGCATGACGCCCCTTCGGTATTGGCAGCTTTTGGGCAACGCTAACTACATGTAGTTAGTCTATAGGAAAACCTAATTGCTATGTTGGCCTAAAACTGACACCAACTTCTATAAATGCTAATATTTTCTAGCACCCCTCCTTGAACAACGTTGTTTTATTAGCTTCGTTGCCATGAGAATCGCCATATATCTTGAGTGTTGGAAAGCCTTGCATTTCCTTGATAGTCCCTGACCTTGAAACTTCGAGGATCTTTGGTCTTGTGTCCTTCGAAAATCATGTGTGAAAATATAAGGGAAGCTATCTGAACTTGATACACTATTGGTGTAAATAATTGTCTCGTGAAAACATATATGAGAAATTCATTGGAAAACCCATGGGAAAAGAGTATTCCATTTATCGAATGATAATTAATAAGTTTAGTTCCAGGATATTTCTACCCCCGAAACTTTACAAATTTCATAGTTGTCTCATACCAATGCCATGCATGAATGCATTTTTTACAATGCAGTTGTTGGTAAAGACCTAGTAAACAAATATGTAAGATTGTAACAAGATTTTGTTTGCAAAATGTCAATTTCTCCACTTTTCTGTAATTCAAGAGGAAAAACAATTTTGGACCAATATGTTGTGTGATACTTTTAATATACCCCATATGCATTTGAGCAACACATGCAACATTATCCTCATATATAATGGTTAATGCTTCTAATGAAACAGTACCGCATGATGTTTGAATAACAATCCATTTCAAACTTGGGGTACTACCCCGGGCTGTTACAACTAGATAGTACTCCCACCGTCCCAAAATAAGTGACTCAAAAATGACTCAACTTTGTACTAACTTTAGTACAAAGTTGAGTCACTTTTGAGTCACTTAAGTTGAGTCATTTTTGAGTCACTTATTTTGGGACGGAGGGAGTATTCGGCTTCTTGCTTGGTCAAAATAGCTAGTATACTACTACTCGAAACAGCTAAGGGCTTGTTTGGTTACTTGCATGGATTTTAGCCTCCTTGCATGTGTGGTCTGGTGGGACCTGACTGAGTGAATACAAAATAAATGTAAATAGTTTGGTTGCATGCATCCCCCCAAATCCCAACCTCGCTGATAGAAGCGCGCGCACACACACAGAGACAGGTGTTTGGTTGAAAGCCTCTGCTACCCAGCTGCAAAGTGTTGTTGTTTTGTAACATACAAGACATGCAATGTGGTAACCTCTTGTTCGATTCGACAGTACTAACAAAAACAAATTAATAGGTATAGCCATGATGCCGATAGTCTTAAACATACCGACCTCTAGGGATTAACCACACCGAGTCTTAAATAAACAACCACTACTAACAAAAACACATTAACATATCAACACAAGTGCTTCGGCGTGCTTCTTGCACCTAGCCACCACCTCGTTGTCGGAAAGGTCGAAGAGGATCACTTTGAAGTTGTCAGGAATAAACACCTTGAAGGTGACGAGGAATCTGATCTTTAGTTGGTGGGCAACTACGAAGACGACCCACCCTTTATCAAGGGTGAGCCTATTGTTGATCACCCGGAGCATGACCCTCCAACTACAGTCGTTGTACATCCTCTACATGAATTCCACTGGGACGATGGCCATGTTGAAGTTACTCGGGATCAACAGACACTCCAATTTAGGTACCAGAATGACCTTGGAGAAGTGTGATGGGCCTATGTCCTTATAAAACTGGTCGTAATTCCTCAGTTGAGGCCTCTTGGCGGCGCTGCCCTACTCCACCTCCTTGCCCTTCGAGTTGTTACCCTCCTCCACCTCCTTTCCCTTAGAGCAGTTGCCCTCCTCCACCTCCTAGCGCTTCAGTCACTTGCCCTCGACAGCATTGCCGGGACGAGCTTATCGGCAGAGAACTGCATTGAAATTGAACAACGAAAAATGTGACCCTATATTAACTATGCACATGGTAAGATCTGAGCAATGTGCATTGGTATGATCAACGCACCAATCATAGCAATGCCCATTGCCTTGATCAGAGCAAGCCAATAAACGCAAAGAAGCTATGATCATATAGCAAACACATTGCATGCACACATTAGCAAGCATGTAGCATGCACTGGTCATGCACATTCTACTCAAGCGATCATGCCAACCCTACATATAGCATGCACACATCCTAAGCAAGCAATCCTAGCAATCCTACACTCATGATAGCAATCCAAGCAATCTTAGTAATCCTACCGATCCTAATAATTATTAGAATCATAGTAGTCGTAGCAATCCTAGCAATATTATTCATCATCGTATTAATCAAAATCATTTGGAGGCAAATCGAGTTGAGTTGAATCAAATCAACTGCCCAAAAAAACTAACTAGCCCAAAATCGAATTTGCGGAAGAGAGATGTGTACTTACCAGGTTCACGTGCCACCGAAAGGAACTTTGGCCGGAACAACAACTGGACGCAACCAATGACTCCGACATTTTCGCCGTCGAGGTATTGGGCAGAACAACGACTGATGTGGTCGAGGTATTGGGCGGGTACCATTGGATTGGGCCGGTGCGACCGAAGAAAACCCTCATAGGGAAGTGGGGATCCCTGCACCGGCACCCGTAACAACCATCAAATGGTGGACAGAGATGAAACGGTCATGCAGCCGGTGTTTGCCGCCGGTGCTCGCTGTCCAGATCTTGGCTCCTATGATGCTTGTTGCCGCCTTTGACCGATGAAGAGAGAGGATAGCGAACGGTGAGGAAGTCGTGAGAGGGTTTATGGCGTCGCTTCAGGAAATAATGTGGCATCTCAACCGCATGCCTTCCTAGCGCTCGCTCAGGCATGGCTCGTTGAAAATATCTATTCTTCGATTCACTAGGCTTTGGGTTGCTTTGAGTTTCATGCGATGCAGGCATATATTACGTTGACACTCAAATCGAACATACAAAAACTGTATCCCTTCAGCCTGACCCAGAGAATGCAGGCAAGCAAACAGATCTTAACTGTACCACTAATCGAGTGGTACACACAGTTTGCAGCGAGGAGACTGCAGGGCCGTACAACGAGTCGCTGCTAGAGAAGCCTAGCCCGTGGTCAACTTGGGCAATACTGGCCTATTTCCGGCTTAAGCAGTCCCCGTCACGCGTGGAAACTAGCAGGGGGGACGGGCCGGTGGGGCACGCACGCACGGACGTACGTGGACGTCGATGGATCAGGAGAAGCGCGCGTTTAGCCAGAGATCGACCATGACATCTTCGTCTCCACCGCATCGACCGTTGGCAGCAGGCATGCAGGCATGCTTAACCCATGCAGCGACTGGTCCTCCCTGCTAATCTGAAAACCAGGCAGAGCACGCTGGTAGCCTGGTACTGCAGGTGAAATACGAATTCCCGTGTGTGCAGCAGCGTGTTTCACCAAGTACGGCGACGTCGACGTCGACGTTGAGAGAGAGAGAGAGAGGGAGATTCCTTGCTTCCACGGATCCAGGGCTGTGCCTGCGCCTATGTGATGCGGTGGACTTGATTAGGGCCACATGGCACGATGCTCAGTCTCTGTGTGTGTGGTCCTGTTTGGATACTCTAACACAGTTAGAGTTAGAATTATTTTCTAACCCACTCTAACTCAAATAAGCACCTCTCCACCGGGATAGTTGGGTTAGATGAAACTAACCCACTCTAACCCTACCTGTTTGGATACTTTTGGGTTATTTAAGCTCCCAACTAACCCAAACTAGCTCTAACCCATGATCCAAACAGGGCGCGTGTCCGCCTTGCGTGGCGTGGCAGCAGTTAAACAGCTGGACGGGTCGGACGGGACGATAACAAAATTCGGTCCCTTTCCACGCTCCGGCCCCGGGAGGGAGCACGCCTCGTCCTCTCGCTCTCTCTGCCTGCCAGTGCCATGCCCGTTGCTGTGGGATGTTTCAGTCCCGATGCCGTCGATAAGACTGAGGTGCAGACCGAGCATGCAGTCCAGGCGTCCCTCTCTCCATCGCCTGGCGACCCAGCAGCAGTAAACTCTTGCTCTCCTGTGGCAGCGTTGTTTCACACAGTGAAATTCTGAATGCCGGGGATGCTTGATGGTAATAGGGACGTAGGGTACGTAGTACAAAATGGCGAGTAGTATGCAGTGAAGCTTGGGCATCGCTCCACATAACGTTCTGTGCTAGAAAACGGCCAGGCATGGCCCTCCGCAGTGACCACGTCGCCGCCTACATCAGCAAGCAGCAGGAGGACAAAGAATGTGCCAAGCACAAGTTTGGCACCACCACCACGACCACCATATAGCCATTATCCAGGCCAGGAATGTGCAGCCGGGCCAACAGTACAAGTTTGGCGCCTGTTCCCCGGCCGTACACACCTCCTTAACACACTGCTACTAGCTCCCAAACCGACCCAACCAAATTGACCAGCCAGGCACACATAATACCATGACAGCATCCAGCGGTGCGGTGCCTCCAGGCTCCGCATTGGCCGGCCACGACTTCTTTTTTGGAACCAAGACAGACAAGACCCCAAGAGCACAGCATCAGCCTACGCTCGCAGCGCACATTAGCAAGCATGTGAGGGCGCATATGACGATGTCCCCCGGGCTCTGCACGTACGGCATCGCCCGGTTTTTTAATGGACGGCGACCGGCCGGCGCGTGGTGGTGGCTCTGGCCTCCAGGCGCCCGGTGACCAGGTGCACCGCATCGCATCGATCATATCCTCGGGTCCGTCACATGCGGTCATGTGGAGACGGAGCGGGCGGCACGGGGCGCGGTGGAGAGCCACGCCGCCATTGATCGAGCGGTACGGGCGTCGCACTCCCTTGGCGAGGTGGTTGCAGAGCGCGAGGCACGAGAGACTTGCCAGCCCGGGCCGTGGCAGCCAATCTGAATTTTCAGACCTGAATCTCGTGGGCGGCTGTTCTTCAGGACTCTTCACGGACGCACGGCAGAAAACGATCTGGTTCGATCCCACAACATACAAGGAGCAGGTGAATAGATCGGGGTCACCAAACACCAAATTATCATCCATCTACAGGGAGAAATGATGATCGGTTGCGTAGATCCCTCGGCGAAATCATGTCGGTTTCCCTTCAAGAGAAGGACTGTTACATGATCTATGAATCATTGGGGTGTCAATTAGTGCCGGCATTCATTCAGGAAGGGAGCGACTCCTACCACGAGAGAGAGATATTTAGTGGACGTTAACGAACAGTTAGAGGCACTGGTACCAGAGCAGAGCGTACTTAAATGGTGCACATGGGGGCTCAACGGAAAGCACTTGCCACTGTCATCCAACCTTAACAAACCGTACTCATGGAGCATTCATTGGGGCCGTTTGACTCGCTAAAGGGAATGGCTGGCCAATGGCCGAAAGACACAGACGATCGATTGGAAGGATGAGTAGTAGTACTAGCTTGCATCTCTTTTGGACTTGGATAAAAAGATGGGAAAAGGCGCCCATGAAGTACACCTGCTAGAGCATTTTAACACCGCAACGAACAAAAAGTGCTTGCAACGGCAACAAATCATTGGACGCATTGACGCCCACGTGGCCATAACTCCCGGAAGAAAGCCCTGCCATTGTCACAGCACTCCTGGTTTTCTTTCACAACCAATGTAAAAAAGACGCCTATGTCCTGGAGATATCTGAAAGAAAAAAATCCTGACAGGCAAAGTGGCACATAACATACAGAAGCAATTTATAAGCCCAGACCAAAACGAGGATCCTTTTGACCTGTTTCTGGGCTCAATGCAACACCCAAAACAATTTGCATTTCAGTGCTGCCACTCAAAGCAACTACTAGCAGGAAAGACCGAAATGTAGCAGGAGAATCAAATTATTTCCAGTAGCAGCGGCAAGTTAGCTGCTCAGTCAAGAATGTTGCTGGACCTTACTTAGACAAGAGGAAATAGTCAAGGCATGCAAGATGCAACATATATACATGATTACATGCTACTGAATCCTGATCCCTCCCCTTGCCCCCTCTCCTCCCAAAATCCACCCCAATGCCTACCCTAAGCAGCTACAGTAATTTTGCCTCTCGAGCACCCTTCCTCATTTTCCAGTATAGTAAGAACACAAGGTCACAGGTCCAAAATACAATCCGCGCCGCAAGTAACGTTCCTAGCTCACTTATCATCGCTGGTTAAGCCCCGATTATAGCAGCCAGATCCTCTTCCGATGACGTTTCAGGTCTGACAATCTCTTCAGGCGAATCATCCAGCAGATCGTCCTCGGCCTCCGGCGTTCTAGGCGGTTCAGTTTGGATCAATCTCCTTAGCTCCATCTCCAGTTCTTTTGCAACACTCTCATTTTTAGTAAGGAAAGATTTAACGGCATCTTTACCATGGAACTGCTGTTCGTTGAAAGAATAGTACGCGCCCCCGGTCTTTTTAACAAGCTTGTGCTTTAACCCAAGCTCGAAAAGCTCTGAGCTGCGGCATATTCCTTTTCCAAATTCCAGCTCAAACTGTGCAGTCCTGAACGGTGGGGCATGCTTGTTTTTCACAATCTTCACAGTAACCTGACTTCCTATAATCTGCAAACAAAATTCATTGTCATCATTTCCATGAGATTGTTAGATAAGCAGCGTGTATAATGATTCACATCTCACATACCATACGAGGAACCTAATCTGCAAGGGTCATTTATTTTATTTTACCCATTGATGGCATGGCTTAATATTCAATTCACTGCATTGATAGCAAAAGACAAGCCCCTAAGAGTTACATGTATATAGCATGTCTAACAGAAATTCAGCACACGGAGACGATTATAAAATGTCTCATGCAGACATGACCCTCAAAAGAAGTCAGTTTTGAACACTAACAGCAACATGTTAAAAGTATCAGTCAATTTAAAAAAAACAGCTAATGTTAAGGATATATGAATTAGTAAATTACCTCTTCACCTTTCTTTACCATGCCAATTCGCCGGATGTTCAGGCGAACTGAGGCATAAAATTTAAGGGCATTTCCACCGGAAGTGACCTCTTGTGGCCCTCCAAATCCTCCACCAAACGTCTGTACCTTAGACCTGATCTGCAACATGTTCAAGGATACAAATTATTAAAAAAAAAAAATGTGAAGCGAAAAGACTGGAGAGGTTATTGCAATGCCAAACATGGGAATTTTCAGGAGAAATGCAGGATGAATGTGCATAATAAAGATGACCATCTCCAATTAATCATGCTGAACAAACAGAGGATCAAGAAGAACCAGTTGTGTTGCTATAAAGAATGGAATGAAGTACATATACTTTAATGTTTCTTAATCTTCATAGAAAAATATTTCCTAGCTTTAGTAAAATTAAAATGGCTATCAAGACTTATTGACTTAGTTGTCTACTCACCATTGAGCCACAGAACGAATCTAATGCCAACTTAGAAGTAAAAAACTCGAAGAAATGGCCATATAATCAATACCTGATTAATAAATACCAAAACTGTCTGGGATAGTGAAAGAGAATGGCTCAGCTTGCGAAGAGCTTGACTCATCAGTCTGGCTTGGAGAGCCACATGTGCATCACCCATCTCTCCATCAAGCTCGGTCTTGGGGACAAGAGCTGCTACCTGCACAATAGAATAAGATGAGTAATGTAGGAAGAATTTTGGTTATTAAGATTGAGTAGCATGTTTAAAGTATGAACTTGACAATGCACTAATTTAAGCAGTATTGTAATCATGATTAAGTAGAAACTAATTCTGCTATGAAATAGTAGAAAATCAGATGGGAAGAGCTGCTAGATGGTCAAGGTCTTACACTGTCAACAACAACAACATCAACAGAGCCACTTCGAATCAGAGTGTCTACAAGACTGAGTGCCTGCTCAGCAGAGTCTGGCTGAGAGAGAAGTAAATTGCTGGTGTCGACGCCAATTGACTCTGCCAGAGTTGGATCCAAAGCATGCTCTGCATCTACAAATGCACAATAACCTAGAAACAAGACAAACAAAAAATATAAGAATAGTCAAGTTAAATTTCAGAAACCACAACTATGCCTATAAACTTGATGCAATTAAACTAAGATTTAATTCCTTCAACAAGTTATATAGCGCAAAGTAAAAATGTATGGCTTATAATAATGAAACAAAGTAAATCAGAATTATGGAAGAGCTTCCCTTCATGGACTCTTGACTTATCTTCATATTACGTACTCTTATGCATAAAATTGGATTTTCGTCACATTCCATGCTCTAAGCATAAAAGAGCATGTATCATATCAGATGCAAACAGAAAGGTCCAAAATTAAATACACTGGATTACTAATGTACATCACAGATAATTTGGGAATTGACATCAAAAGAAATTTAGTGTGACAACTTTTAGCCAACTGTTTGAATAGTTTTGGGTTTAATAAGCAGGTTTGAGAAGCAAGTAGCAACACATGCCCAAAACAGAATTAACAATATATCTTAAGGTTTACGTTATTAAGCAGTTGCAGGTTAGCAGAACCTTTATTGATGCATTGCTACATCAACAGCAGTTGAGTAAATAATATTGCTGAATCACCATCTGGTCAGTCCTATACGAACATGCTACAAAATCCACACTTGCTTCCATAGACTGAAGGAGAACACAGAAGGGTGCCACTTTTCTTTAGTACTAGTAATTAGCCAAGCAAAGGAAAACAGAACATGAAAGGAAGTCAGATTCAAAGTTTTGGGCTTACCACCGTCGCTAAGCTTTTGTGCTTCTGCAATAACGTGAAGAGCAAGAGTTGTCTTCCCTGAAGCCTCTGGGCCGTAAACCTCTACCACACGTCCCTGCAAAGAATAATGGCATGCCAATTTTACAAAACAAAATACATCATTGCAAGAAAACCATAAACATGACTACTGACTAAAGTCAAATGTAAAAGAACAATTTTGTGGTACCAAGCAGATTACAAACTGCAACATAATCAACATCAAAGAGCTTCCACTCTGAAGAACATCTGTAACTGTATGGGAATGTGTACCTTTGGAAGCCCACCAATTCCCAGTGCCATATCCAAAGAGAAAGATCCGGTAGACACAACAGGTACTTCTCTATGACCTTCAGAGCGGCCAAGCCACATTATTGCTCCTTTCCCAAACGAAGTTGTTATTTGATCAATGGCCTGATGTAAAGCCAAGTCTTTCTTTGACATATTCTCCTCACCGGAGTCGGTTCCACTTGACTTTGACTTCTTTTTCGCTGAGCATACAATAAGAGACGAATCAGTAAATGATTCAGTATGTAGTACGAGTGGAACATAGTTGGACCAAATCATGCAGTGCAGGTAACAGTAAGAAGTACTAGGAAATGATTCATTAGGTGGTAGCAATGAAGCATAATGGAAGATAAGCAAGTAATCATGCAACTGAATTTCCTAAAATTATTTGTAGGTCCAAATATCAGTTCAAACAACAAAATTAAGCAGTTATAACTCGATCCACACATTGCCATGCTCAGAATACATGATAGAATATGTGCAAGAACATACGAAGAAATGATGTCTACAACCTTTAGATGCGAAATCTCGGCAATGAAAGGTAGAGCCACAGATCCCCTGCCTATAGGCCTGCAGAAATGTTAAACCATTAGCAACAACATATCAGTATTCCAGTGTTCCTAGACCACTGATTCTTATGAAATTGTCCCACATAAATCAGCATCCTTTTATAGCCCATTAGGGAGAGACACTTAGTGAACTCTAGTGCACTACCACGTTTCCTTCAGTGATTCTTCTGAACGCTATCGTGTGTGATACATTTTTTCCATAGATTTTATTTTATCCTAACGGATACCAGCATACCAGAAAGGCGCTGCAAACAAACTCTTGCTACAACTTGCAAGGATGAAGAATGTGTGGGACTAATCTAGTCCTAGAAAAGCAGTTAATTCAGGATTCCATCACGGGTAAATCAAAATAAAGCGGGCGACACATTTATGCGGTACTAGCAAATTGCGTTTTCAAACGGAAAGTGCAAAACAGGGGATGACACCTTAAAACAAATCGGTAGAAAATGGTGATTAAAACGGCGCCATCTGGTGAAATACACTAAATATGAAGCGGGTTTACAGGCTCGCGCGATGTGAAATCGATAAAAACAGGAGAAATCGGGCCCCCAAAAAAAGGAACGCAACCGATCAAACTCCGAGAACAGAGCAGGGCTCCGGCATCCGATCACTGCAGCGGAAGCATTGAGCCCGTCCGGTCAGGCTACGCGCTGCTAACCCCCCACACACCCGAAAATGAAAACAGCGCGCGCTTATTAGAGCTCACAGCGGAGAGGGCGGGGGCAGGGAGAGTTTCGACCTCGGGGCAGGAGGCGGTGGCGGCGGAGGCGGCGGAGGCGATGGCCCGCCGCAGCGACGCGCGCCTCAGGAGGGTCGCCATGGATGGCTGGTGGCGTCGGCGCGCTCGGCGGTCCCCGTCCCCTGCAGCCGCGAGGGGAGGATTTGGGGAGGGAGGGGGGACTAGGGTTTAGGGTTTTGCGCGCTCGGTTTTTTTCCTTTTTGCTCGGTGTTTTCGGCCGCCTCCTCCTCCTTTTGTTTTGCGCTTCCGGTTCCCCGTTCTCGGGCGACGGGAAGCGCGAGCGAGCGCCCCACTACTGGCCCGCACACCATGGGGACCTGCGACGACCAGCGTGGGACCCACTTGTCTGCGACTACGAACTGCCCGAGACCTGTGTGGACCATGTCCGCGGAAGTGGTTTTTTTTTAGGCAAGCGTCCACGGAAGTACGACTTCCTTTTTCTCCCCTCCCCTGGAACTACAGGCCCACGCACAGTCAAACAGCACAGCCGCTTTTTCTGGATTGGAAGGCCCAGTAAGAGGCGGGAAATGATCTAACTGACCCATACGGCCCGGCCCGGCCCGATCCAGCCAGTACCTTCGTCTCCCTCGGCCTTGCCACTTTCTGGTTTCGAGCGAGATCCGGCTCCCCTCTTTGTCCACGTGGGTTTCGCGTGAATTCCCCCGTGGTTCTCCAGGGACTGTGCCCCAAACCGTCAGCTTCGGAGAGGCTCGCTTTGAGTGAGATCCAATTCTTGGCCCGCCATTGCTGCGGCGCCCGCGTCCGTTCCCAGCAACAGGAGGAGGCCTCTGTACATGCCCGTCATCTCCCCCCCTCCTTTCTCGCTCGCGCCAGCGCCGGCTGCTCCCGCGGCGTCGCGAGCTCGCTGGAACGGCTTCCCGCACCACCGGCGTTTGCGAGGTATTCCGAGCTCGCTTTCTCTGAAGTTTGTATGTCTTCTTTTGTGCTTCCAGTCAAGAGTCAACTATATACTGTTGGTGTGGCATTGGCGACTTGTCGCTGATGGTGGATCGCCCCATTCGCCGTGCTCTGGAATGGATACGCTTGAGGCTGAAACTTAGAAATATTCTGCGTATTAGATTTGGTATCCGGGTTGCCTCTGAAGCTCCCGTTTGAGCTGGACTCAAATATGCAGTGCAGATGCGAATGGACTAATCTAGACTGTTGTCTTGGGCTCGTACTTAATGTTGGTAGTACGACTGCATACGTTCTTGCTCCACTGCTAACTAGTAGTAGCGCAATGTCGTTTCAGATCAAATTGTTCAATTTACTCGAACTAGAATTAACCCGGCTGAATACGGTGGAAGTGGAAACACTTATCAGTGGGATTTATTAGTTATTAGCATAATAAGTTTCTGATGTTTTTGTGTGGTCTGACGCTGCTGCCAGTTGAAGCAAAAGCAGGCATGTGCAGCAACGGTTTTGATTCAACCAACTGCTTTCGTATGGAGGAGGTTGAGCCAAATGTATCCCCGTTTCTCCACAAGCTTTTTAAGGAGGTTAGTAGTGCTTGCACTTCTGTAGGAGTATGTTGTTGATAACTACTTCTATAACAGAAATGAAACTGAATGTATTGGGAAATGGGAATGGTTGTTGCAGTGGGATGATCGCAAGGCGAGGGGATTGTTTCACCACGACATCACTACCTGCGAGACCAAGGTTTCACATTCTTCTCTGATTAACTATACTGAGAATTCTCTGTTTTTTTTTTCCTAGCTGAATTTCCTACTCTCACGTTGACAGGTGCTGCCTGGAGAACACAGTTTTGTCGCAACATTGATAGAAGGGCGTGACCAGAAGAAGAGGCCCACTGAATTTGGAATGAACCAAGTCCTCCAACCATTTCATAGTGACAAGTTCAATTTCACCAAAGTTAAACCAGAGGAGGTGATCTTCAGGTTCCAAGAGACTGAGAATGATTCTGCCCAGTATTTTGACGGAGCTCCTCCCGCTGTTTCAGCTTCTCCTAGCAGCATTTTGATCAACGTCAGTGTGTCTCCATCTCTGATATTACTTTAACCTCAGCTGGAAGCCTGGAATGAAAACTGAATTATTGTTTCTTTAATCTGTGTCACAGGTGAGCCCAATCGGGTACTGTCATGTGCTTTTGATCCCTCGAGTCCAGGAATGCTTACCACAAAGGGTTGATCAAGAGAGCTTCTTACTGGCCATGTATGTCGCAAGGGAGGCAAGAAATCCATTCTTCAGAGTTGGCTATAACAGTCTGGGTGCCTTCGCAACAATCAATCACCTCCATTTCCAAGTTAGTCATACTCAAACTTCACTGATTGTCTCTGTCTTATCTCTTATGCTCCCCTCTCACACATATTGCTTGTCAGGCATACTATCTGAAAGTGCAATATCCAGTCGAAAAGGCGCCGACAGAGAAACTGACAGTCATAGGGAATGGTGTCAGCATTTCTCAGCTGGTGCAGTACCCAGTAAGCGGCTTTGTATTCGAAGGCGGAGCGAGCCTGGAGGATCTGTCACAGGTCGTCTCAGATGCCTGTATCTTCTTGCAAGAGAATAACAGACCTTTCAATGTCCTTATCTCTGAATCTGGCAAGAGAGTATTCCTTCTACTACAGGTACAGTACTGCAAATGCAACCTCGGCTTTATTTGTGAACTAGAACTGGATTGTCGGCTTAACGTTTATCTCCCTCCGTTTGATCGACGAACCAGTGCTACGCTGACAAGCAGGCTTCCGGGAAGGCGAGCCAGGAATTCCTCGACATGAGAATCAATCCAGCGGTCTGGGAGCTCAGCGGGCATTTGGTTCTGAAGAGGAGGAGGGACTACGACGAAGCATCTGAGGCAACGCTATGCAGGTTTTTGGTTGAAGCGTCCCTGTCTGGAGCAGAGTTCCTGGAGCTGAAGGGGCGTGTCTTGGAGTTTCTGGCCAGTGCAAGTCCTGAAAAGTACTAGTAGAGATGGAACCAATTCTGAGGTGCTGATCAGTAATGCTGGGTGTGTTAAGGCTGGTGCCAACGCGGGCGGCAGCGCGGGCGATACCGCCCACCGGGAGGCGAGAGCGGGGCGGTAGCGAGGCGAGACGGCAGCGCGGGGCGGTGGATCCACCGCCCGGCGGTAGCGCCCGCTACCGCCCGGCTGCCGCCCGCGCTGGCGCCGAGAGGGGGGCGAGAGGGGGGCGAGAGGGGGGCGAGAGCGAGGCGGTGCGCTGGCGGGTCGGGGCGAGAGCGGGGGCGAGAGGGAGGGGGTAACGGCTAGCTGACGTGGCGCGATCTGATTCGTCCACGTCAGCTAGCCGTTGATGTATCCGTTGGAGCTCTAAAAAATTTAAAAAAAATTCCAAAAAATTCCAAATTTCATCCCCAACCCCTATAAATACCCCCACACCGGGTTCACTCATTCCACACCCCATTTCATCTCATTTCTCTCCTCTACTCTACCAAATATTCTCCACCATGTCGGATTGGTCTCCAGATCTCACCCAATTCACCGATCTTTTGCAGTCCGACGGGGCACCAGTCATTCCCCAAGCTGATTTCTCTCCGACACATCGTCGCTCCGATGTAGGTTCTTCGCCGCAACCCCGAGCATTATTCCCCTCCGGCGCACCAAATCCAGGGCCATATGGTCCATACCCTCCGCCTCCTGCGACATATGCTCCATACCCTCCGCCTCCGTATCCATACCCTCCACCTCAATATGCTCCACCTGTAGGTACCGGGAGTGGGACTCAACCTTCGTACCCACCACCTCAATATGCTCCACCTGTAGGTACCGGGAGTGGGACTCCGCCTCCGTATCCATACCCTCCGCCTCAATATGCTCCGTACTATCCGCCTCAATATACTACATACCCACCACCTCCTGCACCCACTGCTGTAAGCTCCGGCTCCGAGTCTCAAAACGAAGCCGTGGAAACAATCCAACCTAACCGTCCAAAGAGGCTTGACTGGTCAACTGATGACGAGGCAAAACTGGTAATTTAATTACCTTTCTTGGATGTAATAAGGAGTTTTCTTTTATATGACTAACAATATCTATTTTGGGGTAGGTTCATGCTTGGCTTTTTCACTCTAAGGACTCTATCTCCGGTAACAGCAAGACCGGCGTTAGTTTTTGGGGTCAGATAGCGGACACCTTCAACTCTACCTCGGCACCTTCCCGTCATCGGAGCGCGAAGCAACTCAAGGATCATTGGAACGTCTACAACCGTGAGGTGACCTTGTTTAATGGATACTACACCCAAGAAGAAGGGTTACGTCAGAGTGGAGCAGACGATGAAATGGTCATGAAGGCCGCAATGGCGAGGTACGAGAATGACAAAAGAGTGACTAAGCCTTTCAGACGCCTTGCTTGGTGGCAAGCTGTTCGCAATGAACAGAAGTGGAAAGGACATCATGGTCCTGGTAGTGGATCCGATTCCACTGCCAAGAGAAGCCGCCTCGGAGTTTCTGGTGAGTACAGCTCTGGCGGTGGATCCGAAGACACCGCGGAGGAGGAGGAGCGTCCACTAGGCCGCGACAGGGCCAGGGTGACGACACGGAAGGAGAAGGGAAAGAGGAAGCAGAAGGAATCCTCATCAAGCAGTGAGGTAGGAAGTAAAACCTTCGAAATGAAGAACATGTGGAGTGGTTTAGTCAAGGCTAAGCTACTCAAGCAATGGAACAAAATGAAGGACCGATCAACCACCGACATGGATGAAGAAGAAAAACGTAAACATGCGAAGGCCATGAAGATGGTGGAGGCAGAGCTTGGGCTGGATGATGATGAGGATTAGAATGTATTATTTTTTAAATTATGTAATTTTTTATTTATTATGCAATTTTATTACTTATTTATGTAATCAGTAAAAAATTTAGTTGAATAAAATTATTTTCTTGCATTATTTATAATGTCTCAAGAAATGCGAGTGAAATAACTAAATCTGAGGAGAGAGAATCTGACGTGGCTATAGCCTGCCACTACAGCCCGTGCACTGGCACCGTGAGGTGAGAGTGTGGTGAGAGTGGGGTGAGAGTGGGGGTAAAAGCTGACGTGGCGGGGCGGTAGTGGGGCGGTGCGTTGGCACCAGCCTAAGTCGTTTCAGATATGCTGTCAGCTGTCAGTTCAGCATGGTCCTGAGGGACTCTATGATGAGTCATCCGTTTGTGTTCCATAAAACCAGCTAAGCTGGTGACAACTTGCGCATTGTCCTTCACCGTTTCGCAGCTGAATTACCCCATTTCTAGAAAGCTGGGGGCTGAATTACCGTCGCAGTGTAGATGTTTTCGATCAAAGCCTCAAATACCATGATCTTCCATCGTGCGTGCGCTACAGAGAGTAAGAGACCGTGCTGTTTCGGGCGTACAACTAGATCTGTAGAATTGGATATCAGTCTTTTGACGAAGCTCGATTTCAAGTGGCCTATTAGCTCAGCTGGTTAGAGCGTCGTGCTAATAACGCGAAGGTCGCAGGTTCGAGACCTGCATGGGCCAATATTTTTTTTCACAATTTTGTAATTAAGGCTTCGTTTTATTTCATGTTTTTTTTTTTGCGAAGGCAAACAATTTTAGCAGAAGATCAACCCATCGTCCAGACTCTAAACCATAGCTATTTTTTTTCTTTTTGAGAAGACTCTAAACCATAGCTTTTTTTTTTTTGAGGGAAATGCCAAACTTTATTCAACAAATACCACAGAAAGTGGAATACAGTTTGTGTCATGGGGGTGGCCTAACCAAAGGTGACGCCCCGGACCGAGATTAAACGAATATTTGGCTAATCTATGTGCTTCAGTATTACTAGCACGACCTTCGAAAGTAAAATTACAATGAAATAAAGTAGTTCTAAGATTGATCTCTTGGACAATGGTACCATTCTTTCCTCTTCCTCCACATGCAATATCAGCCACTGTTTGCTTTGAGTCGGAAGCTACAACAAAGTTGCTTAGGTTCAGATCTTCCGCCAATGCCAAGGCCTCCCTGCAAGCTATAGTCTCGAGGATTGACGGATCATCTAGGCCAGCTATGACCAGTGCTGAGCTGCCTAGGAAGTTGCCCTGTTTGTCCCTGCAAACTGCAACTGCTGTTCCACCCCTTCTTGCTCTCACTCCAGCATCGACGTGTATCTTGGCATAGCCCAGCGGAGGATACTCGTATCTGTCCAGACGGCTGTGGAGTACCCCCTCTAGTACTTTTTTCATTGATCATCTTGAGCTCATCTATAAAGCGCCGGACAATATTGTTTGTCGCTTGGGATGATTGGAAAATCCCCTCATGAATAGCCTTGCGTCTTGCTGTCCATATCGCCCATGTTGTGACTGCTAGCAAGACAAACAAGACAAACAAGACTCTAAACCATAGCTGTGGAGGCGGGGACGGAGAACATTTCATTTCGTACATGCAGAGGAGGACCAGGCCCCATGCCGCCTGCGGACCCTGCCCACCCATGAGCGAGCAGTCGAGCTGAGCAGAAAGGATTCCTGGCCCCGTACCGAAAGGGATGCCATCCAAACGACCGGTGCACAGCACGCAGGCCCGCCATGCCCAAAGCGGCCACGGAGCGGGCCACCAGGCACTGCCAGCCAGTGGCGTTGAAGCAACCAGAGGTCACTGTACCCATGCCGTCCATGTGCGCGTTCACAGCCAGAGAGAGGCAGCGCCCGTGTGTTATTGAAGGCTCACGCGTTTCACAACCGAATACCGATGGACATTCTTGAATCATAGATCGCGACAGATCTCGCAGCCGCACGGACCCAACAGGCCAACACCCAACGCTTGGAGAGAGATGGTCGTGTCGTGCCGATGGTGATCGCAGCTTTTAAAGATGCGTGCACGTCGGTGGGATGGACGGCGAGGCAGTCCGATCGGATAGGGGCCGGCAGCTGCCGGAATCAATCCGGAGGCTAGACACACGTTGATTGTTTGCTTCGCCGCATTTATACGAAAAACGCAGCGTTGTCCACTTAGATGGACCTCAGTAAAATTCGGATGTTCCCTCACAGGTCACAGCATGCTTGGCAACGAATGAGAGTTTGTTGTTTGATACTCCCTCGATTTCATAATATAAAAACGTTTTTGACATTATCCTCCGTCCCATAATATAAAAACGTTTTTGACACAAGTGTAGTGTTAAAAACATTCTTATATTTTAGAACAGAGAGAGTATCTTGGATTTTATTTTAAAGTAATCGCCTCTCTGATGAGAATATGGCTCGGGTGAATCATATTAAAACTGAACTTGATAGGATTTCGCATTTAGAAGAGGTTCCCTTGTGGCAAGGACCCACGGATCGCAGAATTAAAGATTGTGATAAAAATAATACTTATTTTCGTGCTTTAGCCGATCCTAGATATAGGAAGAACCACTTGTCTGAATTAAATGGAGAAAATGGTCTTGTCTATACTACTAAAGAAATGTTGGAATTAGCTACCTCCTCTTATAAAAGCCTTTTTGGGTTTGAGAACAAGCATAACATTCACCTGGGTCCTTCTTTTTTTGAAGGGTGAGGAGAGGAAAAGGACATCCTCCAAGAAAAACTTTTTAGGAAAAAAATAACTTTCTGAAGAAGAAATCACAGAAGCCATTTTTGGCTCGTATGCCCATGTGACCCCTGGTCCAAAACACTAACACTTGGGCCTGCGCGGACCTACAGTGTGGGCCCTTCATGGACCCGATCGGTCCAAGCCCATAACTCTTAGGGGCCTTTAGCGGGGCCAATCTTTTGTTCGGCCCATGTAGGTTCAAACCATTAATAGGCTAAATATATTGCTGGGCTGAGTTGGTCCAAATGACACCATGGGTCTTTACCATGCTGACAAGTATGTTGGGCCTCAATTTTCACGAGTAGTGAGTGGCCCCTTCGCAGGCTAAAAGATAGCTTGGGCCATGATTGCCCCAATTACATGACGGGTCGGTATCAGACTGAAATATACCTTGGGCCTTGGTTGACCCAATCACATCATGGGCTTTTACCAGGCCAAAAGCCTAGTAGAGCCACCAATAAAGTGGAATATTGACATGCCCAAAGTCAGGTTGGGTTGAAAATGTTGCCAATCACGGGTCGTTAATGGGCCGAATGTCACGTCGGACCATAAATGGCCCATGTGCAGCACGGGCCATTACCAAGCCGAAAGACACACCATGCTAAAATGGGCATGTATCTACATCGGGCCTCTAACAGGCCGAGAACACACCTGGTCGTAATGGGGCCCAAAGACAAAGCAACCAATTAACGGTTTCGAAACTGGCGATGGGCCGTAAAGGGGCCATGTTGAAGCTTGTCATTAGTGGGCCGGCCCACTAGTACTTGGCCAAATCTTATGGGCCTTTGAATGGGACGATCTTTTCAACCTAAATGAACCACTTTTGGGTCGTGCCACGTGTCTTCATTTCATAGGCGCGTCTCGTCCATTGCATGGATCATATCGTCGCGACGAAGAGCTGGCGCTTGGTTCCGCTGGCAAATGAGAAATTGACACATGAAAAATCGTCATTGGCGGGGTTGTTAACGGGTATCGGATCCAAAACCGGCACCCGATAGCTTAACGGTGACCCGTTACAGTGGCTGTCACGTGTCGGTTACCGTTGACGAAATCACTTTCATGATGCGTGATTTAGTGCTCCAAGAATGGAGTATTATCATGTGATGATAAATGAAGTATTGTCGCGTGATTCTGTGATGATAAAAGGAGTATTGCCATGGAACATTTTACGACAACACATGCATGGCTACTTTAGTTCCATTGTAGAATATTTATGGATGCACATGCGTAACAGAAAACGTGATCTATTGTGACAAACATGTATTTTCACAGAAATGTTCTTTTAGTGCTCCAAGAACAATTATTAGCATCATGAATATTCTTGCATCAGATCTAGGTCTAGTCTCTGTATTTTTATTTCCTTCTTTGGGAACATCAATAGTCCACCTTTTCTCGCATCAAGAATCAACTTTTTTAGGGCATCTCCAACGCCGACCCGCAAATTCCCCCCTGAAAGATCGTGGATGTCGCCTAGAGGGGGGGGGTGAATAGGCGCTTTAAAATAATTACGGTTTAGGCTCGAACAAATGCGGAATAAACCTAGCGGTTATTTTGTCAAGCACAAAACCTACAACAACTAGGCTCACCTATGTGCACCAACAATTTATGCTAAGCAAGATAAACAACTAGGTGATAGCAAGATATATGACAAGAAACAATATGGCTATCACAAAGTATAGTGCATAAGTAAAGGGCTCGGGTAAGAGATAACCGAGGCACGCGGAGACGACGATGTATCCTGAAGTTCACACCCTTGCGGATGCTAATCTCCGTTTGGAGCGGTGTGGAGGCACAATGCTCCCCAAGAAGCCACTAGGGCCACCGTAATCTCCTCACGCCCTCGCACAATGCAAGATGCCGTGATTCCACTAGGGGACCCTTGAGGGCGGTCACCGAACCCGTACAAATGGCAACCCTTGGGGCGGTCACCGAACCCGTACACTTTGGCAACCTTTGGGGGCGGTCACCGGTACCCGTCAAATTGCTCGGGGCAATCTCCACAACCTAATTGGAGACCCCGACGCTTGTCCGGAGCTTTACACCATAATGATTGAGCTCCGAACAACACCAACCGTCTAGGGCGCCAAGGCACCCAAGAGGAACAAGCTATAGGGTGCCCAAACACCCAAGAGTAATAAGCTTCTCAAACTTCACTTCCACGTATCACCGTGGAGAACTCAAACCGATGCACCAAATGCAATGGCAAGGGCACACGGAGTGCCCAAGTCCTTCTCTCTCAAATCCCACCAAAGCAACTAATGCTAGGGAGGGAAAAGAGAGGAAGAACAAGAAGGAGAACACCAAGAACTCCAAGATCTAGATCCAAGGGGTTCCCCTCACCTAGAGGAGAAAGTGATTGGTGGAAATGGGGATCTAGATCTCCTCTCTCTTTCCCCCCAAAATCTAGCAAGAATCCATGGAGGGATTAAGAGATAGCAAGCTCGAAGAAGGTCAACAATGGGGGAAGAACACGAGCTCAAAGGATTAGGTCCAATGGGGAAGAAGATCCCCTTTTATAGGTCCCCACGAATCTGCCCGTTATGTTCAGAAAACTGTAGGACCGGTACAACCGGTCAAGGCAGAGGAAAAACCAACCTGTAGGAAAAAGCACTAAGCGGTACAACAGCCCGGGGAACCGGTAGTACCGGTTAAACTAAACTAACCGGTACAACCGACCAACAACCGCCCAAGAACCGCTCCAAAACAGAAACTATTCCGGTGGTAGAGCGGTACATGGCCGGTACAACCTTCAGACCAATTTTGGACCGGTACTACCGCTCCAAACACCGGTAGTACCGGTCAACCGGTACAACTGATACGTCCAAAACGTATCTATAATTTCTGCCTGCTCCATGCCTCTTTTGGGTGATATTGCTATGTTATTTATACACTTCCATACACTTTTGATCATATTTGGACTAACCTATTAACTCGGTGCACCCCAGTGCCAGTTTCTGTTTTCGGCTATTTTTGTATTTCAGGTTTTCCCATTACGAGAACTGCCAGAAAAATCCCGGAAAAATTATATAAAAAATCAGCGTTCCGGAAGCTTCCCGGCACCCGAAGTACAGCCGGAGGGGGGCCACCAGGGCTCCAGGCGCCCTCGTGGCGCGGCCCCCCTCCTGGCCGTGCCGGGGGGGCGCCTGGGCCCCCCAGGCCTCCGCTGATGCCCCCCTTTGGCATATATTTATATCGTGTCCCGAAACCCTCGAGACGGGAACCCTTTTTCGCGATCTCATCTCTGTTCCGCCGCCGCCGCGCTTCCAAGATCGGGAGCACCAGGAGAACTCTTCCCGGCACCTTGCCGGAGGGGAGGATCACCACCGGGAGCTTCTCCACCACCATGGACGCCTCCCGGATGAGTTGTGAGTAGTCTCCCTTGGACCATGGGTCCATGACCAGTAGCTATGTGATGTTCTCCTCCCGTTCTTGTGCTTCACTAATTAGTCCTCGTGAGCTGCCCTACATGATCGAGGCACATATGTAATCCTTATGCTGTTGCTATGATGAGTTTGCTGGGATCCGATGGATTGTGAGATTATGTTCAGATTGTGTTTGAGTAATATATTTGATTCACCTCTTTTATATTTATGTTCGTAAGTAATTCTTACATGTTCTCCGTTGTTATTTATTGCTTTGGCCAAGTAGTAGGTAGTGACTCCAAGAGGGAACGTTATGCTTGATTGTGGGTTCATGCCCCTCGATGACTAGCTTGAGTGACAGAAACATGAGTCTAGGGGATGTGCTGTTGCCACAAGGGGGAAAACAACGGTGCTTGTGCCCGCGGGTGCAAGGATTATTTACTTTACGCAAAGTTCTTTTAATGCAGTTGTCTGTTGCATTGAGTTTACACTATGGGTGGGACTCGCAACTTAATACCAGCGAGATGTTCTGGATAGATATCTCAAGGTGGATGATTAGTAGTAGATATTGATGGATTTTGGTCTACTTACTTTGGCGTACCGCCCATGCTTTGAACCTCAACCTTTCTTGCAATGTAGTCAGCATTGGTTTGCGCACATGGTCCTGTCAATTGCCCAGCTGTAATTCGTTTACCTCACATAGTTGTTTTATCGTCTTTTGGGAGAGAGACATCACTAGTGAACATCATGAGACTCCGGTCCATATTACCATCATTGATCACATCCGCTATTTACTTTTCCGCTTTTACTTACTATTGCAATTATACCTATCACTATTATCACTTGCGTTTGATCCTTTGTAAACTACAAGGCCGGAGGGATTGACAACCTCTCTGTACTCGTTGGGAGCAAAGTTATTTGTATCTGTGTGCAGGTCCACGTTGATTGCTAATATCTGGCACCGTTAGCAGTTGACACCTTCTTGTTGAAACTGGGAGTCTCAGGGAAATCGATCCTTGGTATTGCCAAGGGAAAACTTCCGCTACACTGCATCTCAAACCTTCCACTTGGGGTAACCAACGAGGGGCGAGAAGCCATCAAGCAAAGTTTTCTGGCGCCGTTGCCGGGGACTCCACTCTTCAGGATAGGGGAGTTGCACGCTATCTTTTACCTTTGCTTTTTAGTCTTGTTAGTTTACCTTTCAGTTTTGCTTTAGTATCTTTTATCGAAAATCACAAAAATAGTTATCTTGCTTGCTTGCTACTATGGGTTCCACCGAGAACACCAAGTTGTGTGACTTCACTAGTCACAACAACGATGACTTTATCTGCACACCTATCACTACACCTGCCACTTCAGCACCTTCTTATGAAATTAAACCTGCTTTACTGAACTTAGTCATGAAAGATCAATTCTCCGGTGCTGGAGATGATGCTGCTTTACACTTAAACAATTTTGTTGAACTTTGTGATATGCAAAAGTACCAAGAAATAGACGGTGATATTGTTAAGCTTAAGCTTTTTCCTTTCTCCTTGAGAGGAGGAGCTAAAATTTGGTTTCAATCTTTGCCTAGAAATAGCATAGATTCATGGGACAAGTGCAAAGATGCTTTTATTGGAAAATACTATCCACCTGCTAAAATTATCCAACTAAGAAGTAATATAATGAATTTTAAACAATTGGATAATGAACACGTTGCCCAAGCTTGGGAACGTATGAAATCTCTTATCAAGAACTGCCCTACTCATGGTTTGACTACTTGGATGGTTATCCAAACTTTTTATGCAGGCTTGAACTTTACCTCGCGAAACTTGTTAGATTCGGCCGCGGGAGGAACCTTTATGTCAACTACACTTGGTGCTGCCACGAAGCTTCTCGATGAGATGATGACCAATTATTCCCAATGGCACACCGAACGCGCTCCTACAGGTAGGAAGGTAAACTCTGTCGAGGAGATTTCCTCCCTAAATGAAAAAGTTGACTTGATCATGTCTCTACTTTCCAAGCAATCTTCTGTTCATCCTCGTGATGTTCCTTTAAATTCTTTGATTGCTCAAGAACAAGTAGATGTGAACTTTATCTCTAGAAACAATTTTAATAACAATGCTTATAGGAGTAATTTTGGTAGCAATCCTAGACCGTTCCCCTCTAATTCCTATGGGAACAACAATGCTTATCCTAGCACCAAGAACTCCACTACTGAACTAGAGATTATGCTTAAAGATTTCATCACTACCCAAAAAGCTTTTAATAATAGTGTAGAAGAAAAACTAAACAAACTAGGTGATCTCTCTTCGAAGGTAGACAATTTAGCCAATGAAGTAGAATTGCTTAAAATTAGAACTTCTCCTCTTGAGGAGAGGAAGGTCACTCCTATGAATGCTATTCAAGTGCAAATTAATGAAAACATTAGGATGATGGCTAAACTTAAAGAGAGATGGGCTAGAGAAAGGGAGGAAGAAGCTAGAATTAAGAACCTTCCTACCCACCACACTGTCGCTACTATCCAAGTTGTTGAGGATATCCAAACTCTTAGCACCCAATGCACTCCTGGTCCCAATGGACCTATTAATGGTGATGCTATGACTATAGAAACTACCAAACAAGTGAACCTAAAGGACACCACTACCACCTTACTTGATAGTAGTGACCTTGATTTTGACAATTGCACTCTTACCGAAGTTATTGATTTCCTTCACAAGATGTCTAGAGATCCCCGCACTAGCACGATTAACCTTGCCTTCACATAGCATATCACTAATGCTCTTATCAAAGCTAGGGAGGAGAAACTTAGAGTAGAAGCCTCCATACCTAGAAAGCTAGAAGATGGTTGGGATCCTATGATTAAAATTAAGTTGAATAACTTCTCTTGCTATGCTTTATGTGATGTTGGTGCTAGTACCTCTGTTATGCCCAAAAGAATATATGATATGCTTAAATTGAAACCTTTTGATTCTTGTTCTTTTGGTGTTCGTCTCGTTGATTCTTCCATAAAGAAACCTTTGGGGAGGATCGACGATGTTCTTATCATTGTCAATGACAACTATGTTCCCGTTGATTTTACTATTATGGATATTGAATGTGAACCTTCTTGTCCAATTATTTTGGGACGTCCTTTTCTATGCACCGTTGGTGCTATCATCGACATGAAAGAGGGGAATATAAAATTCCAGTTTCCTCTCAAGAAAGGGATGGAACACTTCCCTCGAAAGAAGATTAAGTTACCTTTTGAGTCCATTATACGGGCTAGCTATTCTTTTACTCTTGATAAAACTTGATCTCTATGCATTATGCCTAGCTTAAAGGCATAAAAGAAAGCGCTTTTGGGAGGCAGCCCACATGAATAAATTTTATTTTGCTTTTGTTGTGTCTTGATGTTGTTACTACAGTAGCATCATCATTGTATCTTTGCTTTTCAAAATTGTGCCAAGTGTAGCCTCTGATTGCAAGAAAGTTCAAAAGTTCTGACGTGCTGTCCAGGAAACAGATTCTGTCCTTGGATAGAAAAATTCGTATAAAATCACCAGATCATCTTTTTGGTCTGAATTTTTTCGACAGCGTGCTCTATATAATTGTCTTTCGTGCGTCTGTTTTGAGTTTTTTGATTAGAGTTGCAGAAGTGCCCCAAAAAAATCATTTACCACCTGCTGTTCTGTTTGTCACAGATTCTGTCCTGTTTTGCCTTTCCTTCATTTTGCAAACCTAGAGCTTGCTTTTTCTTTGCAAAAACCTTTTGGCAATCTTGAGAAACAGTAGACCTTCAAGAATATCTTTATTTCCAGCAAGGAACAATTATTTTATTAAGGGTACTAACCTCGCTAATCAGATTATGATGAGTTATGTATGAAGGGAGTTTTCAAGTGTGCGAGGGAAGATGATAAAAAGATTCAGGAGTGTCAAACGCTCAAGCTTGGGGATGCCCCCATGCACCCCCAAGAAATATTCAAGGAGACTCAAGCGTCTAAGCTTGGGGATGCCCCCGTGCATCCCCTTCTCCATCAACATTCTCAGTTCGTCTTTCGTTCCACTATATTTTTATCACTTCATGTGTTATGTGCTATGCTTGGAGCGTCTTGCTTTTAGTTTCCTTTTTAGTTTTCTTTAGCTTTTCATAACGAGTCGGAACTCAGCTTTCTTTATGTGGGAGAGAAACACGCTCCACTTCTACCTAGAACATAACATAGAATTTTCATGTCTATCTTTGCTGTGTGTGTTCTTTGCCTTTCAATAGCTTTTATCATGCTTAGCTCTTAGTTTTCATGCTTATCTTTTTAAAGAGCTTTTGTTTAGTTGGTTGCTTGAACTCTCTTTAGTTATCATGCTTATCTTATTAAGAGAGTTTGCTTCCGTTGCATTGGTTGATATGTCTATGATAAAGATGCTACGTGCATAATGGTGCTTAGTAGTTAATGTTTTCTTATGGTTAGTCTCAAATAGCTGGGGGGTTCCCAATGTATTATTGGAATACCAACATGATTTGTTTGCCTATGATGTGGTATGGTTTAGTAATATCTTCCTTCAAGAATTTACTTTGATTGACTTGGCGTATGCTCACGCATATTTAAGACTGTAAAGAAAGTCTGTCAAGCCTTGATGATCTTTTGTTTCTGAGTAGCGATATAACTTCCATGCCTGATTCAATGTTGCTTTGTCGCTCTGCATGATTATGACCGTCATTGCTCTCTTAGTTGGTCGCTCCCAGTCTTTTGCTAACCTTCGCCTGTACTAAGCGGACTGACTGCTTGTGCATCCAAATTCTTTTAAACCAGGTATGCCATATGAGTCCACCATACCTTCCTACATGGTATTTACCTGCCATTCCTAACGGAGACTTGCATGTACCATCTCGAAATTATTCAAAGAAAAGCATTCCTATTTTGTGCCTCTGTTTTAAGTTCACGAGGAAGTACTAGTTAATTCATGATCTTTTTAAGTTGGACAAGCTTCACCCCGGGATTGCATGTATAATGTGCAGACCCATAATACGAGAAGGAACTGGCATTGAGTGCGCTCGGCTCAAAAATAATATAACAAACAAACCCTCCTTCACGCTTTGTTCATGAGAAATCAGAAAACTTTGGCAGTGATAAACAAAGGAGATTAAGAGGATGTGATCGTCCTCATTCGGGAGCCGTTCCTCGAAACTTGTCCATCTCAAGAAGTGATTGAGTTGTCTGCTAGCATTCGTTGACGGAACATGCATAATCTAAAAAAATAATTATTACTACCTCTGTTTTTAAAACCAAGAGCTCTGGTACATGTTTTGTCTTTGTTTCCGACTACGGGTTTTCAACCTTGCCAACAAAAGCCACGGTTCGAGAGTCTCCACCTTCTTTTAAAAGCACCAACTACTGAGAGCATGATTGTCATTCTGAGTGTAATGTGCATTGTCCCAAAGTAGCATTGTCTTTTGCATGATTGTGATATCGTTTATTTTGAAATCATTGTATCTAGTCATCACTTAAACCTTGGAGGTGCCCCTGCATTTATGTTTTGCATCACTAAAGGAGGCAAGCGAGATATCACTTTATCATATTTGCACACCATGCTCATTACAAATCTATTTGATGTTTCAATATCATATTGTAAAACTTTCAGTTCTTTGTGATTTTCTCATGAGGCAACTTAATTACTACAGATTCATTGTCTCAGTAAGCTTTTGTCATATGACTATGAAAAAGTCCTATATGGTTAATAGCATGTCACCACAGAAATTATTCTTGTTATCATTTACCTACTCGAGGACGAGCAGGAATTAAGCTTGGGGATGTTGATACGTCCAAAACATATCTATAATTTCTGCTTGCTCCATGCCTCTTTTGGGTGATATTGCTATGTTATTTATACACTTCCATACACTTTTGATCATATTTGGACTAACCTATTAACTCAGTGCACCCCAGTGACAGTTTCTGTTTTCGGCTGTTTTTGTATTTTAGGTTTTCCCATTACGAGAACTGCCAGAAAAATCCCGGAAAAATTATATAAAAAATCAGCGTTCCAGAAGCTTCCCGGCACCCGAAGTACAGCCGGAGGGGGGCCACCAGGGCTCCAGGCGCCCTGGTGGCGTGGCCCCCCTCCTGGCCGCGCCGGGGGGGCGCCTGGGCCCCCCAGGCCTCCGCTGATGCCCCCCTTTGGCATATATTTATATCGTGTCCCGAAACCCTCGAGACGGGAACCCTTTTTCGCGATCTCATCTATGTTCCGCCGCCGCCGCGCTTCCAAGATCGGGAGCACCAGGAGAACTCTTCCCGGCACCCTGCCGGAGGGGAGGATCACCACCGGGAGCTTCTCCACCACCATGGACGCCTCCCGGATGAGTTGTGAGTAGTCTCCCTTGGACCATGGGTCCATGACCAGTAGCTATGTGATGTTCTCCTCCCGTTCTTGTGCTTCACTAATTAGTCCTCGTGAGCTGCCCTACATGATCGAGGCACATATGTAATCCTTATGCTGTTGCTATGATGAGTTTGCTGGGATCCGATGGATTGTGAGATTATGTTCAGATTGTGTTTGAGTAATATATTTGATTCACCTCTTTTATATTTATGTTCGTAAGTAATTCTTGCATGTTCTCCGTTGTTATTTATTGCTTTGGCCAAGTAGTAGGTAGTGACTCCAAGAGGGAACGTTATGCTTGATTGTGGGTTCATGCCCCTCGATGACTAGCTTGAGTGACAGAAACATGAGTCTAGGGGATGTGCTGTTGCCACAAGGGGGAAAACAACGGTGCTTGTGCCCGCGGGTGCAAGGATTGTTTACTTTACCTAAAGTTCTTTTAATGCAGTTGTCTGTTGCTTTGAGTTTACACTATGGGTGGGACTCGCAACTTAATACCAGCGAGATGTTCTGGATAGATATCTCAAGGTGGATGATTAGTAGTAGATGCAGATGGATTTCGGTCTACTTGCCTTGGCGTACCGCCCATGCTTTGAACCTCTACCTTTCTTGCAACGTAGTCAGCATTGGTTTGCGCACATGGTCCTGTCAATTGCCCAGCTGTAATTCGTTTACCTCACATAGCTGTTTTATCGTCTTTTGGGAGAGAGACATCACTAGTGAACATCATGGGACCCCGGTCCATATTACCATCATTGATCACATCGGCTATTTACTTTCCGCTTTTTACTTACTATTGCAGCAATACCTATCACTGTTATCACTTGCGTTTGATCCTTTGTAAACGACAAGGCCGGAGGGATTGACAACCTCTATGTACTCGTTGGGAGCAAAGTTATTTGTATCTGTGTGCAGGTCCACGTTGATTGCTAATATCTGGCGCCGTTAGCAGTTAACACCTTCTTGTTGAAACTGAGAGTCTCAGGGGAAATCGATCCTTGGTATCTTTGCCAAGGGAAAACTTCCGCTACACTGCATCTCAAACCTTCCACTTGGGGTAACCAACGAGGGGCGAGAAGCCATCAACAACCTCTTTATGGGGCGGTACAACCTCTCTATGAAAAACAGGTAAGATCAAAACAACCACAACTTTCGCATACGAACTCCGAATTCGACGAAATCAAGTTTGTTGGAAAGCTAAGGACAAGAGCAAACACAATCTTGATAGAAATAACAAGAAAAAGCAATTGAGAAAATATCCAAAATAAAATGGTGAGAACCCTTTCTCAATTAAGACTAGTAAAAACTCCAACACCGAAAACATCATAGAAGACGCATGTGAACTCCGTTTTCGATGAACTCAAGCTTGTCATCAAGATGACCATAAGCTCTAAGACTCACAAAGAGAACCAAACAAGAACCAAGAAACATGATGCAAGGATGCAATGGTTTGAGCTCTCTACTAATGATACGATCAAGCTACCAACTTGAGAGCCCCCCTTGATAGTACGGCAAACGATCCTATAACCCGGTCTCCCAACTACCACCACGAGACCGGTAAAATAGAAAACCTATAAAGGGCAAACCTTTGCTTTGCACAAAGTCCACTTGAGATAGATGTAGATGATCTTGACTTCCTCAAGTTGGACCACCTTTTTTGATTGCGTTGTCTCGGTGAAGACTAGTAGATTGCTCCCCCATACTCCACTATGGGTGAGCCACTCTTAGGCATATCTTCACAAGTCCATTGTCACCACAATGGACGGCAAGCTTCAAGCACTTGATCTCTTCGTGATGCTCCACTTGAACTTGCACACCGCAACCTAACCCCAAAAAGAACTCATGGGATTGCATGATCCCTCTCGGTACATCTTCTACACTTTGTGTGTTGATCAACTTGATTCATTATTTGACTTAGTTTTGATCAACCTTGAATCTTTCCAACTCTCTTCATTTGGATGATGTCTTGAAGGTAAACATGAATGATCACAAACTCTTTTTCTTCAAGACATGCTTGCAATAAGCTCAACACCCACAAGACCAATCTTTGGATAATTCCTTAATAGCACCTTGGTCATGACAAACTCTCCTTGAAACCAACAAATGAACTCCAAGAAAAGCCTATGGACAAACCCTTCAAATATAACTCAAGGTAACCATTAGTCCATAGAGATTGTCATCAATTACCAAAACCAAACATGGGGGCACCGCATGTTCTTTCAATCTCCCCCATTTTGGTAATTGATGACAATCACTTTCAAGAGAGTTTATATAAGGAATTATGCATCACCATACCATGCAACAATAATGTATGCGCATGAGATGTAAAAGCTTAGGAACAAAACCAAAGCAAGAAGAGAGAAGAGACAACTCTCTAAACTTCCTCACAAAACTAAACTCTCTGAAACTTCTCCCCCATTGTCATCGATTGCCAAAATGGGCGAATAGCTTAGAAGGCCAATATAAATTGTGTTCCTCCATAAATTGCGTATTCCTCAAAATAGAGAGTGGAATGCAATACATATATCCAACTGTAAATACTTGGAGGAAGACAAACTATATTGAGGCCCAAAGATTGCAAAAGAATGATATGCCACAAAGGCATAACAAAGGGAGAAAAACACGCAATCAAGCAATCAAAGGATACCAATTGAATCAAGCTATCACAAGATACCAATTGACCCAACTAGACCAATGATCCTACATGCCGAATGAATAAAAGATATCATGATAAGAGCAAAGGAGTGTTCTAGAGAAACTAGAGAAGCTCCCCGTGATTTGTGCACAATTTAGTTTTGTATTAGGATACAACGAGCACAAAATAGGATCGTCGCTCCCCCAAGATCAATAGAACCTCACGACATTGCAACGGAGTGTTCTAAAGACACTAGTGAAGCTCCCCATAATTTATGCACTCCTTAGAATATTTTCATTAGGATACCAAGTGCACCAAATAGGATAATCACTCCCCCAA
The DNA here is from genome assembly GCA_902687465.1 of Secale cereale. Classification (NCBI taxonomy): domain Eukaryota; kingdom Viridiplantae; phylum Streptophyta; class Magnoliopsida; order Poales; family Poaceae; genus Secale; species Secale cereale. The sequence goes on along the minus strand of LR738711.1, from coordinate 876,059,610 downwards.
GATCAATAGACACTCACACCAAGTGCAAGTGAGTATGAAGGAAACAAAGCTTAGCACTTGCAACAAACAACTGGTTGAGCAATATATAAAAGAGTCAACTTAAGAGTAGGCTCAACCAAAATGATGTGTGTGAGTCATGGCAAAGCACTTGAGAAGATTAATGTATGGATAAACATTAAGCATCAATATACTCTTGAATGAGTGAGATACACAGTGCAAGGCCTATCATTCCAACACACAACAGCAAATGGGTTCACAAGCTCACTACTAATCATATAAATAACCTATGCTTGTGACAACCTGTGGTGAAGATATAAAAAGGATAGCTTTGTCATGAGGAGGGATACCAATAGAAATGGCAAAAACCTCGTCAAGACAAGCAAGAGAAAAAAAAATATCTTCACCACAAAAAAGTGCATCAAGATGCAACGATATAAGATCCGCACTCGAGACACACACCTTCACGGAGCCACCAAAGAAATAAAACAGGAATGAAAAGGTGGACGTGAAAGAAGGGGATATCAAATAGATATGCAACTTCTCTCAAGTGTATAAGATTCTAGGTAGATGAAGATCATGATGATATCAATCCACAAAGAAGGATGTACACACGAAATTGTTGCAAAAAGGAATGAATAAGATATCCCCAAGGAAGTCATAAATATACCAATAAGATATTTGCTTGAAGGCATAGCACATGGCTAGATATGTTCTTATTGTATATAAATGAGTTCCAACCACACGATCATCAAAGACATCACAACTAGCAACAAGAGATCATTGTTGGGATGCTTTGAGAAAGGAAACACGTATCATAAGAAGGAATGACTAACATGCCATGATACAACCTACACAAGGTTGGTGCAAGAAATGTGTGCATGAAGTAGATGGTGATACTTGTTACCGAGATACCATTGGAAGGATGTAGTAGATACCAATCGAAGGTAGATAGTATTTCATTGATCATCCTAGCTTGACTCCAATAAGCACATGGTGACACCACCTTCCTTTTGAATGAGCCGAGCATCCAATGCATCTCCAATTGTTCCTAGAACACCAACACAAACAAAATGGTACCCAAACTCATTGGGACCAAAGAGTTAGAAACACCAATACATAGGAAAAACTCCACAAACATATGTGCATTTATATATGAAAATGAATTTCATGCACATCTCATCCAAATTGAGACTAGGTGGAGTTTCCCTTATATATTGGGTTAAAGAAAGAAAGCATGCCAAAGAAAATACATGAAGTAAATATGCATGCTCAAGACTTTCAAGAAACGAAACAAAATGAAAAAGAAATACCAAGTGAAAAAAAACGATACCAAATGGCGAAATCATCACTTGGAAGATATCTATTTAGAAGATACCTCAAGGAATGAGATATCCATTGATACACGCAAAAGGAAAGATATCGCACTCCCAAAAGAGAGGATGGTTCCAAACAAACCAACCCATCTACAAAGTCTCATGATGGCACAAAGTACCAAAAAGAAACGGCTTGCCTTCCATCAACACACACTTGATATGGATCACAAGATGAGTGTTCTATCGAAAATAGGATAGCTCCCCCAAGAATTGTGCATTAAAGAGAATTTGCAATTGAATACAAAATGCACATGGTGGGATCACCACTTTCACTATATCTAGAGAACACTTGAAAAAAACAATAAAATAACAAGATCCACAAGTGGCACGAAAGGCAATGGGAGTTGACACACTTGGCAAGAGATAAGAAAAATAAAACCAAAAGACAATGTAAAGATGATCAATAATTTCCACCACATAAAAGATTACCAATTGTCAAAGACAAGAGGTATTTGGAAATAATTCCCGGTGATAGATAGCAATGATATCCAACATCATCTTCACACCAAACACAAGCAAAAAGCAACTTGTAGAGCTAACATGTCACCCAGGAACAAGATAATTTACAATATCAACTCTAGGTGACAATATCTCAAATGTACACATTTTCTAGGCTAGTAATATGCACATAGCACATTACTCCCCCATAATGTGATACCAATGAAAAACTTACCAAGATGCAAAAGAGAACCAACAAGAGATAATTAATGGAACATTTAGAATTTGAATTTCTCATGAGAAGACATACCACATAGAGACTAGATAATCTTGTAATATCAATACTAGATGGTATTCCTCATGTACACACATTATAGGATTGTGAGGTGCACAAAGCACATCACTCCCCCAAATTGGGATGTTCCATTAATCTCTCACACGAGCCAACTAAGATAAAAGCAAGATGTACAAAGGCTCAACGCACGACACACACATACATGATGTGCAAACCAATATGCACATACTTGATTTCTCAAGATACGCAAATTGGACACACAACATATACAAACACATGCAAGGAACAAAACCAAAACATGCAAAGGGGCAAGTAATTTTCAATTTAAACAATTTAAGCACGAGTTACCGCAAGGAGGAACATTGGATATAAGATAGAAATTTGATAATCCGAATGACTTGGCTTGAGACAATATGAATGATGAAGACCCCTTAATTCTTCATAATGTAGCCAAGTCTCCAATGCCCTCCAAAACACCTATTGATCAAGTTTAAGCTAGTTGGTCCCCAACCAAGTTGGGTCCTAAGAGGTTAGTCACAATAGGCTTGGCTACCCAAATGGTTCTTTTCTTGACACCACTTTGAGTCCCAAGAAACTTGGCAAACACATTGCCAACCTTATCCTTCCCAAGAGAATAGACATCATCAATAATAATTGGGTTGGATAAGTTACCACTAGTACATGAAGAAGCAAGGTGACCCTTCTCACGGCATAAGTAGCAACATCTACTCTTCCCTTTCTTCTCATTTGATTCCTCAAAATGAGAAGCATTACCATGAGTCTTCTTGGGAAGCGTCCTTGTTGGGGAACGTAGTATTTTAAAATTTTCCTACGATCACGCAAGATCTATCTACCAGATGCATAGCAACGAGAGGGAAGAGTGTGTCTACGTACCCTCGTATACCGGAAGCGGAAGCGTCAAGTGACGCGGTTGATGTTGTCGAACTTCTTCGCGATTCAAATGATCAAGCACCGAACGTACGGCACCTCCGTGTTCAGCACACGTTCTGCTTGATGACGTCCCACGAGCTCTTGATCCAGTTGAGCTTCACAGGAGAGTTTCGTCAGCACGACGGTGTGGTGACGGATATGATTGATGTCTACTACACGCTTCTATTCCTGTAGACAGTGTTGGGCCTCCAAGAGCAGAGGTTTGTAGGACAGCAGCAAATTTCCCTTAAGTGAGTAACCCAAGGTTTATCGAACTCAGGGAAGTGGAGGTTGAACGTACCCCTTTCAAGCAACCCTGCAATCAAGATACAAGAAGTCTCTTGTGTCCCCAACACACCTAATACAACTAGGAGTTGTATAGGTGCACTAGTTTGGCGAAGAGATGGTAAAATATGGATGATAGGAGTGGCAAAGCAAAGTAATATAAATCTGTAATAAAAAGTGCAACAAGCAAACAAGTGGTAAACGTGAGCACAAATGGTATTGCAATGGTGGAAACAAGGCCTAGGCTTCATACTTTCACTAGTGGCAACTCCCAACAACATTAACATAATCGAATCACATGATATTTCCCATAAAACATGCAAGGGGGACGCACTCGGAGGTCATTCCTTTGTGGTCAAGAGAGGACGAGAATTATGTAGGGCTACAAAAGCACACCTCAAAGTTCGTAGTTCTCGATCTATGGATTTCCCAATGTCACCGCGGCCATCCAAAGAGAGTACCACAATCACCACAACATATCTCAAGGATAGTCAAAGACAAGCACCAAGAGACTCTCAATCTTCAATCAACACACAAAAGAGGAAATCACTCATGAAAATATTCTTCTAATCCATGTCCAATAGACCGCTGTCACCTTGGTCTCGTAGATTATACTAGATAAAGACAAGTGAGTACATCAATCCAATACATAGAGGAAGGGGAAATATCTTGGGATCACCCTAGATTAACATAGCCTATGATCACAACGAAGATCACATCATGGGAGAGAAAATTGACCACATAGCTACTGGTAGAAACCTCAGCCCCGAGGAGGAACTACTCCCGCATCATGGAGGGAGGAAGCAACATCGATGGAGATGAATCTGGGGGCACTTCCCCGTCCCGGCAGGATGCCGGCACAGGAATTCTGGTCCCCCGAAACTTGGTGGCGATGGCGGCGGAGATCGGAATTGCTTCTGGAGAAAAGGGGTCCGGAATCGAGGGTTTCGGGACGCGATGTAAATATATGCCAAAGGGGGTCACCAGAGGAGGTAAGGGGGGCCCAGACGCCCTGCCTAGGCGGCCAAGGGTGGGGCCGCCTGGGCTGCCCCTGGCTCCCCTCTGGCCCCACTTCTGGCGCGTGGAAGCTTCTAGAGCGCTGATTTTTTATATATTTTTCCCGGAATTTTTCTGGCAATTTAAGTAATGGGAAAACCCGAAATACAAAAACAGCAGAAAACAGAAACTCGCACTGGGGTGCACTGAGTTAATAGGTTAGTCCAAATTGAAGGAAATATGCCCTAGAGGCAATAATAAAGATGTTATTTGTATTTCCTTATATCATGATAAATGTCTTTTATTCATGCTAGAATTGTATTAACTGGAAACTTAGTACATGTGTGAATACATAGACAAAACAGTATGTCCCTAGTATGCCTCTACTAGACTAGCTCATTGATCAAAGATGGTTATGTTTCCTAGCCATAGACATGAGTTGTCATTTGATCAACGAGATCACATCATTAGGAGAATGATGTGATGGACAAGACCCATCCGTTAGCATAGCACTATGATCGTTTAGTTTAACTGCTATTGCTTTCTTCATGACTTATACATGTTCCTATGACTATGAGATTATGCAACTCCCGAATACCGTAGGAATACCTTGTGTGCTATCAAACGTCACAACGTAACTGGGTGATCATAAAGATGCTCTACAGGTGTCTCCGAAAGTATTCGTGGTGTTGGCATAGATCAAGAATAGGATTTGTCACTCCGAGTGTCGGAGAGGTATCTCTGGGCCCTCTCGGTAACACACATCACAATAAGCCTTGCAAGCAAAATACTAATGAGTTAGTCACGAGATGATGTGTTGCGGAACGAGTAAAGAGACTTGCCGGTAACGAGATTGAACTAGGTATAGAGATACCGACGATCGAATCTCGGGCAAGTAACATACCGTTTGACAAAAGGAACAACCTATGTTGTTATGCGGTTCTGACCGATAAAAGATCTTCGTAGAATATGTAGGAGCCAATATGAACATCCAGGTTCCGCTATTGGTTATTGACCGGAGATGAGTCTCGGTCATGTCTACATAGTTCTCGAACCCGTAGGGTCCGCATGCTTAACGTTTGATGACGATCGGTATTATGAGTTTATGAGTATTGATGTACCGAAGGTAGTTCGGAGTCCCGGATGAGATCACGGACATGACGAGGAGTCTCGGAATGTCCGAGACATAAAGATTGATATATTGGACGACTATATTCGGACACCGGAAGTGTTCCGGAAAAGTTTCGGATTTATCGGGATTGCCGGAGGGGGTTACCGGAACCCCCTACGAGAGGGGATGGTCCATAGTGGGCCTAAAGGGAAAGAGAGAGGCAGCCCATAGGGCTGGCCGGCGCCCCCACCTAGGGTTCCTAGTTCGACTAGGATTGGAGGGGGCGCCACCTCTCCTAGTCCTTTCCCTCTTCCTTCTTTTGGTGAATCCTACTAGGAATAGGATTGCAATCCTATTCCTAGTAGGAGTCCACTCCCTAGCCGCACCAGGAAGGGCCGGCCGGCCTCCCTCCCTTGCTCCTTTATATACGGGGGCAGGGGGGCACCCAAAGACACACAAGTTAAATTGTTTTAGCCGTGTGCGGTGCCCCCCTCCACAGAATCACACCCCGGTCATACCGTCGCGGAGCTTAGGCGAAGCCCTGCTCCGGTGAACACATCATATCCGTCACCACGCCGTCGTGCTGACGAAACTCTCCCGTGAAGCTCAACTGGATCAAGAGCTCGTGGGACGTCATCGAGCTGAATGTGTGCTGAACGCGGAGGTGCCGTACGTTCGGTGCTTGATCGGTTGGATCGCGAAGAAGTTCGACAACATCAACCGCGTCACTTGACGCTTCCGCTCCCGGTCTACGAGGGTACGTAGACACACTCTTCCCTCTCGTTGCTATGCATCTGGTAGATAGATCTTCCGTGATCGTAGGAAAATTTTAAAATACTACGTTCCCCAACAGTGGCATCATGAGCCAGGTCTATGCGTAGATGATATGCACGAGTAGAACACAATGAGTTGTGGGCGATACTAGTCATACTGCTTACCAGCATGTCATACTTTGCTTCGGCGGTATTGTGAGATGAAGCGGCCCGGACCGACATTACGCGTACGCTTACGCGAGACTGGTTTCACCGTTACGAGCACTCGTTGCTTAAAGGTGACTGGCGGGTGTCTGTCTCTCTCACTTTAGCTGAATCAAGTGTGGCTACGCCCGGTCCTCGTGAAGGTTAAAACAACACATACTTGACGAAACATCGTTGTGGTTTTGTATGCGTAGGTAAGAACGGTTCTTGCTAAGCCCGTAGCAGCCACGTAAAACTTGCAACAACAAAGTAGAGGACGTCTAACTTGTTTTTGCAGGGCATGTTGTGATGTGATATGGTCAAGACATGATGAGTTATACGGTTTTGTATGAGATGATCATGTTTTGTAAAGTTATCGGCAACTGGCAGGAGCCATATGGTTGTCGCTTTACTGTATGAAATGCAATCGCCATGTAATTGCTTTACTTTATCACTAAGCGGTAGCGATAGTTGAGGAAGCAATAGTTGGCGAGACGACAACGATGCTACGATGGAGATCAAGGTGTCGCGCCGGTGACGAAGGTGATCATGACGGTGCTTTGGAGATAGAGATCAAAAGCACAAGATGATGATGGCCATATCATGTCACATATTTTGATTGCATGTGATGTTTATCTTATTATGCTTCTTATTTTGCTTAGAACGACGGTAGCATTATAAGATGATCCCTTACTAAATTTCAAGGTATAAGTGTTCTCCCTGAGTATGCACCGTTGCGAAAGTTCATCGTGTCGAGACACCACGTGATGATCGGGTGTGATAAGATCTACGTTCAAATACAACGGGTGTAAGCCAGTTTTGCACATGCAGAATACTCGGGTTAAACTTGACGAGCCTAGCATATACAGATATGGCCTCGGAACACTGGAGACCGAAAGGTCGAGCGTGAATCATATAGTAGATATGATCAACATAAGATGTTCACCATTGAAACTACTCCATCTCACGTGATGATCGGACATGGTTTAGTTGATTTGGATCACGTGATCATTTAGATGACCAGAGGGATGTCTATCTAAGTGGGAGTTCTTTAAATTAATATGATTAAATTGAACTTTAATTTATCATGAACTTAGTCCTGATAGTTTTTGCATATCTATGTCGTTGTAGATCAATGGCCCGTGCTACCGTTCCTTTGAATTTTAATGCATTCCTAGAGAAAGCTAAGTTGAAAGATGATGGTAGCAATTACACGGACTGGGTCCGTAACCTGAGGATTATCCTCATTGCTGCACAGAAGAATTATGTCCTTGAAGCACCGATAGGTGACAAGCCCCCTTCCGCTAATGTAGACGCTTTGAACGTCTGGCAGTCGCGGTCTGATGACTACACGATAGTTCAGTGTGCCATGCTTTACGGCTTAGAACCGGGACTTCAACGACGTTTTGAACGTCATGGACCATATGAGATGTTCCAGGAGTTGAAGTTAATATTTCAAGAAAATGCCCGAATTGAGAAATATGAGATTTCCAATAAGTTCTATAGCTGCAAGATGGAGGAGAATAGTTCTATCAGTGAACACTTGCTCAGAATGTCTGGGTACTACAATCATATGACTCAACTTGGTTGCAAAGTTGACGAGGATAGTGTTATTTATAGAGTTCTTCAATCACTGCCACCAAGCTATAAAGGCTTCGTGATGAACTATAACATGCAAGGGATGCAAAAGACAATTCCCGAGCTCTTCGCTATGCTCAAAGCTGCGGAGGTAGAAATCAAAAAGGAGCATCAAGTGTTGATGGTTAACAAGACCACTAGTTTCAAGAAAAAGGGCAAGGGAAAGAAAGGGAACTTCAAAAAGAATAGCAAGTCAGTTGCTACTTCCACGAAGAAACCCAAATCTGGAGCCAAGCCTGAAACTGAGTGCTTCTACTGCAAGGGGACTGGACACTGGAAGCGGAACTGCCCCAAGTATTTGGCGGATAAGAAGGATGGCAAGATGAACAAAGGTATATGTGATATACATGTTATTGACGTGTACCTTACTAATGCTCGTAGTAGTACCTGGGTATTTGATACCGGTTCGGTTGCTAATATTTGTAACTCGAAACAGGGACTACGGATTAAACGAAGATTAGCTAAGGACGAGGTGACGATGCGCGTGGGAAACGGTTCCAAAGTCGATGTGATCGCCGTCGGCACGCTACCTCTACATCTACCTTCGGGATTAGTTTTAGACCTAAATAATTGTTATTTGGTGCCAGCGTTGAGCATGAACATTATATCTGGATCTTGTTTGTTGCGAGATGGTTATTCATTTAAATCAGAGAATAATGGTTGTTCTATTTTAATGAATAATATCTTTTATGGTCATGCACCCTTAAAGAGTGGTCTATTCTTATTGGATCTCGATTGTAGTGATACACATATTCATAATATTGAAACCAAAAGATGCAAGGTTAATAATGATAGTGCAACTTATTTGTGGCACTGCCGTTTAGGTCATATTGGTGTAAAACGCATGAAGAAACTCCATAATGATGGACTTTTGGAATCACTTGATTATGAATCACTTGGTGCTTGCAAACCATGCCTCATGGGCAAGATGACTAAAACTCCGTTCTCCGGAACTATGGAACGAGCAACAGATTTGTTGGAAATCATACATACTGATGTATGTGGACCAATGAGTGTTGATGCTCGCGGCGGGTATCGTTATTTTCTGACCTTCACTGATGATTTGAGCAGATATGGGTATATCTACTTAATGAAACACAAGTCTGAAACATTTGAAAAGTTCAAAGAATTTCAGAGTGAAGTAGAGAATCATCGTAACAAGAAAATAAAGTTCCTACGATCTGATCGTGGAGGAGAATATTTGAGTTACGAGTTTGGTCTTCATTTGAAACAATGTGGAATAGTTTCACAACTCACGCCACCTGGAACACCACAGCGTAATGGTGTGTCCGAACGTCGTAACCGTACTTTATTGGATATGGTGCGATCTATGATGTCGCTTACCGATTTACCACTATCGTTTTGGGGTTATGCTTTAGAGACAGCTGCATTCACGTTAAATAGGGCACCATCTAAATCCGTTGATACGACACCTTATGAACTATGGTTTGGCAAGAAACCAAAGTTGTCGTTTCTTAAAGTTTGGGGCTGCGATGCTTATGTGAAAACACTTCAACCTGATAAGCTCGAACCCAAGTCGGAAAAATGTGTCTTCATAGGATACCCAAAAGAGACTGTTGGGTACACCTTCTATCACAGATCCGAAGGCAAAATATTCGTTGCTAAGAACGGATCCTTTCTAGAAAAAGAGTTTCTCTCGAAAGAAGTGAGTGGGAGGAAAGTAGAACTTGATGAGGTAATTGTACCTTCTCCCAGATTGGAAAGTAGTACATCACAGGAAATTGTTCCAGTGATTCCTACACCAATTAGTGAGGAAGTTAATGATAATGATCATGAATCTTCGGATCAAGTTTCTACTGAACGTCGTAGATAAACCAGAGTACGTTCCGCACCAGAGTGGTACGGCAACCCAGTTCTGGAAATCATGTTACTAGACCATGATGAACCTACGAACTATGAGGAAGCGATGATGAGCCCAGATTCCGCAAAATGGCTTGAAGCCGTGAAATCTGAGATGGGATCCATGTATGAGAACAAAGTGTGGACTTTGGTTGACTTGCCCGATGACCGGCAAGCCATCGAAAACAAATGGATCTTCAAGAGGAAGACCGACGCAGACGGTAATATTACTGTTTACAAAGCTCGACTTGTTGCGAAAGGTTTTCGACAAGTTCAAGGAGTTGACTACGATGAGACTTTCTCACCTGTAGCGATGCTTAAAGTCTATCCGAATCATGTTAGCAATTGCCGCATTTTATGATTATGAAATCTGGCAAATGGATGTCAAAACTGCATTCCTGAATGGATATCTCAAAGAAGAGTTGTATATGATGCAACCAGAAGGTTTTGTCGATCCAAAAGGTGCTAACAAAGTATGCAAACTCCAGCGATCCATCTATGAACTGGTACAAGCATCTCGGAGTTGGAATATACGCTTTGATGAGGTGATCAAAGCATATGGTTTTATACAGACTTTTGGAGAAGCCTGTATTTACAAGAAAGTGAGTGGGAGCTCTGTAGCATTTCTAATATTATATGTAGATGACATATTGTTGATTGGAAATGATATAGAATTTCTGGATATCATAAAAGGATACTTGAATAAGAGTTTTTCAATGAAAGACCTCGGTGAAGCTGCTTATATATTAGGTATCAAGATCTATAGAGATAGATCAAGACGCTTAATTGGACTTTCACAAAGCACATACCTTGATAAGATTTTGAAGAAGTTCAAAATGGATCAGTCAAAGAAAGGGTTCTTGCCTGTTTTACAAGGTATGAAGTTGAGTAAGACTCAATGCCCGACCATTGCAGAAGATAGAGAGAAAATGAAAGTCATTCCCTATGCCTCAGCCATAGGATCTATCATGTATGCAATGCTGTGTACCAGACCTGATGTGTGCCTTGCTATAAGTCTAGCAGGGAGGTACCAAAGTAATCCAGGAGTGGATCACTGGACAGCGGTCAAAAACATCCTAAAGTATCTGAAAAGAACAATGGATATGTTTCTCGTATATGGAGGTGACAAAGAGCTCGTCGTAAACGGTTACGTCGATTCTAGCTTTGACACTGATCCGGATGACTCAAAGTCACAAACCGGATATGTATTTTTATTGAACGGTGGAGCTGTCAGTTGGTGCAGTTCCAAGCAGAGCGTCGTGGCGGGATCTACGTGTGAAGCGGAATACATAGCTGCTTCGGAAGCAGCAAATGAAGGAGTCTGGATGAAGGATTTCATATCCGATCTAGGTGTAATACCTAGTGCATCGGGTCCAATGAAAATCTTTTGTGACAACACTGGAGCCATAGCCTTGGCGAAGGAATCCAGGTTTCACAAGAGAACAAAGCACATCAAAAGACGCTTCAATTCCATCCGCGATCTAGTCAAGGAGGGAGATATAGAGATTTGCAAAATACATACGGATCTGAATGTTGCAGACCCGTTGAGTAAGCCTCTTCCACGGGCAAAACATGATCAGCACCAGGACTCCATGGGTGTGAGGATCATCACTTTGTAATCTAGATTATTGACTCTAGTTCAAGTGGGAGACTGAAGGAAATATGTCCTAGAGGCAATAATAAAGATGTTATTTGTATTTCCTTATATCATGATAAATGTCTTTTATTCATGCTAGAATTTTATTAACCGGAAACTTAGTACATGTGTGAATACATAGACAAAACAGTATGTCCCTAGTATGCCTCTACTAGACTAGCTCATTGATCAAAGATGGTTATGTTTCCTAGCCATAGACATGAGTTGTCATTTGATCAACGAGATCACATCATTAGGAGAATGATGTGATGGACAAGACCCATCCGTTAGCATAGCACTATGATCGTTTAGTTTAACTGCTATTGCTTTCTTCATGACTTATACATGTTCCTATGACTATGAGATTATGCAACTCCCGAATACCGTAGGAACACCTTGTGTGCTATCAAACGTCACAACGTAACTGGGTGATCATAAAGATGCTCTACAGGTGTCTCCGAAAGTATTCGTGGTGTTGGCATAGATCAAGAATAGGATTTGTCACTCCGAGTGTCGGAGAGGTATCTCTGGGCCCTCTCGGTAACACACATCACAATAAGCCTTGCAAGCAAAAGACTAATGAGTTAGTCATGAGATGATGTGTTGCGGAACGAGTAAAGAGACTTGCCGGTAACGAGATTGAACTAGGTATAGAGATACCGACGATCGAATCTCGGGCAAGTAACATACCGTTTGACAAAAGGAACAACGTATGTTGTTATGCGGTTCTGACCGATAAAAGATCTTCGTAGAATATGTAGGAGCCAATATGAACATCCAGGTTCCGCTATTGGTTATTGACCGGAGATGAGTCTCGGTCATGTCTACATAGTTCTCGAACCCGTAGGGTCCGCACGCTTAACGTTTGATGACGATCGGTATTATGAGTTTATGAGTATTGATGTACCGAAGGTAGTTCGGAGTCCCGGATGAGATCACGGACATGACGAGGAGTCTCGGAATGTCCGAGAAATAAAGATTGATATATTGGACGACTATATTCGGACACCGGAAGTGTTCCGGAAAAGTTTCGGATTTATCGGGATTGCCGGAGGGGGTTACCGGAACCCCCTATGAGAGGGGATGGTCCATAGTGGGCCTAAAGGGAAAGAGAGAGGCAGCCCATAGGGCTGGCCGGCGCCCCCACCTAGGGTTCCTAGTTGGACTAGGATTGGAGGGGGCGCCACCTCTCCTATTCCTTTCCCTCTTCCTTCTTTTGGTGAATCCTACTAGGAATAGGATTGCAATCCTATTCCTAGTAGGAGTCCACTCCCTAGCCGCACCAGGAAGGGCCGGCCGGCCTCCCTCCCTTGCTCCTTTATATACGGGGGCAGGGGGCACCCAAAGACACACAAGTTGAATTGTTTTAGCCGTGTGCGGTACCCCCCTCCACAGAATCACACCCCGGTCATACCGTCGCGGAGCTTAGGCGAAGCCCTGCTCCGGTGAACACATCATATCCGTCACCACGCCGTCGTGCTGACGAAACTCTCCCGTGAAGCTCAACTGGATCAAGAGCTCGTGGGACGTCATCGAGCTGAACGTGTGCTGAACGCGGAGGTGCCGTACGTTCGGTGCTTGATCGGTTGGATCGCGAAGAAGTTCGACAACATCAACCGCGTCACTTGACGCTTCCGCTCCCGGTCTACGAGGGTACATAGACACACTCTTCCCTCTCGTTGCTATGCATCTGGTAGATAGATCTTGCGTGATCGTAGGAAAATTTTAAAATACTACGCTCCCCAACACAAATATGATCAAAAGTGTATGGAAGTGCATAAATATCATAGCAATATCACACAAAAGAGGCATGGAGCAAGCAGAAATTATAGATACGTTTTGGACGTATCAACATCCCCAAGCTTAATTCCTGCTCGTCCTCGAGTAGGTAAATGATAACAAGCATAGTTTCTGTGGTGACATGCTATCAACCATATAAGAACTTTTCACAGTCACATGACAAATGCTTACTAAGATAATGAATCTTTAGTAATTACGTTGCCTCATGAGAATATCACAAAGAACTGAAAGTTTTACAATATGATACTGAATCACCCAATAGATTTGTAGTGAGCATGGTGTGCAAACATGACAAAGTGATACCTCGCTTGCCCCCTTTAGTGAAGCAAAACATAAATGCAGGAGCACCTCCGAAGTTTAAGTGACGACTAGATACAATGATTTCAGAATAAGCGATATCATAATCATGCAGAAGACAATGGTACTTTGGGACAATGCACATTACACTCAGAATGACAATCATGCTCTCAATAGTTGGTGCTTTGAAGAAAGAAGGTGGAGACTCTCAAACCGTGGATTTTGATGGCAAGGTTGAAAACCCGTGGTTGGAAGCAAAGACTAAACATGTACCAGAGCTCTTGGTTTTTAAAAACAGAGGTAAAAATGATTTTTGGGAGATGCATATTTCGTCAATGAATGCTAGTAGATAACTCAATTACTTCTCGAGCTGGACAAGTTTCGAGGAACGGCTCCCGCACGGGGACGATCACATCCCCTTAATCTCCTTTGTTTATCACTGCCAAAAGTTTTCTGATTTCTCATGAACAAAGCATGAAGGAGGGTTTGTCTGTTGTATTTTTATGAGCCGGGCGCACTCTTTGCCAGTTCCTTCTCGTATTAGGGGTTTGCAGATTAGACATGCAATCCCGGGGTAAAACTTGTCCAACTTAAAAAGATCATGAATTAACTACTACTTCCTAATGAGCTAAAACGGAGGCACAAAAGAGAAATGCTTTTGAATAATTTCGAGATGGTACAAGAAAGTCTTCGTTAGGAATGGCAGGTAAATACCATATATAGGAAGGTATGGTGGACTCATATGGCATAACTAGTTTAAAGGATTTTGGATGCACAAGCAGTCAGTCCGCTTAGTACAGGTGAAGGCTAGCAAAAGACTGGGAGCGACCAACTGAGAGAGCAATACCGGCCTGATGGCTTCTCGCCCCTCGTTGGTTACCCCAAGTGGAAGGTTTGAGATGCAGTGTAGCGGAAGTTTTCCCTTGGCAAAGATACCAAGGATCGATTTCCCTGAGACTCCCAGTTTCAACAAGAAGGTGTCAACTGCTAACGGCGCCAGATATTAGCAATCAACGTGGACCTGCACACAGATACAAATAACTTTGCTCCCAACGAGTACAGAGAGGTTGTCAATCCCTCCGGCCTTGTCGTTTACAAAGGATCAAACGCAAGTGATAATAGTGATAGGTATTGCTGCAATAGTAAGTAAAAAGCGGAAAGTAAATAGCCGATGTGATCAATGATGGTAATATGGACCGGGGTCCCATGATGTTCACTAGTGATGTCTCTCTCCCAAAAGACGATAAAACAGTTATGTGAGGTAAACGAATTACAGCTGGGCAATTGACAGAATTATGTGCGCAAACCAATGCTAACTATGTTGCAAGAAAGGTAGAGGTTCAAAGCATGGGCGGTACGCCAAGGCAAGTAGACCGAAATCCATCTGCATCTACTACTAATCATCCACCTTGAGATATCTATCCAGAACATCTCGCTGGTATTAAGTTGTGAGTCCCACCCATAGTGTAAACTCAAAGCAACAGACAACTGCATTAAAAGAACTTTGCGTAAAGTAAACAATCCTTGCACCCGCGGGCACAAGCACCGTTGTTTTCCCCCTTGTGGCAACAGCACATCCCCTAGACTCATGTTTCTGTCACTCAAGCTAGTCATCGAGGGGCATGAACCCACAATCAAGCATAACGTTCCCTCTTGGAGTCACTACCTACTACTTGGCCAAAGCAATAAATAACAACGGAGAACATGCAAGAATTACTTACAAACATAAATATAAAAGAGGTGAATCAAATATATTACTCAAACACAATCTGAACATAATCTCACAATCCATCGGATCCCAGCAAACTCATCATAGCAATAGCATAAGGATTACATATGTGCCTCGATCATGTAGGGCAGCTCACGAGGACTAATTAGTGAAGCACAAGAACGGGAGGAGAACATCACATAGCTACTGGTCATGGACCCATGGTCCAAGGGAGACTACTCACAACTCATCCGGGAGGCGTCCATGGTGGTGGAGAAGCTCCCGGTGGTGATCCTCCCCTCCGGCAGGGTGCCGGGAAGAGTTCTCCTGGTGCTCCCGATCTTGGAAGCGCGGCGGCGGCGGAACAGAGATGAGATCGCGAAAAAGGGTTCCCGTCTCGAGGGTTTCGGGACACGATATAAATATATGCCAAAGGGGGGCATCAGCGAAGGCCTGGGGGGCCCAGGCGCCCCCCCGACGCGGCCAGGAGGGGGGCCACGCCACCAGGGCGCCTGGAGCCCTGGTGGCCCCCCTCCGGCTGTACTTCGGGTGCCGGGAAGCTTCTGGAACGCTGATTTTTTATATAATTTTTCCCGGATTTTTCTGGCAGTTCTCTTAATGGGAAAACCTGAAATACAAAAACAGCCGAAAACAGAAACTGGCACTGGGGTGCACTGAGTTAATAGGTTAGTCCAAATATGATCAAAAGTGTATGGAAGTGTATAAATAACATAGCAATATCACCAAAAAGAGGCATGGAGCAAGCATAAATTATAGATACGTTTTGGACGTATCAACATCCCCAAGCTTAATTCCTGCTCGTCCTCGAGTAGGTAAATGATAACAAGAATAATTTCTGTGGTGACATGCTATTAACCATATAGGACTTTTTCATAGTCATATGACAAAATCTTACTGAGACAATGAATCTGTAGTAATTAAGTTGCCTCATGAGAAAATCACAAAGAACTGAAAGTTTTACAATGTGATATTGAAACATCAAATAGATTTGTAATGAGCATGGTGTGCAAATATGATAAAGTGATATCTCGCTTGCCTCCTTTAGTGAAGCAAAACATAAATGCGGGGGCACCTCCAAGGTTTAAGTGATGACTAGATACAATGATTTCAAAATAAACGATATCACAATCATGCAAAAGACAATGCTACTTTGGGACAATGCACATTACACTCAGAATGACAATCATGCTCTCAGTAGTTGGTGCTTTTAAAAGAAGGTGGAGACTCTCGAACCGTGGCTTTTGTTGGCAAGGTTGAAAACCCGTAGTCGGAAACAAAGACAAAACATGTACCAGAGCTCTTGGTTTTAAAAACAGAGGTAATAATAATTATTTTTTTAGATTATGCATGTTCCATCAACGAATGCTAGCAGACAACTCAATCACTTCTTGAGATGGACAAGTTTCGAGGAACGGCTCCCGAATGAGGACGATCACATCCTCTTAATCTCCTTTGTTTATCACTGCCAAAGTTTTCTGATTTCTCATGAACAAAGCGTGAAGGAGGGTTTGTTTGTTATTTTATTTTTGAGCCGGGCGCACTCAATGCCAGTTCCTTCTCATATTATGGGTTTGCACATTATACATGCAATCCCGGGGTGAAGCTTGTCCAACTTAAAAAGATCATGAATTAACTACTACTTCCTCATGAACTTAAAACAGAGGCACAGAATAGGAATGCTTTTCTTTGAATAGTTTTGAGATGGTACATGCAAGTCTCCGTTAGGAATGGTAGGTAAATACCATGTAGGAAGGTATGGTGGACTCATATGGCATAACTGGTTTAAAAGAATTTTGATGCACAAGCAGTCAGTCCGCTTAGTACAGGCGAAGGTTAGCAAAAGACTGGGAGCGACCAACTAAGAGAGCAATGACGGTCATAATCATGCAGAGCGACAAAGCAACATTGAATCGGGCATGGAAGTTATATCGCTACTCAGAAACAAAAGATCATCAAGGCTTGACAGACTTTCTTTACAGTCTTAAATATGCGTGAGCATACGCCAAGTCAATCAAAGTAAATTCTTGAAGGAAGATATTACTAAACCATACCACATCATAGGCAAACAAATCATGTTGGTATTCCAATAATACATTGGGAACCCCCCAGCTATTTGAGACTAACCATAAGAAAACATGAACTACTAAGCACCATTATGCACGTAGCATCTTTATCATAGACATATCAACCAATGCAACGGAAGCAAACTCTCTTAATAAGATAAGCATGATAACTAAAGAGAGTTCAAGCAACCAACTAAACAAAAGCTCTTTAAAAAGATAAGCATGAAAACTAAGAGCTAAGCATGATAGTAGCTATTGAAAGACAAAGAACACACACAACAAAGATAGACATGAAAATTCTATGTTATGTTCTAGGTAGAAGTGGAGCGTGTTTCTCTCCCACATAAAGAAAGTTGAGTTCCGACTCGTTATGAAAAGCTAAAGAAAACTAAAAAGGAAACTAAAAGCAAGACGCTCCAAGCATAGCACATAACACATGAAGTGATAAAAATATAGCGGAACGAAAGACGAACTGATAATGTTGATGGAGAAGGGGATGCACGGGGGCATCCCCAAGCTTAGACGCTTGAGTCTCCTTGAATATTTCTTGGGGGTGCATGGGGGCATCCCCAAGCTTGAGCGTTTGACACTCCTGAATCTTTTTATCATCTTCCCTCGCACACTTGAAAACTCCCTTCATACATAACTCATCATAATCTGATTAGCGAGGTTAGTACCCTTAATAAAATAATTGTTCCTTGCTGGAAATAAAGATATTCTTGAAGGTCTACTGTTTCTCAAGATTGCCAAAAGGTTTTTGCAAAGAAAAAGCAAGCTCTAGGTTTGCAAAATGAAGGAAAGGCAAAACAGGACAGAATCTGTGACAAACAGAACATCAGGTGGTAAGTGATTTTTTCGGGGCACTTCTGCAACTCTAATCAAAAAACTCAAAACAGATGCACGAAAGACAATTATATAGAGCACGCTGTCGAAGAAATTCAGACCAAAAAGATGATCTGGTGATATTATACGAATTTTTCTATCCAAGGACAGAATCTATTTCCTGGACAGCACGTCAGAACTTTTGAACTTTCTTGCAATCAGAGGCTACACTTGGCACAATTTTGAAAAGGAAAGATACAATGATGATGCTACTGTAGTAACAACATCAAGACACAACAAAAGCAAAATAAATTTATTCATGTGGGCTGCCTCCCAAAAGCGCTTTCTTTTATGCCTTTAAGCTAGGCATAATGCATAGAGATCAAGTTTTATCAAGAGTAAAAGAATAGCTAGCCCGTATAACAGACTCAAAAGGTAACTTAATCTTCTTTCGAGGGAAGTGTTCCATCCCTTTCTTGAGAGGAAACTGGAGTTTTATATTCCCCTCTTTCATGTCAATGATAGCACCAACGGTGCGTAGAAAAGGACGTCCCAAAATAATTGGACAAGAAGGTTCACATTCAATATCCATAATAGTAAAATCAACGGGAACATAGTTGTCATTGACAATGATAAGAACATCGTTGATCCTCCCCAAAGGTTTCTTTATGGAAGAATCAACGAGACGAACACCAAAAGAACAAGAATCAAAAGGTTTCAATTTAAGCATATCATATATTCTTTTGGGCATAACAGAGGTACTAGCACCAATATCATATAAAGCATAGCAAGAGAAGTTATTCAACTTAATTTTAATCATAGGATCCCAACCATCTTCTAGCTTTCTAGGTATGGAGGCTTCTACTCTAAGTTTCTCCTCCCTAGCTTTGATAAGAGCATTAGTGATATGCTCTGTGAAGGCAAGGTTAATCGTGCTAGTGCGGGGATCTCTAGACATCTTGTGAAGGAAATCAATAACTTCGGTAAGAGTGCAATTGTCAAAATCAAGGTCACTACTATCAAGTAAGGTGGTAGTGGTGTCCTTTAGGTTCACTTGTTTGGTAGTTTCTATAGTCATAGCATCACCATTAATAGGTCCATTGGGACCAGGAGTGCATTGGGTGCTAAGAGTTTGGATATCCTCAACAACTTGGATACTAGCAACAGTGTGGTGGGTAGGAAGGCTCTTAATTCTAGCTTCTTCCTCCCATTCTCTAGCCCATCTCTCTTTAAGTTTAGCCAACATCCTAATGTTTTCATTAATTTGCACTTGAATATCATTCATAGGAGTGACCTTCCTCTCCTCAAGAGGAGAAGTTCTAATTTTAAGCAATTCTACTTCATTGGCTAAATTGTCTACCTTCGAAGAGAGATCACCTAGTTTGTTTAGTTTTTCTTCTACACTATTATTAAAAGCTTTTTGGGTAGTGATGAAATCTTTAAGCATAATCTCTAGTTCAGTAGTGGAGTTCTTGGTGCTAGGATAAGCATTGTTGTTCCCATAGGAATTAGAGGGGAACGGTCTAGGATTGCTACCAAAATTACTCCTATAAGCATTGTTATTAAAATTGTTTCTAGAGATAAAGTTCACATCTACTTGTTCTTGAGCAATCAAAGAATTTAAAGGAACATCACGAGGATAAACAGAAGATTGCTTCGAAAGTAGAGACATGATCAAGTCAACTTTTTCATTTAGGGAGGAAATCTCCTCGACAGAGTTTACCTTCCTACCTGTTGGAGCGCGTTCGGTGTGCCATTGGGAATAGTTGGTCATCATCTCATCGAGAAGCTTCGTGGCAGCACCAAGTGTAGTTGACATAAAAGTTCCTCCCGCGGCCGAATCTAACAAGTTCCGCGAGGTAAAGTTCAAGCCTGCATAAAAAGTTTGGATAACCATCCAAGTAGTCAAACCATGAGTAGGGCAGTTCTTGATAAGAGATTTCATACGTTCCCAAGCTTGGGCAACGTGTTCATTATCCAATTGTTTAAAATTCATTATATTACTTCTTAGTTGGATAATTTTAGCAGGTGGATAGTATTTCCCAATAAAAGCATCTTTGCACTTGTCCCATGAATCTATGCTATTTCTAGGCAAAGATTGAAACCAAATTTTAGCTCCTCCTCTCAAGGAGAAAGGAAAAAGCTTAAGCTTAACAATATCACTGTCTATTTCTTGGTACTTTTTCATATCACAAAGTTCAACAAAATTGTTTAAGTGTAAAGCAGCATCATCTCCAGCACCGGAGAATTGATCTTTCATGACTAAGTTTAGTAAAGCAGGTTTAATTTCATATGAAGGTGCTGAAGTGGCAGGTGTAGTGATAGGTGTGCAGATAAAGTCATCGTTGTTGTGACTAGTGAAGTCACACAACTTGGTGTTCTCGGTGGAACCCATAGTAGCAAGCAAGCAAGATAACTATTTTTGTGATTTTCGATAAAAGATACTAAAGCAAAACTGAAAGGTAAACTAACAAGACTAAAAAGCAAAGGTAAAAGATAGCGTGCAACTCCCCTATCCTGAAGAGTGGAGTCCCCGGCAACGGCGCCAGAAAACTTTGCTTGATGGCTTCTCGCCCCTCGTTGGTTACCCCAAGTGGAAGGTTTGAGATGCAGTGTAGCGGAAGTTTTCCCTTGGCAAAGATACCAAGGATCGATTTCCCTGAGACTCCCAGTTTCAACAAGAAGGTGTCAACTGCTAATGGCGCCAGATATTAGCAATCAACATGGACCTGCACACAGATACAAATAACTTTGCTCCCAACAAGTACAGAGAGGTTGTCAATCCCTCCGGCCTTGTCGTTTACAAAGGATCAAACACAAGTGATAATAGTGATAGGTATTGCTGCAATAGTAAGTAAAAAGCGGAAAGTAAATAGCGGATGTGATCAATGATGGTAATATGGACCGGGGTCCCATGATGTTCACTAGTGATGTCTCTCTCCCAAAAGACGATAAAACAGCTATGTGAGGTAAACGAATTACAGCTGGGCAATTGACAGGACCATGTGCGCAAACCAATGCTGACTACGTTGCAAGAAAGGTAGAGGTTCAAAGCATGGGCGGTACGCCAAGGCAAGTAGACCGAAATCCATCTGCATCTACTACTAATCATCCACCTTGAGATATCTATTCAGAACATCTCGCTGGCATTAAGTTGCGAGTCCCACCCATAGTGTAAACTCAAAGCAACAGACAACTGCATTAAAAGAACTTTGCGTAAAGTAAACAATCCTTGCACCCGCGGGCACAAGCACCGTTGTTTTCCCCCTTGTGGCAACAGCACATCCCCTAGACTCATGTTTCTGTCACTCAAGCTAGTCATCGAGGGGCATGAACCCACAATCAAGCATAACGTTCCCTCTTGGAGTCACTACCTACTACTTGGCCAAAGCAATAAATAACAACGGAGAACATGCAAGAATTACTTACAAACATAAATATAAAAGAGGTGAATCAAATGTATTACTCAAACACAATCTGAACATAATCTCACAATCCATCGGATCCCAGCAAACTCATCATAGCAACAGCATAAGGATTACATATGTGCCTCGATCATGTAGGGCAGCTCACGAGGACTAATTAGTGAAGCACAAGAACGGGAGGAGAACATCACATAGCTACTGGTCATGGACCCATGGTCCAAGGGAGACTACTCACAACTCATCCGGGAGGCGTCCATGATGGTGGAGAAGCTCCCGGTGGTGATCCTCCCCTCCGGTAGGGTGCCGGGAAGAGTTCTCCTGGTGCTCCCGATCTTGCAAGCGCGGCGGCGGCGGAACAGAGATGAGATCGCGAAAAAGGGTTCCCGTCTCGAGGGTTTCGGGACACGATATAAATATATGCCAAAGGGGGGCATCAGCGGAGGCCTGGGGGGCCCAGGCGCCCCCCCGGCGCGGCCAGGAGGGGGGCCGCGCCACCAGGGCGCCTGGAGCCCTGGTGGCCCCCCTCCGGCTGTACTTCGGTTGTCGGGAAGCTTCTGGAACGCTGATTTTTATATAATTTTTCCGGGATTTTTCTGGCAGTTCTCTTAATGGGAAAACCTGAAATACAAAAACAGCCGAAAACAGAAACTGGCACTGGGGTGCACTGAGTTAATAGGTTAGTCCAAATATGATCAAAAGAGTATGGAAGTGTATAAATAACATAGCAATATCACCCAAAAGAGGGATGGAGCAAGCATAAATTATAGATACATTTTGGACGTATCACGGCCATAATCATGCAGAGCGACAAAGCAACATTGAATCGGGCATGGAAGTTATATCGCTACTCAGAAATTAATGATCATCAAGGCTTGATAGACTTTCTTTACAGTCTTAAATATGCGTGAGCATATGCCAAGTCAATCAAAATAAATTCTTGGAGGAAGATATCACTAAACCATACCACATCATAGGCAAACAAATCATGCTGGTACTTCAATA
>LR738711.1:875980829-876036830 GCA_902687465.1 Secale cereale | reverse complement strand
CCCCCAGCTATTTGAGACTAACCATAAGAAAACATGAACTACCAAGCACCATTATGCACATAGCATTTTTATCATAGACCTATCAAACAGTGCCACAGAAGCCAACTCTCTTAACAAGATAAGCATGATAACTCGAGAGAGTTCCAGAAGCAACAACCTAAACAAAAGCTCTTAAAAAGATAAGCATGAAAACTAAGAGCTAAGCATGACAGCAGCTATGAAAAGATAAAGAACACACACAAGAAGATACGCATGCAAGCCTATGTTGTGTTCTACAGTGGGCTGGAGCGTGTTTCTCTCCCAAACAATGAAGGCTAGGATCCAACTTGTTATGAACAGCAAGCAAAGCTAAAGAAAACTAAAAAGGAAACTAAGAGCAAGACGCTCCAAGCATAGCACATAACGCATGAAGTGATTAAAATATAGTGGAACGAAAGATGAACTGATAATTGTTGATGGAGAAGGGGATGCATGGGGGCATCCCCAAGCTTAGACGCTTGAGTCTTCTTGAATATTTTTTGGGGGTGCACGGGGGCATCCCCAAGCTTGAGCGTTTGACACTCCTGAATCTTTTTATCATCTTCCCTCGCACACTTGAAAACTCCCTTCATACATAACTCATCATAATCTGATTAGCGAGGTTAGTACCCATAATAAAATAACTTTTCCCTGCTGGAAATAAGGATAATCTTGAAGAGCTACTGTTTCTCAAGATTGCCAAAAGGTTTTTGCAAAAAAAAAAGCAAGCTTAAGGTTTGCAAAACGAAGAAAAGGCAAAACAGGACAGAATCTGTGAAAAACAGACCAGCAGGTAGTAAATAATTTTTTCGGGGCACTTCTGCAACTCAAATCAAAAAACTCAGAACAGACGCCCGAAAGCCAATTGTATAGAGCACGCTGTCGAAAAAATTCAGACAAAAAAGATGATCTGGTGATTTTATACGGATTTTTCTGTCCAAGGACAGAATCTGTTTCCTGGACAGCACGTCACAACTTTTGAACTTTCTTGCAATCAGAGGCTAAACTTGGCACAAAGCTGAAAAGAAAAGATACAATGATGTTGCTACAGTAGTAACAAACATCAAGACCACTAAAAACTGAAAGAACAAACTGAAAGCAAAGATAACAAGGGTTGTCTCCCTAGAGCTCTTTCTTTATAGCCATAAAGATAGGCTTAAGACTTTAATGATGCTTTCGTAGGAATAAGAGTTGAAGAACAAAAGAGAGAATCAAGAAGCAAATACCAAATACATTTAAGCCTAACATGCTTCCTATGCATAGGAATATTTCAATAGAATAATTCATTGAAGCACAAAGCAATAAGCATAGGAAGACAAAACAAGTGCAGCTTCAAAACCTTCAACATAAAGAGAGGGAACTTAATATTATTGAAATATCTATAAGCATATGTTCCCTTCTCATAATAATTTTCAGTGGGATCACGAATAAACTCAACAATATAAGCATCACATAAAGCATTGTTACTATGATCCACATGCAAAAAGGTACTCTTACTCTCCACATAAGCATAATCTTTCTCATTGGTAATAGTGGGAGTAGGACTATCGTAAACAACTTGAACACTATAGATTAATTGTGTATTAGGAAGATGGTGTTCAACAAGGGAGTAATTCCCTCCATGATTATGACAAGTTTCATAAGGATAATTTCTCCTTATGTCATAGGTACCTTTATAATCACTATAGATTGGAGTTATAACATCATCATAGTAGAGAAGAGCATTATCATTGCTAGCAACTATATTTGTAAACATGTTGTCTTTATTCTTACTAGCAAAAGAATTATCAATTGTCACATCACTAGTGGGTAAAGGATTTGCAATCCTATCATCCCCAAGCTTAGAGCTTTCCATATCATCACTTTCAGAGTTGGTACCAAAAATATTTTCAAGATCATAAGTAGCATTATCATCATTTTCCCAATCACAATAAGTAACATGCATATCATAATCAAAATCATCTTCAATAGTACCTACGAACGTATCATCAAGATGATAATTAAGGCAATAAACTTCACCTTCTTCTTTAAACTTACAACCGTTAGGATAAAAGTTGATGGGAGGAATATGCTCAGGCCAGGTTGATACCCATTCTTCTTCCTTCTTGCTCCTCTTCCTCCTCCTCTTCTTTTTCTTCTTCTTCACCTTAGGAGGGAGTGGTTGGAGATGAAGCTTCTCCACATATCCTGGTTTATCATTAGAAACAATAGGGAAAACTTGGGAGAAACTCTCCTTTTTATTAGCAAATATATAAGAGACATTTTTATACTTTGGTAAAGTTCCCTCCTTTCTAATCTTACTTATGTAATCATTTTCATGGCAATTAACAACACAATAGAGATGGCAATTTTGCAAAGTGTTTTTTATTCCTATGGCATTAACTAGCCAAGAAGTCTTTTCTGATAACTCTTCACACATCAAAAATAACATAAGCTCATCATAAAGATCAGGGGTGATCATGTTATCACACAACTGGGTAACAGTTATGTTTTGAAAGTGCATGCATTGAAAATTAAAGTGACCCTCTATACGACAAAGTTCACAAGTAAAAGGATAAAGGTCACACAATTCTCTAGCAATTTCATTTAAATCTTTGACCCAAGTGATTGTTCTTTCATGCTTATGTTGCTTACAATACTTCTCTTCTTCAATCATAGGCCTTTCACAAGGTCTATCCACTCCACAAAAATTAACATGCTTATATAAAACTTCATTTTTAGGAATTGGATCATGCATGTTGCAATCATCATGAACAATTTCATTTTCTTTGCAAATCTCTTTAAAAGGTTCATGATGCTTGATCCAATCCTCCTTAGGCATATTAAGATGTGAAGCAAAAGATTTGAGGAAATCAACAAGGAGTTGAGAATCAAGCCCAAACTTAGCACTAAACTTATTAAAACTTGTAGTTTCAACAAAGGACTTAATGCAATCATACTCATAAATTATACCTGACTCTTTACCTTTGTCGATCTCCCAATCTTCAGTGTTGCGTTGAATTCTTTCAAGGAGTTCCCATTTAGCATCAATCTTTTCGTTTGTGAAAGAACCCATAGAGGAGGCATCGAGCAAATCTTTATCCTCTCGAGAAAGCCTCGCATAGAAATTAGTAATAATCATATCTTTGGGGAGCCCATGGTTATGACATTTTAGCATTAATGTTTTCAGTCTCCCCCAAGCTTGAGCAATGCTTTCCCCGTCACGAGAGCTAAAGTTATAGATATAGTTCCTGTCTCAATGAATTTCATGAAGAGGATAAAACTTGGTATAAAAGAGAGACGTAAGCTCTTGCCAATCAAGCAAGTGTGAGTTATCGAGAAGCTTATACCAATCTGAAGCTTTATCTATAAGCGATACGGAGAACAATCTCCTCATGACAAACTCCATTGATACACCTGCAAGCTTAAATAATGAACATAGTTGTGACAGATATAGCAAGTGTTCACCGGGATGTCTGTCTCCTGCATAACGATTAGCCAAAACATAATCGATAATACCAGCTGGTATTTTATGGGGCACAATTTCAGTAGGGGGAGGAGCAACCGCCACAGGTGTGGGGCGTCTTCCCGCAAGCAACGATCCAATATCAAGGTTGTCCATAAGGACAAGGAGCAGCAACAGCAAAATAAAAACAGAAATATAAAAACTTCCTTACCAGTTTCACTTTACCAATAGCACTACACTCCCCGACAACGGCGCCAGAAATAGCTTGATGTCTACTACACGCTTCTATTCCTGTAGACAGTGTTGGGCCTCCAAGAGCAGAGGTTTGTAGGACAACAGCAAATTTCCCTTAAGTGAGTAACCCAAGGTTTATCGAACTCAGGGAAGTGGAGGTTGAACGTACCCCTTTCAAGCAACCCTGCAATCAAGATACAAGAAGTCTCTTATGTCCCCAACACACCTAATACAACTAGGAGTTGTATAGGTGCACTAGTTTGGCGAAGAGATGGTAAAATATGGATGATAGGAGTGGCAAAGCAAAGTAATATAAATCTGTAATAAAAAGTGCAACAAGCAAACAAGTGGTAAACGTGAGCACAAATGGTATTGCAATGGTGGAAACAAGGCCTAGGCTTCATACTTTCACTAGTGGCAACTCCCAACAACATTAACATAATCGAATCACATGATATTTCCCATAAAACATGCAAGGGGGACGCACTCGGAGGTCATTCCTTTGTGGTCAAGAGAGGACGAGAATTATGTAGGGCTACAAAAGCACACCTCAAAGTTCGTAGTTCTCGATCTATGGATTTCCCAATGTCACCGCGGCCATCCAAAGAGAGTACCACAATCACCACAACATATCTCAAGGATAGTCAAAGACAAGCACCAAGAGACTCTCAATATTCAATCAACACACAAAAGAGGAAATCACTCATGAAAATATTCTTCTAATCCATGTCCAATAGACCGCTGTCACCTTGGTCTCGGAGATTATACTAGATAAAGACAAGTGAGTACATCAATCCAATACATAGAGGAAGGGGAAATATCATAGGATCACCCTAGATTAACATAGCCTATGATCACAACGAAGATCACATCATGGGAGAGAGAATTGACCACATAGCTACTGGTAGAAACCTCAGCCCCGAGGAGGAACTACTCCCGCATCATGGAGGGAGGAAGCAACGTCGACGGAGATGAATCCAGGGGCACTTCCCCGTCCCGGCAGGATGCCGGCACAGGAATTTTGGTCCCCCGAAACTTGGTGGCGATGGCGGCGGAGATCGGAATTGCTTCTGGAGAAAAGGGGTCCGGAATCGAGGGTTTCGGGACGCGATGTAAATATATGCCAAAGGGGGTCACCAGAGGAGGTAAGGGGGGCCCAGGCGCCCTGCCTAGGCGGCCAGGGGTGGGGCCGCCTGGGCTGCCCCTGGCTCCCCTCTGGCCCCACTTCTGGCGCGTGGAAGCTTCTGGAGCGCTGATTTTTTATATATTTTTCCCGGAATTTTTCTAGCAATTTAAGTAATGGGAAAACCTGAAATACAAAAACAGCAGAAAACAGAAACTGGCACTGGGGTGCACTGAGTTAATAGGTTAGTCCAAATATGACCAAAAGTGTATGGAAGTGCATAAATATCATAGCAATATCACACAAAAGAGGCATGGAGCAAGCAGAAATTATAGATACGTTTTGGACGTATCAATGATGTATCTACCGGCGCAGGGCTTCGCCTAAGCACTGCGACGGTATGACCGAGGTGTGTTTCTGTGGAGGGGGGCACCGCACACGGCTAGAACAATTCAACTTGTGTGTCTTTGGGTGCCCCCTGCCCCCGTATATGAAGGAGAAAGGGGGGAGGCCGGCCGGCCCTCCTATGGTGCGGCTAGGGCTGCAATCCTACTAGGAATAGGATTGCAATCCTATTCCTAGTAGGAACTACCAAAGAAGGAAGAAGTGGGAAGGAAAGAGAGGGAGAGGGAGAGGGAAAGAGGGGCCGCGCCCCCCTCCCCTTGTCCTATTCGGACTCCTCCTAGGGAGGGGGCGCGCCACCTCCTGGCTGCTGCCCTCTCTCTCCCCTATGGCCCACCAGGGCCCACCATTCCCCCGGGGGGTTCCGGTAACCCCCCCGGCACTCCGGTAAATTCTGAAACTTTCCAGAACACTTCCGGTGTCCGAATATAGTCGTCCAATATATCAATCTTTATGTCTCGGACATTCCGAGACTCCTCGTCATGTCCGTTATCTCATCCGGGACTACGAACTACCTTCAGTACATCAAAACTCATAAACTCATAATACCGATCGTCATCAAACGTTAAGCGTGCGGACCCTACGGGTTCGAGAACTATGTAGACATGACCGAGACTCATCTCCGGTCAATAACCAATAGCGGAACCTGGATGCTCATATTGGTTCCTACATATTCTACGAAGATCTTTATCGGTCAAACCGCATAACAACATATGTTGTTCCTTTTGTCATCGGTGTGTTACTTGCCCGAGATTCGATCGTCGGTATCTCTATACCTAGTTCAATCTCGTTACCGGCAAGTCTCTTTACTCGTTCCGTAACACATCATCTCGTGACTAACTCATTAGTCTTTTGCTTGCAAGGCTTATTATGATGTGTGTTACCGAGAGGGCCCAGAGATACCTCTCCGACACTCGGAGTGACAAATCCTAATCTTGATCTATGCCAACACCACGAATACTTTCGGAGACACGTGTAGAGCATCTTTATGATCACCCAGTTATGTTGTGACGTTTGATAGCACACAAGGTGTTCCTACGGTATTCGGGAGTTGCATAATCTCATAGTCATAGGAACATGTATAAGTCATGATGAAAGCAATACCAGTAAAACTAAACGATCATAATGCTATGCTAACGGATGGGTCTAGTCCATCACATCATTCTCCTAATGATGTGATCCCGTTGATCAAATGACAAATCATGTCTATGGCTAGGAAACATAGCCATCTTTGATCAATGAGCTAGTCTAGTAGAGGCATACTAGGGACATACTATTTGGTCTATGTATTCACACATGTATCAAGTTTCCGGTTAATACAATTCTAGCATGAATAAAAGACATTTATCATGATATAAGGAAATACAAAATAACATCTTTATTATTGCCTCTAGGGCATATTTCCTTCAGTCTCCCACTTGAACTAGAGTCAATAATCTAGATTACAAGGTGATGATCCTCACACCCATGGAGTCCTGGTGCTGATCATGTTTTGCCCGTGGAAGAGGCTTAGTCAACGGGTCTGCAACATTAAGATCCGTATGTATTTTGCAAATCTCCATGTCTCCCTCCTTGACTAGATCGCAGATGGAATTGAAGCATCTTTTGATGTGCTTTGTTCTCTTGTGAAACCTGGATTCCTTCGCCAAGGCTATTGCTCCAGTGTTGTCACAAAAGATTTTCATTGGACCCGATGCACTAGGTATTACACCTAGATCGGATATGAACTCCTTCATCCAGACTCCTTCATTTGCTGCTTCCGAAGCAGCTATGTATTCCGCTTCACACGTAGATCCTGCCACGACGCTCTGCTTGGAACTGCACCAACTTACAGCTCCACCGTTCAATAAAAATACATATCCGGTTTGTGACTTAGAGTCATCCAGATCAGTGTCAAAGCTAGAATCGACGTAACCGTTTACGACGAGCTCTTTGTCACCTCCATACACGAGAAACATATCCTTAGTCCTTTTCAGGTATTTCAGGATGTTCTTGACCGCTGTCCAGTGATCCACTCCTGGATTACTTTGGTACCTCCCTGCTAGACTTATAGCAAGGCACACATCACGTCTGGTACACAACATTGCATACATGATTGATCCTATGGCTGAGGCATAGGGAATGACTTTCATTTTCTTTCTATCTTCTGCAGTGGTCGGGCATTGAGTCTTACTCAACTTCATACCTTGTAATACAGGCAAGAACCCTTTTTCTTTGCCTGATCCATTTTGAACTTCTTCAAAATCTTATCAAGGTATGTGCTTTGTGAAAGTCCAATTAAGCGTCTTGATCTATCTCTATAGATCTTGATGCCTAATATATAAGCAGCTTCACCGAGGTCTTTCATTGAAAAACTCTTATTCAAGTATCCTTTTATGCTATCCAGAAATTCTATATCATTTCCAATCAACAATATGTCATCTACATATAATATCAGAAATGCTACAGAGCTCCCACTCACTTTCTTGTAAATACAAGCTTCTCCAAAAGTCTGTATAAAACCATATGCTTTGATCACCTCATCAAAGCGTATATTCCAACTCCGAGATGCTTGCACCATTCCATAGATGGATCGCTGGAGCTTGCACACTTTGTTAGCACCTTTTGGATCGACAAAACCTTCTGGTTGCATCATATACAACTCTTCTTTGAGATATCCATTCAGGAATGCAGTTTTGACATCCATTTGCCAGATTTCATAATCATAAAATGCGGCAATTGCTAACATGATTCGGACAGACTTAAGCATCGCTACTGGTGAGAAAGTCTCAACGTAGTCAACTCCTTGAACTTGTCGAAACCCTTTCGCAACAAGTCGAGCTTTGTAAACAGTAACATTACCATCAGCGTCGGTATTCCTCTTAAAGATCCATTTATTTTCGATGGCCTGCCGATCATCGGGCAAGTCAACCAAAGTCCACACTTTGTTCTCATACATGGATCCCATCTCAGATTTCATGGCCTCAAGCCATTTTGCGGAATCTGGGCTCATCATCGCTTCCTCATAGTTCGTAGGTTCATCATGGTCTAGTAACATGATTTCCAGATCTGGGTTGCCGTACCACTCTGGTGCGGAACATACTCTGGTTGATCTACGACGTTCAGCAGAAACTTGATCCGAAGTTTCATGATCATCATCATTAACTTCCTCACTGATTGGTGTAGGAATCACTGGAACAATTTTCTGTGATGTACTACTTTCCAATCCGGGAGAAGGTACAATTACCTCATCAAGTTCTACTTTCCTCCCACTCACTTCTTTCGAGAGAAACTCCTTCTCTAGAAAGGATCCATTCTTAGCAACGAATATCTTGCCTTCGGATCTGTGATAGAAGGTGTACCCAACAGTCTCTTTTGGGTATCCTATGAATACACATTTCTCCGACTAGGGTTCGAGCTTATCAGGTTGAAGCTTTTTCACATAAGCATCGCAGCCCCAAACTTTAAGAAATGACAACTTTGGTTTCTTGCGAAACCATAGTTCATAAGGTGTCGTATCAACGGATTTAGATGGTGCCCTATTTAACGTGAATGCAGCTGTCTCTAAAGCATAACCCCAAAACGATAGTGGTAAATCGGTAAGAGACATCATAGATCGCACCATATCCAATAAAGTACGGTTACGACGTTCGGACACACCATTACGCTGTGGTGTTCCGGGTGGCGTGAGTTGTGAAACTATTCCACATTGTTTCAAATGAAGACCAAACTCGTAACTCAAATATTCTCCCCCACGATCAGATCGTAGAAACTTTATTTTCTTGTTACGATGATTCTCTACTTCACTCTGAAATTCTTTGAACTTTTCAAATGTTTCAGACTTGTGCTTCATTAAGTAGATATACCCATATCTGCTCAAATCATCAGTGAAGGTCAGAAAATAACGATACCCGCCTCGAGATTCAACACTCATTGGTCCACATACATCAGTATGTATGATTTCCAACAAATATGTTGCTCCCTCCATAGTTACGGAGAACGGAGTTTTAGTCATCTTGCCCATGAGGCATGGTTCGCAAGCACCAAGTGATTCATAATCAAGTGATTCCAAAAGTCCATCACTATGGAGTTTCTTCATGCACTTTACACCAATATGACCTAAACGGCAGTGCCACAAATAAATTGCACTATCATTATTAACCTTGCATCTTTTGGTTTCAATATTATGAATATGTGTATCACTACAATCGAGATCCAATAAGAATAGACCACTCTTCAAGGGTGCATGACCATAAAAGATGTTATTCATAAAAATAGAACAACCATTATTCTCTGATTTAAATGAATAACCATCTCCCAACAAAGAAGATCCAGATATAATGTTCATGCTCAACGCTGGCACCAAATAACAATTATTTAGGTCTAAAACTAATCCCGAAGGTAGATGTAGAGGTAGCGTGCCGACGGCGATCACATCGACTTTGGAACCATTTCCCACGCGCATCGTCACCTCGTCCTTAGCCAATCTTCGTTTAATCCGTAGTCCCTGTTTCGAGTTACAAATATTAGCAACCAAACCGGTATCAAATACACAGGTACTACTACGAGCATTAGTAAGGTACACATCAATAACATGTATATCACATATACCTTTGTTCACCTTGCCATCCTTCTTATCCGCCAAATACTTGGGGCAGTTCCGCTTCCAGTGTCCAGTCCCCTTGCAGTAGAAGCACTCAGTTTCAGGCTTGGCTCCAGACTTGGGTTTCTTCGTGGGAGTAGCAACTGTCTTGCTATTCTTCTTGAAGTTCCCCTTCTTTCCCTTGCCCTTTTTCTTGAAACTAGTGGTCTTGTTAACCATCAACACTTGATGCTCCTTTTTGATTTCTACCTCCGCAACCTTGAGCATAGCGAAGAGCTCGGGAATTGTCTTTTGCATCCCTTGCATATTATAGTTCATCACGAAGCCTTTATAGCTTGGTGGCAGTGGTTGAAGAACTCTATCAATAACACTATCCTCGTAAACTTTGCAACCAAGTTGAGTCATATGATTGTAGTACCCAGACATTCTGAGCAAGTGTTCACTGATAGAACTATTCTCCTCCATCTTGCAGCTGTAGAACTTATTGGAAATCTCATATTTCTCAATCCGGGCATTTGCTTGAAATATTAACTTCAACTCCTGGAACATCTCATATGGTCCATGACGTTCAAAACGTCGTTGAAGTCCCGGTTCTAAGCCGTAAAGCATGGCACACTGAACTATCGTGTAGTCATTAGACCGCGACTTCCAGATGTTCAAAGCGTCTACATTAGCGGGAGGGGGCTTGTCACCTAGCGGTGCTTCAAGGACATAATTTTTCTGTGCAGCAATGAGGATAATCCTCAAGTTACGGACCCAGTCCGTGTAATTGCTACCATCATCTTTCAACTTAGCTTTCTCTAGGAATGCATTAAAATTCAAAGGAACGGTAGCACGGGCCATTGATCTACAACAACATAGATATGCAAAAACTATCAGGACTAAGTTCATGATAAATTAAAGTTCAATTTAATCAAATTAATTAAAGAGCTCCCACTTAGATAGACATCCCTCCGGTCATCTAAATGATCACGTGATCCAAATCAACTAAACCATGTCCGATCATCACGTGAGATGGAGTAGTTTCAATGGTGAACATCTTATGTTGACCATATCTACTATATGATTCACGCTCGACCTTTCGGTCTCCAGTGTTCCGAGGCCATATCTGCATATGCTAGGCTCGTCAAGTTTAACCCGAGTATTCTGCGTGTGCAAAAACTGGCTTACACCCGTTGTATTTGAACATAGAGCTTATCACACCCAATCATCACGTGGTGTCTCGGCACGACGAACTTTCGCAACGGTGCATACTCAGGGCAAACACTTATACCTTGAAATTTAGTAAGGGATCATCTTATAATGCTACCGTCGTTCTAAGCAAAATAAGAAGCATAATAAGATAAACATCACATGCAATCAAAATATGTGACATGATATGGCCATCATCATCTTGTGCTTTTGATCTCCATCTCCAAAGCAACGTCATGATCACCTTCGTCACCGGCGCGACACCTTGATCTCCATCGTAGTATCGTTGTCGTCTCGCCAACTATTGCTTCTACGACTATCGCTACCGCTTAGTGATAAAGTAAAGCAATTACATGGCGATTGCATTTCATACAATAAAGCGACAACTATATGGCTCCTGCCAGTTGCCGATAACATTACAAAACATGATCATCTCATACAAAACCGTATAACTCATCATGTCTTGACCATATCACATCACAACATGCCCTGCAAAAACAAGTTAGACGTCCTCTACTTTGTTGTTGCAAGTTTTACGTGGCTGCTACGGGCTTAGCAAGAACCGTTCTTACCTACACATACAAAACCACAACAATGTTTCATCAAGTATGTGCTGTTTTAACCTTCACAAGGACCGGGCATAGCCACACTTGATTCAGCTAAAGTGAGAGAGACAGACACCCGCCAGTCACCTTTAAGCAACGAGTGCTCATAACGGTGAAACCAGTCTCGCGTAAGCGTACGCGTAATGTCAGTCCGGACCGCTTCATCTCACAATACCGCCGAAGCAAAGTATGACATGCTGGTAAGCAGTATGACTAGTATCGTCCACAACTCATTGTGTTATACTCATGCATATCATCTACGCATAGACCTGGCTCATGATGCCACTGTTGGGGAACGTAGTATTTTAAAATTTTCCTACGATCACGCAAGATCTATCTACTAGATGCATAGCAACGAGAGGGAAGAGTGTGTCTACGTACCCTCGTAGACCGGAAGCGGAAGCGTCAAGTGACGCGGTTGATGTTGTCGAACTTCTTCGCGATTCAACCGATCATGCACCGAACGTACGGCACCTCCGCGTTCAGCACACGTTCAGCTTGATGAAGTCCCACGAGCTCTTTATCCAGTTGAGCTTCACAGGAGAGTTTCGTCAGCACGACGGTGTGGTGACGGATATGATGTATCTACCGGCGCAGGGCTTCGCCTAAGCACTGCGACGGTATGACCGAGGTGTGTTTCTGTGGAGGGGGGCACCGCACACGGCTAGAACAATTCAACTTGTGTGTCTTTGGGTGCCCCCCTGCCCCCGTATATAAAGGAGCAAGGGGGGAGGCCGGCCGACCCTCCTATGGTGCGGCTAGGGCTGCAATCCTACTAGGAATAGGATTGCAATCCTATTCCTAGTAGGAACTACCTAAGAAGGAAGAAGGGGGGAGGAAAGAGAGGTTGAGGGAGAGGGAAAGAGGGGCCGCGCCCCCCTCCCCTTGTCCTATTCGGACTCCTCCTAGGGAGGGGGCGCGCCACCTCCTGGCTGCTGCCCTCTCTCTCCCCTATGGCCCACCAGGGCCCACCATTCCCCCGGGGGGTTCCGGTAACCCCCCCGGCACTCCGGTAAATTCTGAAACTTTCCAGAACACTTCCGGTGTCCGAATATAGTTGTCCAATATATCAATCTTTATGTCTCGGACATTCCGAGACTCCTCGTCATGTCCGTGATCTCATCCGGGACTCCGAACTACCTTCGGTACATCAAAACTCATAAACTCATAATACCGATCGTCATCAAACGTTAAGCGTGCGGACCCTACGGGTTCGAGAACTATGTAGACATGACCGAGACTCATCTCCGGTCAATAACCAATAGCGGAACCTGGATGCTCATATTGGTTCCTACATATTCTACGAAGATCTTTATCGGTCAAACCGCATAACAACATACGTTGTTCCTTTTGGCATCGGTGTGTTACTTGCCCGAGATTCGATCGTCGGTATCTCTATACCTAGTTCAATCTCGTTACCGGCAAGTCTCCTTACTCGTTCCGTAACACATCATCTCGTGACTAACTCATTAGTCTTTTGCTTGCAAGGCTTATTATGATGTGTGTTACCGAGAGGGCCCAGAGATACCTCTCTGACACGCGGAGTGACAAATCCTAATCTTGATCTATGCCAACACCACGAATACTTTCGGAGACACCTGTAGAGCATCTTTATGATCACCCAGTTACGTTGTGACGTTTGATAGCACACAAGGTGTTCCTACGGTATTCGGGAGTTGCATAATCTCATAGTCATAGGAACATGTATAAGTTATGATGAAAGCAATAGCAGTAAAACTAAACGATCATAATGCTATGCTAACGGATGGGTCTAGTCCATCACATCATTCTCCTAATGATGTGATCCCGTTGATCAAATGACAACTCATGTCTATGGCTATGAAACATAGCCATCTTTGATCAATGAGCTAGTATAGTAGAGGCATACTAGGGACATACTATTTTGTCTATGTATTCACACATGTATCAAGTTTCCGGTTAATACAATTCTAGCATGAATAAAAGACATTTATCATGATATAAGGAAATACAAAATAACATCTTTATTATTGCCTCTAGGGCATATTTCCTTCAGGCCTTTCTCCAACTTGCGGTTGAGCACGAGATTGAACTTGTGGCCTCTTCCCTTGTTGCTTGTCACTAATGGCCTTCTTCTTCAATGGGCAAGATCTAACATGATTCCCTTCAATTTTGCACTTGAAGCAAATAATCTTGGCCGAATTCTTGAGTTCTCCTTGGCCCATATTCTTGTTAATGATCTTGGACCTTTTCTTCATTTTGGAGTTGAATCCAAGTCCACCTTTGTCATTGGGGGATTTTTGCACACTCAAGATATTGTTGAGTGTGGACTTCCCTTCATGACACTTTTCCAAGTCTTTCTTCAAAGAAGTGACTTGGGCCTTGAGCTCTTTGATTTCCTCTACATGGTTAGTATCAACATAAGTACTAGAGGAAGTATAAGCTTCATTGTTAGAGCAACAAGGCAAGGAGAGCAATTCATCACAAGATGTACTAACATTGTGAGTAGATGAATTACGAGGACTAGCACATGGCAAGATAGCATTTTGACTTGAAGTAGTGCTAGTATCCACATGAGGCTCACTAGATGTTACCTTGATACTCATAGCCTCATGAGCTATCTTTAGCACATTATGGGATACTAAAAGATCATCATGAGAGCTTGTGAGCTTTACATGACTTTCTTCCAATTTCCCATAATTGCCAGATAGCAACTCAAGTTGAGCCCTTAGCTCAACATTCTCCTTCAAAATGGATGCTTCACTAGAAACAGAGTTAGTAGCACAAGCATCATCAATAATAGCAAGAGGAGAAGGCAACTTGGCACGCTCTTTAGAATATGAGGCTTTAAGATGAGCATGAGACTCGGTGAGTTTGATGAGCTCACTCTTAATGACCCTTGAGCCATTTTCGAGGTGCTCAAAATCCTCAAGGAGTTTAGCATGTGCAACTTCAAGCTTCTCATTTTTAGTTTCAAAATCATTAGCCACCTCGAGAGCTCTATCACGGGATTCCTTTATTCTAGATAGTTCTAGAGCAAAAGTCTCCTCAAGAGATTCCTTGGTGGTTTGTTCAAGTTCAAGAGCTTGCGAGAGGTTGGCGATCTCATTAGCGTAATCACGCTCATGACTTTCCATTTTTTCAATGGTGACCTCATGCTCCTCTAGATGAGATTCCAACTCCTCTATATATTTCTTGCCCTCAATGGCAATAGACATGATTTCCATGAAGTTGGAACGAGCCATTTTATTGTTGTGAAGAGCTTTAAAAATCATTTCCCCCTTAATTTTTAAGGAGGCAACATTATCATTCTCTTCATCATTATCAACATCATCATCATTGTCATCATCACTATCATCACAAGATATATTGGGATTCAAAGTGGGAGATACCTTTGAAGCCTTAGCCATAAGGCAAAACGCAATAGATGATGATGTAGGATCCCTTGAAGCACCATTCAAGACTACATCTTGTTTCGTGGGGTGTTGGGTTTCCTCTACATTGTTAGCATAACAATTCGAGGAAATAGATGCATTTTTGTCATGGCAACAAGATATAGCAAGCATATCATCATGAGTTTTAGTCAAGCAATTTCTACATGATATGCAAGGACTATCAACACAAGCATGTGAAACATGTAGGGTGCTCGAAGTGTTAAAGTCCAAAGAATATGCATTGCAATAAGATAGTGATGAAGGATCATCCACAATAAGCATACTATCATCATTGCAATGACTAACAGTACTCACCATATCATTACCTTGTGGCAAACCACATGTAGGCGAAGTAGAAGAAGTTGAGAAGACAACACAGTCGGAGGTGGAGGGAGAGCAATCATTCCCACAATTCATGGACACACCATATTTATCTTGAAGCTTTGTCCACAACTCATGAGCATCCCGGAACGGCATGAGTTGAAATATAACTACATTGCTCAAAGCTTCAAAAAGCACATTAGAAGCTTGAGCATTAAGATAAGAGTTTTTCTCATCCTCTAAAGATAATCTTTGTGGATCCTTTGGAGGAGAAAAACCCATATCTACAATTCGCTCTAAATTTGGGTCCATGACCCTAAAGAGATTAAGCATGCGAATTACCCAAACATCAAAATTTGTGCCATCGAAACTAAGAGTGTCAGAGAAACCTAAACCCCTAGTCGACATCCTTACTCTCTAGGCGGTTAAGCCCTATAAAGAGAGACGAGGCTCTGATACCAATTGAAAGATCGTGGATGTCGCCTAGAGGGGGGTGAATAGGCGCTTTAAAATAATTACGGTTTAGGCTCGAACAAATGCGGAATAAACCTAGCGGTTAATTTGTCAAGCACAAAACCTACAACAACTAGGCTCACCTATGTGCACCAACAACTTATGCTAAGCAAGATAAACAACTAGGTGATAGCAAGATATATGACAAGAAACAATATGGCTATCACAAAGTATAGTGCATAAGTAAAGGGCTCGGGTAAGAGATAACCGAGGCACGCGGAGACGACGATGTATCCTGAAGTTCACACCCTTGCGGATGCTAATCTCCGTTTGGAGCGGTGTGGAGGCACAATGCTCCCCAAGAAGCCACTAGGGCCACCGTAATCTCCTCATGCCCTCGCACAATGCAGGATGTCGTGATTCCACTAAGGGACCCTTGAGGGCGGTCACTGAACCCGTACAAATGGCAACCCTTGGGGGCGGTCACCAAATCCGTACACTTTGGCAACCTTTGGAGGCGGTCACCGGTACCCGTCAAATTGCTCGGGGCAATCTCCACAACCTAATTGGAGACCCCGACGCTTGCCCGGAGCTTTACACCACAATGATTGAGCTCCGAACAACACCAACCGTCTAGGGCGCCAAGGCACCCAAGAGGAACAAGCTCTAGGGTGCCCAAACACCCAAGAGTAATAAGCTTCTCAAACTTCACTTCCACGTATCACCGTGGAGAACTCAAACCGATGCACCAAATGCAATGGCAAGGGCACACGGAGTGCCCAAGTCCTTCTCTCTCAAATCCCACCAAAGCAACTAATGCTAGGGAGGGAAAAGAGAGGAAGAACAAGAAGGAGAACACCAAGAACTCCAAGATCTAGATCCAAGGGGTTCCCCTCACCTAGAGGAGAAAGTGATTGGTGGAAATGGGGATCTAGATCTCCTCTCTCTTTTCCCCCAAAATCTAGCAAGAATCCATGGAGGGATTGAGAGATAGCAAGCTCGAAGAAGGTCAACAATGGGGGAAGAACACGAGCTCAAAGGATTAGGTCCAATGGGGAAGAAGATCCCCTTTTATAGGTCCCCACGAATCTGCTCGTTATGTTCAGAAAACTGTAGGACCGGTACAACCGGTGCACGAACCGATACAACCGGTCAAGGCAGAGGAAA
Organism: Secale cereale; assembly: GCA_902687465.1. Classification (NCBI taxonomy): domain Eukaryota; kingdom Viridiplantae; phylum Streptophyta; class Magnoliopsida; order Poales; family Poaceae; genus Secale; species Secale cereale. The sequence continues at coordinate 876,019,876 of LR738711.1, read as the reverse complement.
AACCAACCTGTAGGAAAAAGCACTAAGCGGTACAACAGCCCGGGGAACCGGTAGTACCGGTTAAACTAAACTAACCGGTACAACCGGTCAACAACCGCCCAAGAACCGCTCCAAAACAAAAACTATTCCGGTGGTAGAGCGGTACATGTCCGGTACAACCTTCAGACCAATTTTGGACCGGTACTACCGCTCCAAACACCGGTAGTACCGGTCAACCGGTACAACTGATAACCCTCAACCGTAAGGGATCGAGATAGTCTTCGCGGGTAAGAATAACCCAATTTATTGATTCGACACACGGGGAGCCAAAGAGTATTTATAAGCTTTGACAGTTGAGTTGTCAATTCAACCGCACCTGAAATATACTTACTTGCAACAAAAGATAAGTGGTAACGGTGATATGATAGTGATGATGGTGATAGTAAAAGTAAACAGCGAAAGTAAATAGCAAAAGTAGCAACTAGTAACCAGCAGGATTTAAAACACTGTAGGCTAGGGAGATGGATGGTTGGGCGCTGCATGGATGAGATATATCATGAATCTAACTTGGGGCAAGGCACACGGAAAAGTAATGATCATCTAGGCAAATATCAAACATTAGGCATGTATCCCATAGGTAGTTGTACGTGCTTGCAATAAGAACTTGCACAACATCTTTTGTCCTACCATCCCGCTACGAACGGGGCCAAAAGGAACTTATGGAGATTAAGTTGCTCCTGTCAAAGAGCACCGGAACAAAGCAATAAACTCAATGGATACATGTAATCCTCAAACTATGGACCATCCCCTTTGGTGTCCCAAGCTGTCACTTTTGGGATCGCCGGTTCCGGGCCGTAATAGGTGCAAACAACTCATAGGTAGGATCAAGGACACAAATATATTCATGCAAACACATATGGTTCAGATCAAAAATCATGGCACTCGGGCCCTAAGTGACAAGCATTAAGAATAACAAGTTGAAGCAAAGATGATAAACACCATAGTAGATGATAGGCAACATGCCCCCAACGATCTGACAAACTATTACATGATCTAACTCATCCAATCCCTACCATCCCCTTTGCCTACAGCAGGGAATTACTCACACATGGAAGGAGAAGTCATGGAGGGAGGATGGAGTGGTGATGATGATGACGATGGCGACGATCTCCCCTCTCCAGAGGCCAAATCAGCCTCCAGATTAGCCCTCCCGAAGAAGAACAGAGGGTGGCGGCGGCTCCGTGACGAAAACTGGGAAACAACTCCTTATCTGGGATTTTCTCGTCACGGGCTAAAATACGGGTCAAAGTAGGGCACCAGGGGAGGTGGGGCCCGCCCAGGAGGCCTCCCGGCGCGGCCAGGGGGTGGGCCGCGCCACCAGGGCGCCTGGAGCGCCCCTGGCCCCCCTCTGGCCCCTCTTCTGGCACCTGGGTCCTTCGGGTGCGTGGATTTTCTGTGATTTTTCGTGGAATTTTCTGAGATACCTAAAAATCCGTTTTCCTGCACACAATAAAACCATACAGGCAGCTCTGCTGAAAACAGCGTCAGTCCGGGTTAGTTTAGTTCAAATCATGCAAGAATGAGGTAATACAATATCAAAAGTGTTTGGAAAAGTAGATACGTTTGAGACGTATCAACTCCCCCAAGCTTAGCATATTGCTTGTCCTCAAGCAATTCAGTTCAACGAACTGGACGCGACAAAGAAAACTTTGACAAACTCTTTTGCTTCATTAGATGTATATAAGCATGTACTACGAAAAGAGTCTAGCAAGTATTGAAACAATGCTACGAGGACAATGCACGGAGCAATCCTTCTTTCAAGTGACCAATCACAAATACTTAAAAGTAAATAATATACTACTGAAAATCAAGACAAGATTACATTGCACATAGCTTGAGCATATTAGGGTGGTATCTCGCTAGCCTCCATGAGTGAAGCAAAACATAAATGCAGAAACTCCTCCAGAGTTTTAAAGGAGACTAGAACTAAGAATTTCAGAATAAATAATATCACAAGCATGCAGAAGACAATGTAATACTTTGGGACAATGCACATTACACTCAGAATGACAATTATGCTCTCCTAGTTGGTGCTTTGAAGAAAGAAGGTGGAGACTCTCAAACCGTGGAATTTGATGGCGAGGTTGAAAACCCGTGGTCGGAAACAAAAACTAAACATGTGCCAGAGCTCTTGGTTTTAAAAACAGAGGTAATTTTTTTAGAGATGCATATTTCGTCAACGAATGCTAGCAGATAACTCAATTACTTCTCGAGCTGGACAAGTTTCGAGGAACGGCTCCCGCACGAGGACGATCACATCCCCTTAATCTCCTTTGTTTATCACTGCCAAAGTTTTCTGATTTCTCATGAACAAAGCGTGAAGGAGGGTTTGTTTGTTGTATTATCTTTTATGAGCCGGGCGCACTCTATGCCAGTTCCTTCTCGTATTAGGGGTTTGCACATTAGACATGCAATCCCGGGGTGAAACTTGTCCAACTTAAAAAGATCATGAATTAACTACTACTTCCTCATGAGCTAAAACAGAGGCACAAAAGAGAAATGCTTTTTTGATTAATTTCGAGATGGTACACGAAAGTCTTCGTTAGGAATGGCAGGTAAATACCATGTATAGGAAGGTATGGTGGACTCATATGGCATAACTGGTTTAAAGGATTTTGGATGCACAAGCAGTCAGTCCGCTTAGTACAGGTGGAGGTTAGCAAAAGACTGGGAAGCGACCAACTAGAGAGCAATAACGATCATAATCATGCAGAGCGACAAAGCAACATTGAATCGGGCATGGAAGTGATATAACTATTCTAAAACTCAAAGATCATCAAGGCAGAGCAAACTTTTTAGTCTTAAACATGTGTAAACATGTGCCAAGTCAATCCAAGAATTCTCCAAAGGGAAATACCACCTTAGTATACCAAACTATGAACAGTGCAATGCATGTAAATCATTTCAATAACACATTATATACTCTAGCTATTCGAGACTAGCCACAAGGAAAGCATGAACCACTGGGAGAGCATTGTAAACATAGCACTATGTCGCTACAAGCTGGTCTCTAGATCATAAGTACAGGCATATGTACAAAAGTAGAAACAAGAAGAGTTCATACCGGTTTTCCCTTGTTGCTTCCCTTCAGTCGATCTTCGTCATTACTGCCTCGTCACTTGCACGATCGAACGTAGGAAATATAATTAAATGCCATTATGGACTCAAGCTGAACTCTGAAAACAAAGCAAACTAAAGAGAGAACGGAAATCTTTTTGGATTATTTCAAAGGTTGAACGAAAGCAAAAGAAAGAGAAATTCTTTTTGTTATTTTTGCAAAGAAAGAAATAAAGAAGAACGGGCAAAAACTTCGAAAAGATCAAAGCGAATAAAACGGATAATACAATGGAAAAGTGAGAAGGGCACGTACTCCCCCAAGCTTAGGCTTTTGGCCTAAGTTGGTAGTAGCTACTGCCCCCAGGAGCCTCCTGCTCCGGGGGAATGGTGGTGAGTCCAAGGGTCGTAGAAGGATTCTGGCGCGTACACCGAACTCCTCGGATCCTCCCACGAGGAAGGGTCCGTACTCCAATCAGAGGAAGACCCTTCACCAAACTGGGTGACGGTCTCCCCCTGAAAAGGTGGTAACTCACCGTGCTCCTCCTCGTCGGGCACAACCCCCTCCATGGGGTTATGAAACTGATGCTGGGCCATGAACTCATCGAACTGGATAACATCAAAGGACCATCCGTTCCTGCGAGAAAAATCAAACAAAAGAGGTGCAGGTAGACGGATCTCGCGTTCCGCGGTAGTTCCGAAACGCAAGATATAAACAAGATTATCAAGCTCAGAAATCATGGTAACAAACTTATGCCTTTTCATAGCAGCAAGATCAAAACTTAAATAAGTAAAAGGCTTATCATCAGGGTGTGGAGTGCCTTCAAGATATTCTAAGATAAGTGTGGCGTAAATGCCACCAAATAAGTCTCCCCTGTTACCGTTCATAGCAAGGCGTCGAGCAATTAAGGCACCCAGATTATAATCAGACCTCCCTGAGAGGGCGGCTGCCAGGATAGCAATATCCGGCGCAGAAGTGTTGCTCGTGTTGTCACGAGCTAACACCCCTCTAGCAACATAATATGCAAAATACCTGAGGTGAGGGAATAAGATGCTGGAGATCTTTGACCGATGAATATCCCTCGTACCCATGCTGCAGAGAGAGTTGAAGACGGTTTTCAGCTCGGAGGGCTGAGAGGTCATCCTAGCCGTCCTCCCAACGTTTGGCACACCTATTATTTCACAAAACTTTCCCAAGGGCATGGTGATAAGATCATTGTAAATTTTAAACTCAATAGCACCAGAATCAGGATTATATCTAAAACTGTTAATGAAACCGGAGGTGAGTTTTTGATACTGAGTAACACGGCACGTGACGAGCCGTGTCAGACCTGCATTAGCACAAAGATTATAAAACTCATTCTTGATTCCCGCAGCTTCAAGGAATTCATCACATGGAAACATCATAGCACGTGCTGGACTTGTGTCTTCCAACAACTCTAGGGGCACATGATCTTCATTGTAGCTCACCCTAGCAGTCGAGGGTGAAGCTGCGGCTCTAGTAACTCGATCGGAGTGCGTGGGCCTCCTCTTCTCAAGCCACCCCTTTGCCCTTCCTAACAAACTCATTTTTGAAATTTTTGGCAAATTACAAAAACAAGGATTAAAACAAAGTGGGTTAAGGCAAACTACTCAACTCACTTACCTAAGGCATAAACTTGCATCAAAACTTGGAAAATAAATTTCTACACATGCATGCAAGCTCATCTATACAGCACCAAGAACTACTAAATACTCACAAATGAAGCCACCAATCAGAAATCTAATTGGAGGGGTGGAGGAATTACATACCAGGGAGTATTTGTTCAAAATCTCAGCTCAAATGATAGGCTGTAGAGAGAGATCGAAGAATCGCCTCCAAGAGCAGCAAGAACGCAAGAACAAGTGCAGAACTCGTGTTTTTGGAGAGAAAGAGAGAGGGAGGAAGAAGACTTACCTGGAGGGGGGCCTTGTGGGCCCCAGGCGCCCTGTGGGCGCGGCCAGGGGGCAGGCCGCGCCAGCTGGCCGCCTGGGCCACTGGTGGGTCCCCCTGGCCGGCCCCAGGTACCTCTGGGTCACTCTCGGCATGGAAATTTTTATTTTTATTTTTTTGGAATTTTTCTGAAAACTTCACTGTTGAAATTTTTTCGAAGTTCAAAAAGCTGCAAGACTTTCTGAAAACTTAAAGCAGTGATTAGTATTGTGAAGCTTCAAAACATAAACACTTGGTACAGCAAGGAGAACAAAAACTAAAACAAATAAAAACATAACAAGCTCAACTTTTTATCTATATAAAACATGTTCACTAGTAAGGTTGATCAAGTCTTACCAACAAACAGGTGATATATAGAGCAAAAAGTCTCACCTCTTACGAAGCGATCACTGAACCTTTACTTTAATGGACATTGTCCCCACCATAATAGTTTTGTATTTGTGGTGCACATGTAGTGGACAGTCCCATTCTCCAATCTTCACGGTCTCGATATTTTCTATAGAGTTGAGGCCATGCCTCTTGTCGGTCTTCTTTGGAAAATACACCGTGTGTTCTTTATCATTCACATTGAAGGTAACCTTCCCTTTATTGTAATCAATAATAGCACCTGCAGTGTTAAGAAAAGGTCTACCAAGAATAATGGACATGCTCCCATCCTCAGCCATGTCAAGCACAACAAAATCAGTAAGGATCAAACAATTAGCAACTTCTACGGGAACATCCTCACAAATACCTATCGGAACGGCGGTTGACTTGTCAGCCATCTGAAGAGAGATATCTGTAGGAATTAGTTTCTCTAAACAAAGCCTCTTGTAAAGAGAGAAAGGCATAACACTCACTCCTGCTCCAAGATCACATAAAGCAGTTTTGACATAATTATTCTTTATGGAGCAAGGAATGGTGGGTATACCTGGATCACCAAGCATCTCAGGAATCTTGCCACTGAAAGAGTAGTTAGCAAGCATAGTAGATATTGCTTCATTAGGAACTTTTCTTTTATTAGTGACAATATCTTTCATATATTTTGAATAGGGAGGTAACTTAATAGCATCAGTCAAAGGGATTTGAAGAAAAAGAGGTTTAATCCACTCACAAAACTTATTGTAATGCTCTTCTTCTTTAGATTTGATAGACTTACCTGGAAAGGGCATGGGTTTCTGTATCCATGGTTCTCTTTCCTTCCCATGTCTTCTTGCGACGAAGTCTTCTCTAGTGTACCTCTTACGTTTGTCAGGTGCTTCTGCTTCTCGAACTTCAGGCGGATCATTCTTCTCATTATCCTTACCTTCAGGTTCAGCACCGTCTTCAGTCTCAGCATCGGAGATAGATACACTGTTGGGATCAACAGCTGGCTCTTCATCTGTAATAGGATCATTGGAATTGTCAGCCTCCTTATGTTTCTTCTTCTTCTTCTTCTTTGGAGAGCCAACAATTTCTTCTTCCTGCATTTGAGAATCTTGCTCGATTCTCCTCGGTTGCCCTTCTGGATAGAGAGGATCTTGAGTGCTAGTTCCTCCTCGGGTCTTAATCCCGAAGGCCTGCAAATCATCTTGTTTGGCATTGTTAGCAAGCAAATCTTTTTGCACATTAGAAATTTGTTCAAGCTGAGTTTGAACCATATGAAAATGCTTCACAAGACATTGAACATCATTAACTGTTCTTCCTAGAACATCAAGCAAACTTTTGATAGTAAGGGAATCATCATGCAATTGACTTTGTATCCTCTCATTAAAATGAATTTGTTTCATAATAAAATTATCAAACTCATCTAAACATTGATCAGGAGGCTTACCATGAGGGATGTCACTTGCGTTGAAATCTAAAAGAGAGTGTACCTCTACCATAGGAGGGTGAGTGGTAGGCTCACACAACTTCTCAATAGGGGGTAGATTCTTCATGTCCTCAGCTTTAATACCCTTCTCTTTAATAGACTTCTTTGCTTCTCGCATATCTTCGGGGCTTAGAACAAACATGCCCCTCTTCTTTGGTCGTGGAGGTGGTTCAGGGACGGACCAATCTTCATGGTTTTTGGCAATCCTGCCCATCAAATCCTCTGCATCATCCGGTGTTCTTTTCCTGAAAACACAACCAGCACAACTGTCCAAATAGGACCTGGATTCATCAGTTAGACCAGCATAAAATATATCGATTAAATCGTTCTTAGGGACTCCATGTCCTGGTCTAGCCCAAATCAGACCACAGTACCTCCCCCAAGCTTTAGGGAGGTGCTCATCCTACAACTGTTTAAAGTTATAAATTCTTTGTAAAGCAGCATGTTGCATATGAGCAGGAAAGTACTTATCAACAAAAGAGTGAGCTAAGTCTTGAGGACTCTTAATGGAACCATATGGGAGTGAATCATACCATGTTTTAGCACCTTCCTTCAAAGAGAAAGGAAGAAGCTTAGTCACATAAAAGTTTCATTTCTTCTCATCTGTGGTAAACAAGCCACCCAACTCAGTGAGTTTGGTCAGGTGTGCAATAACATCATCATTTTCTCTGCCATAAAAGGGGTCAGCTTCAACCATAGGTATAAGTGAAAGATCAACAGAGAAATCATAATCAGGATCATCAATGCATATAGGAGATGTAGCAAATTCATGATCAGGAACGGTCTTGTTCTTCAAAGAGTGTTTTTCAAGCAGCTTCTTAATAGCTTCAGGGTCAGAGCCGGCAAACTCTATCAGTTCCCTGCATAAATCATCATCAAGCATAATGTAATCATCATCAAGGAGTCTCTCCTTGAGTTCACTCAAATCAGGATAATCGTAAGTTCCACCAATAGGGTAGCGAGTAACAGGAATTTCAATTCCAGACTTTTTTGCAGCAGCAGCGATCTGTTTCTCAAGAGCATAACCAAGTGAACTAATATCATCAAGAGTAGTAGAAGCATCATCAAGAGTATCGGACATAGTAGCAGATTCAGTAGGAGCATCATATGGTGGCGGTGATGCAAACTTACTCATAACAGAAGGTGAATCAAGTGTAGCACTAGTGTTCAGAACAGTACCTCTTCTTGTAGTGGATAGAAAGATCGGAACCTTAGGGTCTCCTTTCTTACCCATAGCGGATGAAGTGCAGCAGGTAGGATACTTCAAGTAGACTTGTAAATATTGCTATGCTCCCCGACAACGGCGCCAGAAAACGGTACTTGATAACCCTCAACCGTAAGGGATCGAGATAGTCTTCGCGGGTAAGAATAACCCAATTTATTGATTCGACACACGGGGAGCCAAAGAGTATTTATAAGCTTTGACAGTTGAGTTGTCAATTACACCGCACCTGAAATATACTTACTTGCAACAAAAGATAAGTGGTAACGGTGATATGATAGTGATGATGGTGATAGTAAAAGTAAACAGCGAAAGTAAATAGCAAAAGTAGCAACTAGTAACCAGCAGGATTTAAAACACTGTAGGCTAGGGAGATGGATGGTTGGGCGCTGCATGGATGAGATATATCATGAATCTAACTTGGGGCAAGGCACACGGAAAAGTAATGATCATCTAGGCAAATATCAAACATTAGGCATGTATCAACTTGCACAACATCTTTTGTCCTACCATCCCGCTACGAACGGGGCCAAAAGGAACTTATGGAGATTAAGGTGCTCCTGTCAAAGAGCACCGGAACAAAGCAATAAACTCAATGGATACATGTAATCCTCAAACTATGGACCATCCCCTTTGGTGTCCCAAGCTGTCACTTTTGGGATCGCCGGTTCCGGACCGTAATAGGTGCAAACAACTCATAGGTAGGATCAAGAACACAAATATATTCATGCAAACACATATGGTTCAGATCTGAAATCATGGCACTCGGGCCCTAAGTGACAAGCATTAAGAATAACAAGTTGAAGCAAAGATGATAAACACCATAGTAGATGATAGGCAACATGCCCCCAACGATCTGACAAACTATTACATGATCTAACTCATCCAATCCCTACCATCCCCTTTGCCTACAGCAGGGAATTACTCACACATGGAAGGAGAAGTCATGGAGGGAGGATGGAGTGGTGATGATGATGACGATGGCGACGATCTCCCCTCTCCGTAGGCCAAATCAGCCTCCAGATTAGCCCTCCCGAAGAAGAACAAAGGGCGGCGGCGGCTCCGCGACGAAAACTGGGAAAACAACTCCTTATCTGGGATTTTCTCGTCACGGGCTAAAATACGGGTCAAAGTAGGGCACCAGGGGAGGTGGGGCCCGCCGAGGCGGCCTCCCGGCGCGGCCAGGGGGTGGGCCGCGCCACCAGGGCGCCTGGAGCGCCCCTGGCCCCCCTCTGGCCCCTCTTCTGGCACCTGGTTCCTTCGGGTGCATGGATTTTCTGTGATTTTTCGTGGAATTTTCTGAGATACCTAAAAATCCGTTTTCCTGCACACAATAAAACCATACAGGTAGCTCTGCTGAAAACAGCGTCAGTCCGGGTTAGTTTAGTTCAAATCATGCAAGAATGAGGTCAAAACAATATCAAAAATGTTTGGAAAATTAGATACGTTTGAGACGTATCAACAACCTCTTTATGGGGTGGTACAACCTCTCTATGAAAAACAGGTAAGATCAAAACAACCACAACTTTCGCATACGAACTCCGAATTCGACGAAATCAAGTTTGTTGGAAAGCTAAGGACAAGAGCAAACACAATCTTGATAGAAATAACAAGAAAAAGTAATTGAGAAAATATCCAAAATAAAATGGTGAGAACCCTTTCTCAATTAAAACTAGTAAAAACTCCAACACCGAAAACATCATAGAAGACGCATGTGAACTCCGTTTTCGATGAACTCAAGCTTGTCATCAAGATGACCATAAGCTCTAAGACTCACAAAGAGAACCAAACAAGAACCAAGAAACATGATGCAAGGATGCAATGGTTTGAGCTCTCTACTAACGATACGATCAAGCTACCAACTTGAGAGCCCCCCTTGATAGTACGGCAAATGATCCTATAACCCGGTCTCCCAACTACCACCACGAGACCGGTAAAATAGAAAACCTATCAAGGGCAAACCTTTGCTTTGCACAAAGTCCACTTGAGATAGATGTAGATGATCTTGACTTCCTCAAGTTGGACCACCTTTCTTGATTGCGTTGTCTCGGTGAAGACTAGTAGATTGCTCCCCCATACTCCACTATGGATGAGCCACTCTTCGGCATATATTCACAAGTCCATTGTCACCACAATGGACGGCAAGCTTCAAGCACTTGATCTCTTCGTGATGCTCCACTTGAACTTGCACACCGCAACCTAACCCCAAAATGAACTCATGGGATTGCATGATCCCTCTCGGTACATCTTCTACACTTTGTGTGTTGATCAACTTGATTCATTCTTTGACTTAGTTTTGATTAACCTTGAATCTTTCCAACTCTCTTCATTTGGATGATGTCTTGAAGGTAAACATGAATGATCACAAACTCTTCTTCTTCAAGACATGCTTGCAATAAGCTCAACACCCATAAGACCAATCTTTGGATAATTCCTTAATAGCACCTTGATCATCACAAACTCTCCTTAAAACCAACAAATGAACTCCAAGAAAAGCCTATGGACAAACCCTTCAAATATAACTCAAGGCAACCATTAGTCCATAGAGATTGCCATCAATTACCAAAACCAAACATGGGGGCACCGCATGTTCTTTCACCCCCGCATCCATCGCTGCAGCACATCCATTGCTGCGAGCATACATTCGGTCTTCCTATTTTTTTTTTTTGAAAATCTGCATGTTCAAATAGCCGCATGCAACTGTAGTTCCAATTTTTAAAAGGTATAATACTACATCCCAACATTGTTGTCCGCTTTAACCGCCCACATATGCTCAATCAGATCTTCTTTCAGCTGCTCGTGAGTTGCTCGATGCTGAATTTGTTAATGCATTTGAATAAACTCTTCAAATATGGTCGGATTATGTTCTGGAAGTTCGTTAGAATCACCCATGTTCTCAAATTTTAGAGTTGTGCCAGCATCCTCACCCTCACCCCTGATGATCATGTTGTGCATGATCACACAACATGTCATGACCTCCACAAGGCCCCCGAATCCCATTGTTTAGCAGGTCCACGAACAACTACAAAAGTTGTTTGCAGAACTCCAAATGCCCTGTCGACATTCTTTCTAGTTGCTTCTTGTCTCTGGGCAAAGTGAGACTTTTTCTGATGAACTGGGTTAGAGATTATGTTGATAAAGGTAGCCCATGGAGGATAGATGCTATCAATCGGATAGTATCCCATATTGTACTCATGTACATTGACACTACAGATGCAAGGAGAAGATTTTCCTTCTGCCAGCCTCGCAAACAATAGTGATCGCTGCAGCACATTGATGTCATTGTGAGACCCGGTCATTGCCAAAGAAAGCGTGTCAAATCTAAAGACCATGTGATGCTACTGCTTCAAGAAATGATTGGGGGGGGGGGGGCTTCTTAACATGACCTTGATATTGTCCTTGTAAAGCCTTCAGACAGTTCTTCCATTTTCAAAGCGTGCAGTCAAAAGATCCAAGCAAGCGTGACCACCCTCTTTCTTCTGAGATTGCCAAGAGCCTCTCGGTTTTTGCCACAGTTGGTTCTCTCAGATACTAAGGTCCAAATACGTCGACAACGGCAGTTTCAAATCGGACCATGTCATCTCCTCATGTGCTCTTAGATATCCGTAGGTTTTTGTCCCACAAATCAGCGACCGTGCCATATGCAAGCATCCGTCGTGTGGTCGTGCACTTTTGGTAATCAAAGAACACAGTCGTTCCCACAACTAGTCTTGCACACGATTTGAGGGTTGGCGTCAAGATGAAGTAGTCATCATAGGATCAGATGCCATGGTACAATAATCGAAGACAGTCTTGCACACGGTTTGAGGGTTGGCGTTGTAGATGTTATTAGTTCTTCTTCTTCTTATATTGCGTGCTCTATCTTATGAAATTCGTGTCTATCTCCAATCTTTCTTTGTTTCCCGCATGACCATAAAGTAGTGATAGATTGATAGTGGCAGGACATATAGAGCCTCTAGAATACTCGTGCTGGCTTAAACAAGATGGTCTTTGCACGCGGGTGCTTATGCTTCGATCAGTGCTGACGAGTAAGAGCATCTCCAACAGCCGCGCTACGCGTCGCGCCCAAAAAATGCATTTGCCGCGCGCGCTTCGGCTGGTTTAGCGCGTGGATAGGCGTCAGCTCCAGCAGCCGCGCTATAATGCAGCGCGCGCGCCGCTCCAGCGGTGCCCAAAAATGCAGCGCGCGCAGCAAGCACAAACCACATATACAATTCAACAAATAGAAGAAAAACGATCAAACAAACAAAATAAATCAACAATAAATAGTTATTACAACTCAAACAAATAGTTTATCGTTCAGTACAACAAATAATGTAATAAACACAACCAATAGTTCATGAACAATACAATACATAATGCAATGAAATCATGCTCTTTGTCGTCCATGCCATGCCCACCACTCTTCAATCAGATCCTTCTGAAGATCATTGTGCGTTGCGGGACGCCGAATGACATGATAGGAGGCAACAAAATGGGCTACCCTTTCAGCCCTCCGTCGCACTCGCACGGGATGTCCCAAGAGCTCATACTGTGAGTAGTCTAAATCTTGGCCACGCTCATTCTCGATGATCATGTTGTGCATGATCACACAAGCGTGCATGATGTACCAAAGCATTTTTTTATCCCAAAATCTAGCCGGTCCTCTCACAATAGCAAATTGGGCTTGCAAAATCCCAAATGCTCTCTCCACATCTTTTCTAGCAGCCGCCTGAGCATTGTGGAAATCAAGATTTTTCTTACCTTCTGGCTTTTTCAACGGCTTCACGAAGGTTTGCCACTTTGGATAGATGCCATCCGCTAGATAATAGCCATAGTTGTACGTATGGCCATTTGCTACAAACTGCACCGGTGACAACTCACCATTCGCAATCTTATTCATCAGTGGTGACCGGTTGACAACATTGATGTCATTCAAAGATCCAGGCATTCCAAAGAATGCATGCCAAATCCAAGTCTCCTGATCGGCCATCGCTTCAAGGATTATAGTGGAACCCTTTTTTTGGCCGTGGAATTGCCCATGCCATGCCTTTGGACAATTCTTCCAACTCCAATGCATGCAATCTATTGAGCCAAGCATGCCAGGAAAGCCGCGAGATTTGTTCATCGCCAATAGCCTTGCGGCGTCTTCAGCAGTGGGAGATCTCAAATACTCCTCGCCAATCACTTGCACAATTCCCACTGCAAAGCGCTTGACACACATGATGGCTTGGCTCTCACCCATAGCCAAGTGATCATCAACTAGATCGGCCGGGATACCGTATGCCAACATACGCAAAGCGGCTGTCACCTTCAGAAAGGTGCTATGCCCGAGCTCTCCAGCAGCATTCCTCCTTTGCTGAAAAAACCGGTCATGGCTCGCTAGTTTCTCTGCAATGCGCTTGAACAAGTCTGTGCTCATCCTAAACCGGCGACGAAAATACGACTCCGGGTATGTGGGATTCTCCACGAAATAGTTCTTCATCAATCTGTTATGGGCATCAATCCTATCTCTCCAAATTTTTTCCCGACCCATAACCGAACCACCGTGCTTCGGTTTTTTATTGATATGCATAGCTATGATCATTGCAAGATCCTCCTCCTCTTCCATATCAAATTCATCTTCGGAAGAATCATACGACGAACTCATCTACAATGTTCAATACTATACTATCAAAACTACAATTCAAAATATGCACCAAATTCAGTTTGGAGCAATACATACCTTGTAGGTGTTTTGTCGAACACCTTGCGGGCGCGGCGCGGCAGCGAGCCCTCGGGCGCTGTTCCTCGGACGTCGGAGGCGCGCGAGGTCCGGTCGGACTAGGAGGGGGGTGGGGCGGAAGCGCAGCGGCGCGGGGAGGCCGGCGAAGCGCCTGAACGGTCGCCGACGGGCGCGGGCGGCGGCCGGCAGCGGAGACAGATCGGGGAAGCGCTTGAGTGGTCGCCGGCGGGCGCGGGCGGTGAAGGCGGCGCCGGTCTAGGCCGGGGGAAGCGCTGAGGTCGCCGGGGGCGCGAGCGGCGGTGGCGGCGCGGCCGGATGGGGGCAGCAGCGCGGTCACGAGAGAGAGGAGGGAGCGAGCGAGCGCGGGAGAGAGGAGCGAGCGAGCGCGGGAGAGTCGCGCGCGCGCGAGCCGGCGCAGCAAATAACGGGCGCGGGATTGCGTTTCGGCCAGCGCGCCGAATTGGAAATGGCGCGCGCGCCGTTTTTACGCGCCCGCTGGAGCTGCCCGCCGCGTTGCGCGCGCTAAAACTGCCTTTTTGCGCGCGCTAAAACTGCCTTTTTTGGGCGCGGCGCTTGTATAGCGCGGCTGATGGAGATGCTCTAAGTAAATCGGAAGAGAGCGAGAAATTTTCACCCTTGAAAATGCTAGTAATTCACACGTGGTTACTTTTGCCGGAAAGCCAGGAAACCGCCGGAGCAACCTATTTTTTTGAACACAGTCAGTGCCGGAGCAACCTATTGACTGCACTGACTGTAAAAAGAAAACATCTGACTACACTGACGCTAAAACTACCTTTTTTAGGGCGCGGCGCTTGTATAGCGCGGCTGATGGAGATGCTCTAAGTGAATCGGAAGAGAGCGAGAAATTTTCACCCTTGAAAATGCTAGTAATTCACACGTGGTTACTTTTGCCGGAAAGCCAGGAAACCGCCGGAGCAACCTATTTTTTTGAACACAGTCAGTGCCGGAGCAACCTATTGACTGCACTGACTGTAAAAAGAAAACATCTGACTGCACTGACCAGTCGAGTGCGAGAGAGTATACACCAAAGCACACATTCGCACAACATACAAATCGTACAGGACGTAATCAGCTTTGACCAACACATACATGATACATCCATCGTCTTCCTTTTTTCTTGCATAGGTCTTCCTCCTATAATAAACAGAAAAATAATCGATCCAGTACAAAACGTCCTACTCCTCCTACTTTTTTGAACATCAGTGCAGTACAAGCGCTCATATACACGCGCATACATTAATCCTTATGAACGCATACACGAACATCGTAGGCATCTCGTCGTCGACGAAAAATGTCTCCTCCCACTGAATGCGTATTGCCGGAAATCCTAAAATAAATCCAGGAATAAATGCGAGCATCAGAATTTGAACCCTAATGGACTGAGATACCACAGTTCCTCTAACCATCCAACCACAGATTGGTTCGCCCTACTCCTCCTACATTTTTTTTGACAACCCCTACTCCTCCTACTTTACTCGACCCCATCTCATTGTAGTACACCGTCTCGTCTCTTCTTTTTTAAGCATCAATACAAACGCAAGCGCTCGTATACACGCGCATACACTCATCTCTTCCCTCCCTACGTCCATCGGTTTTTTGTTGCCTTGCTCCAAAAAAAAACACGTGCACGGTCCACGGCCCTGTACCAGCACGCACCACCGGCCCGCCGGGCCCACCGGCACCGTCGCGATTTGCGACGTCTCACGGCAGTCGATGAATATAAGCTGATGATGAGGACTCGGGATTAGCCACGTCTCTCCTCCCCCTCCCAAAACACCACCGGCCTCCGCCGCAATCCCCAGCCCCAACCAACAGTCAGCGCCCAGATGGCGGCGGCGGCGGCGCCCGAGGGGATCGACCCGCGCAGCGGCTACTGCGCGGCGACACGCACCTTCCACAGCCTCCGCTCCGCCTCCGCGGGCGCGCTGCCGCCGGAGGCGCTCCCGGTCACGGCCGCGGCCTACGCCTTCTCGCTCCTCGCCTCCCCGCTCCCCGACCGCCCCGCGCTCGTCGACGCCGCCACCGGCATTGCCGTCTCCTACCCGTCCTTCCTCGCCGCCGTCCGCTCCCTCGCGGGCGGCCTCTGGTCCTCCCTCGGCCTCCGCCCCGGGGACGTCGCCCTCGTCGTCGCGCCCTCGCGCCTCGACGTCCCCGTGCTCCACTTCGCGCTCATGTCCATCGGCGCCGTCGTGTCCCCCGCCAACCCGGCCTCCACCCCCGAGGAGTACGCGCATCAGGTCGCCCTCTCCCGGCCCGTCGTCGCCTTCGCCGCGCCCGAGGTCGCCGCCAAGCTGCCCGCCCACGTCAGGTGCGTCGTCCTCGGCTCCGATGCGTACAGGAGCCTGGCGTCTGCCGGCGCGGGGTCCGCTCCTCCGCCCGTGGCGGTGAAGCAGTCGGACACCGCGGCCGTGCTCTACTCCTCGGGCACCACCGGCCGGGTCAAGGCCGTCGCCATCACGCACCGCAACCTCATCGCGCTGATCTGCGCGCACGCCGAGAACCGGGAGACGGTGGCGGAGGAGGCCACCGAGGCGGGCGAGGAGCCCCCGCCGCCGGCCGTCACGCTGCTGCCGCTCCCCCTCTTCCACGTCTTCGGGTTCATGATGGTCCTGCGCTCCGTCTCCATGGGGGAGACGGCCGTGCTCATGGAGCGGTTCGACTTCGGCGCCGCGCTGCGCGCCATAGAGCGGTACCGCGCCACGCTGCTGCCCGCGGCGCCGCCCGTTCTGGTGGCCATGATCAAGTCCGAGGAGGCGCGCCGCCGCGACCTCTCCTCGCTCCTCGTCATCGGCGTCGGCGGCGCGCCCCTCGGCCGCGAGGTCGCCGAGCGCTTCGTCGCCGTATTCCCCAACGTGCAGATTGTTCAGGTTAAGCATCAGTAGATTCCATGCAGGATGCAGAATATTACTACTGAATCTTCTATGCGCTTTGAAGATTACCCTTTTTGATCTAGCGAATTCATGCCTGTACGATTCCATTTATTATATTACAGGGCTACGGATTGACGGAATCATCTGGCTCTGTGGCCTCGACGGTAGGGCCGGAGGAGTCCAAGGCGTACGGCTCCGTCGGCAAGCTGGCGTCGCACTTGCAGGCGAAGATAGTCGATCCGTCCACCGGCGAGGCACTCGGGCCGGGCCAGCGCGGCGAGCTCTGGATCAGAGGTCCACTCGTCATGAAAGGTACTACTCAGCAGCAACTAACTTGGTCATTGCTCTCACCATTAAGCACGCGTTTGACCTTTGTCACTTGTCGGATTAGATGGTGGCTTGATTTGTTTATTAGTCTGACCATTACATACTAGTTTGAGTGCTTAGACCGTTCACGTGAAATTATAATATGATTGCCTTGATAGCAATGTTGATTGATGACGAATTCATCGCCTAAACCTTTTACATATCAATCATTATGTTGTGGTTTGATTTCCCCTTTGTGATGTGCTAGTACCAGCATTTTATCATGTGAAAGCTGTGTATATCCATCACATAGAAGTGCGATGGTGATCCCCCGCAACTTCTATCACGGACATGATCCAATCTAGGAGTACCTTGCAAGACAGAGTAATGTGCAAGTGAGCAGCATGGCTTGCCTGCCATGTGCTTCACGACGACTTTTTCGTGTTAATCGATGTAGTTGCTGAATTTATAACAACCAAGTACTGGTGGTGGGCTAGTATTGAATTCAATAAATCTTCAACCCTGGCAGAAATGCAGGGATGCTCGTTCTCCTGCTTATTAGATTAGTCATGCCAGCATGCCAGTGATAAACGTGTTAATTGAAATCATCTGTTAGAACGGGGACATCTCTCATATCTGCTACTCCCTCCGTCCGAAAATACTTGTCATCAAAATTGATAAAAAGAGATATATCTACAACTAAAATACATCTAGATACATCACCTTTTATTCATTTTGATGACAAGTATTTCCGGACGGAGGGAGTACCAGCCATACGCCCAACAGTTTGGTATGGAGAGTGACATTACAACTGATCGAGACACTTGGTTGGTCTGAAACGTTGCCAAACTGTGCTTGGCAGATTATAGGATCGTACCACTAACAGTTTTTAAAAAGCTTATGGAGACAGGAATCCCAATACAACCGATCTAAACATTGTTGCTTCTGCCTTATTATTATTGGGCCCTCACCATACCAATCATGGCGTTTTTTTTCAGGTTATGTCGGTGACGACAAAGCAACTGCAGAAACAGTGGACTCAGAAGGCTGGCTGAAAACTGGTGACCTTTGCTACTTCAATGAAGATGGATTTCTCTACATTGTTGATCGTTTGAAGGAGTTGATAAAGTACAAAGGATACCAGGTACAATTACATTATCGTTGGAGAATTTTACCTCGCAAGATTCTGTCTGCACGACGATACTGATATACATCTCATCTCAGGTGCCTCCAGCTGAACTGGAGCATATTCTACAATCACATCCTGAAATTGCTGATGCTGCAGTTATTGGGTAAGTACCTTTAGTATGAACTGCAGTAAGCTTGGGGAAAATTCTAATGAATCATGTATTTTCTGAAAATATGGTACGATGCTCTGTTCAGCATGTGGAAGTATATAAAAAGCCCCCTCATATGCAGATATCCAGATGAAGATGTCGGGCAACTGCCAATGGCTTTCATAGTGAGGCAACCAGGTTCCAACCTCACTGGGAAACAAGTCATGGATTACGTGGCTAAACATGTAAGTTTCTCCTTTACATTATTCTAATCCTGCTTTCTGCTCCCTCCATCCCATAATATAAGATGTTGTTACATCAAAATATACACACACATTTGATGTAATAACCTCTTATATTATGGGACGGAGGGAGAACCAAATATAATTCGATGCTGAGTTAAAATGTGTCCGTCATAATCAGCTTTATTATACTTTTTGACAAGCAAGCTGAGCAATTGCAAATTGAGTCGGGTCTAATGTTTAGTATTGTTAGTGACACCGTTTCTTTGCCTGTTAAGGTATTTTCAACATTTTTTCTCCCGTGATGGGAACGGCAATATTGAAATAGTATGCAGCGTATAGTGCAAAGCTATATAGGACTGGTAGTGGGATCACCAAATTGTATCACTGCGTGCCAAACGTAGCCGCATGCCAACACATGAGCAAGCTCGTGCATTGTGGATCAATGCACCTTTATGTATGCAGCATATGCTTTTGGCTGGTTGCTGCCATAATTTGGCGTTGTCTTGCCACTCAGACATTATAAACTCGGATCTAAACGTTTGTCGTTTGACAGGTTGCGCCCTACAAGAAAGTCCGCCGAGTGGCCTTCGTCAATGCAATAACCAAATCGCCCGCGGGAAAGATCTTGCGGCGGGAGCTTGTGCAGCAGGCCCTGTCCATGGGTGCCTCCAAGCTTTGAGATGTAATTCGCTGCAAATGTAGAAGATTTCTTTTGCTGTATATAAACTGGGGATATGACACTGTTCTTCGGCAACCATTGGCCACCCTGTTTCCTTGTGAACGCCGGGTTGCCCTTCGTGCGAAACATATATTTTTGTGTGAAGAAGGTCCGAGGGCACAATCTGATCAAACATGACTTTTATGATGACGGTTGAAAATAATCTGCTATTGATCAGTTCACTCGCTTGGCCCAACGGGGTTTGCCCTTCTTTTAATTGCCATCTGCTGGAAACGGGAAGTCAAGATATTTTTTTGATAATAAAATCTGGAAATTGCAGTTACTTGATTGTTTTGGTTCAAATGTCATCAATTTTAGGGTGTATAATAGACTACACACACCCAAAAAAAAGGTACATTTAGCAAGTGTGCATGCAGTCGAAGCAAATCAAGCATGTTCTGGGAGCACCAGGAGCGTGCAAATTCGTGAATTGCAATCGATTTTGATCCACAGCCTGGTTTTAATACAAGGGCTCCCAGCCTCCCCTTCGTCTTCAACCTCCAATAACCCGTCTTCCTGCCTAGCCCAACTGTCCAAGCTGCTAAAGTGGTGATGAATCATGTGCCTTACGATTTTGGAGGCCGAATCGAGTTATTTTCGCTCAAGATTTTTCAGACTGTGATTTTTCAAAATCTCCTCAAAAGGACTGGACCTGAAACAGATTTGGGAACTAGGCTACCAGTTGGTGACGGCGTCAGGCGTCACCTCGCTGCCCCACCCTCACCCAATAGCCACCACCGCCGATCATCGTACCCACCCTAAAAAAAACAAGAAGGCACTAGGCTGTGTTTGTTTGAGCTTCGGTTTCAGCAGTTTCAGCTGTGGACTTGCTGTGCTGGCAAAACTGCTGTGCTGAGAAAACAGCTGTAGTGAAGGTTAGCTGTTTGGCAACGCAGCTGTGGAAACGACTGTGAGCTGGTGAAAACGCCATGTTTCAGGAGGAGGGGGGCGAACGTAGAGATATGTCATGCCTACGGTGGCATTTACGACATAATTATGACCAAACGCCAAAGATAGAGGGGCTAGGAAAACAGTTTTGGCCCAAAAGTACACCGAGACCAGCTTTAGGCTGTTACACTGAAAATCTCCCGAAACAGTTTTGGGTTGTGGTTCCACAGCTGTTCTAAATAACCTGTTTGTTTCAGCTTCAGCTTTTTTCAATCCTAAAACTGTTCCAAAAGCTGAAACAAACACAGCCTAGGTGTGGCAGCGTGGGGGTGCATATCTGGTGATACGGCCTAGCATATGCTCCCCTGCTCCAGAACAGTCCGGTACGTTGGATCTGGACTCTAGGGACAAGATGGAGCACGCTTACTTTCTTCTGAAAAATATACAAAAAGGACCCTTTGTTAGGCTGCAATTCAGGGACAGGTGCACATCTGTTCGTTCCGTATGTCTCCTTCAATTCCATTTATTGTAGCCACAACAACTTGTCTAGTTCTTGGTAGTAGGAAATATATGAATTTTTATATTTATGGCAATATAGCAGCTTGTATTTAGGGGAATATAGGAATTTTTTTAGCGCCACAACATTTGCAGGGAGGCTTTTCAAGATCATTTGTAACCCGAGCTTTGACATGAGGAACAAGCATCTTACGAGGTGCATTCACAAGCAAGAATGACAATCTCCTAGAAATTGTTGATTATCTCATGTAGGCGTGTTTTGGTGCCCGACACTGGATGGTGTACGAGGAGATTAACGACTCATCGAGTCGGAAATCCGTTGGTGCTTCCAGGAGCGTGCGCTCCTGCGTATGAAAATACTTTTTGAAATGTCACAAAATTCCAACAAAAATTATGTGCTCTTTGTCACACTCAAATACTACATACAAATTTATAGGCAGAAAGATTAAAGATTATGACCTATGCAAAAAAAAAAAAGACAAAATGTTACCTCAAAATGTCAACCTAAATTTGTTTTTTTCACCGGCGAAACACCACTACTTCATTTCGCATGAAAAATTTGAAGGATGCTTGCAACACTAACACGAACATCTACAAAAAAAATCATATTTTTTTGAAAACATTTACTATATATTTTTTTGTTTACTATTCACGCAGGAGCGCGCGCTCCTGGGAGCCAAAACGCCAATCTCCAAATGGAGTGGACTATAGTAAAATTGTTTCGTTTAGCTATGTGAATCTGTGAACAAAATGGAACTCTTGTATGATCACCGTATGGTACTCTTGTGAAATACCAGTACTAAACAAAGATGTCAGCATGTGCTGCACCTTCATTTGTTGATGTGCTTATGTTTCCAGTGATCCTTTGGTGCTATGAATGAATTATCCGTACTTGCCGTCTGATCAGATAGTCTCATTACCATCGTATTACCATTGGCTAGCTAAAGTCCTGCTTTCAGGATAGTGAGTGATGCAAAACGGATGTCAATACATTTTCTTCTGCTTATACTTACCGAGCAGCTCATTCTGGAAAAGGATTAGCATGTCCGATCTCTTCTTTGCATTACCGTGAATAAATCTGTTGCAGAAACAAATTCTGTACATGTAGTTGCAATGCCCTCCTAATAATCTGGTGCAGGTTTGCTTAATCTGCCCCTTTTGATTTACACTGGATGTTGGCAGCGACCTAGCAAGATGCTCAGTTCAGTACAAAATCTATGTTCGGTTGAGTAGTACTATTGTGGGTTCGCAAGGCCTTTCGGGGGGCAAGAAGCGAATGTACCAAGGGGGTGTACATAAAAAGATAAGTGAATTGTTCCTGCCCCTTCCATGGAGATCCAACGCACCAGGAGATCTTGTAGCAGCGTATCATGGAATGAACCGTAGCACTGGATATTTTCCCTGTGGCAGCCTAGGCGAGATACAACGACCATCGTACCCACGCGTTCTCTCACTAATGCGTAGGTCCCGTCTGTCAGCTCCACCCCACCTCACGCACGAATGGCCATGGCCGCAACCGTCGCCGCCTACTCCCACGACGCGCACATGCCACTGGACCCTCCCGTCCCCGGCCTCCCTTGCTGAACGCACAACAACAGTGCACCAAGAACTTCACCGAGGGGATCGGGATATTTTGAGAACCCCATAGTCGTTTGAAGGAGTTGAAGGATGAGTTGGAGAAGCTGTCGATGGGCCCACTTACTGAGTCGGTAGACTGGCAACGACAAGTTTAGTTTTTGATTAAAGAAACATAGGAAAAATAAGAGATATATTGGGTTCAAATAAGTACAACTAATTGGTTGAAATACGGCGATCTGAATACCAACTTCTTCAACAACTTTGCAAATGTCAGAAAGAAAATAAATTATATTAGGCGTCTAATGGATGATAATGGAACTTGTGTAGAAGATTGATGACCCACAAGTATAGCGGATTAATCGTAGTCCTTTTGATAAGTAAGAGTGTCAAACCCAACGAGGTGCAGAATGAAATGACAAGTGGTTTTCAGCAAGGTAATGTCTACAAGTACTGAAATTGTCGGTAACAGATAGTTTGATAGCAAGATAATTTGTAACGAGCAAGTAACGGTAATGGTAAATAGTATGCAACAAGGTAGCCCAATCCTTTTGTGGCAAAGGACAGGCCAAAACGGTTTCTTATAATAAGCAAAGTGTGCTTGAGGGCACGCGGGAATTTCATCTAGTCACTTTCACCATATTGGCTTGATTTGTGTTCGTTACTTCGATAATTTGATATGTGGGTGGACCGGTGCTTAGGTGTTTTTCTTACTTGAACAAACCTCCTACTTATAATTAACCCCCTCGCAAGTATCCACAACTATGAGGAAAGTATTAAGATCAAATCTAACCATATCATCAAACATTTGCGTCCAAATCGATCCCTTACGAAGTAGCGCATAAACTAGGGTTTAAGCTTCTGTCACTCTAGCAACCCATTATCTAATAACTACTCCACAATGAATTCCCTTAGACCCAAATATGGTAAAGTGTCATGTAGTCGCCGTTCACATGACACCATTAAGGGAATCACAACATGCATACCATCGAAATATCGAACACATATCAAGTTCATATGATTACTAGCAACATGATTTCTTCCGTGACCTCAAGAACAAAAGTAACTACTCACAAGTGATAAACATGTTCATGATCAAAGGAGTATTGAATAGCATAATGGATATGAACATATAATTTTCCATCAAATAAACCATATAGTAATCAACTACAAGATGTAATCAACACTACTAAGCACCCACAGGTACCAATCTGAGGTTCCGGTACAAAGATTGAACACAAGAGATGAACTAGGGTTTTAGAGGAGATGGTGCTGTTGAAGATGTTAATGGAGATCTCCCTCCCCAAGATGGGAGAGTTGTTGGTGATGATGATGACGATGATCTCCCCCTCCGTGAGTGAAGTTTCCCCCCGGAATCGCTCCGCCGGAGGGCAAACGTGCTCTTGCCCAAGTTCCGGCTCGAGACGGCGGCGCTCCGTCCCTAAAGTCCTCTCCTTAATTATTTTAGGTCAAAATGACTTATATACGAGAAGATGGGCACCAGAGGTGGGCCGAGGAGGGCACAACCCACCAGGGATGCCTGGTCTCCCTGGCGCACCCAGGTGGGTTGTGCCCACATGGTGGGCACCATCTGGTAGTTATTTGCTCTAATAATTCTTATATATTTCATAAAAATCCTTGTAAAGTTTCAGCTCATTTGGAGTTGTGCAGAATAGGTAGCCTAACGTTGCTTTTTCACGTCAAGATTTCCAGCTGCCGGTATTCCCCGCTTGATATAAACCTTGCATATTATGAGAGAAAATACATTATAATTACTGCAAAAGGCATTATTATGCATAAAAACATCATAAATAACAGTAGGAAAACATGATGCAAAATGGACGTATCAACTCCCCGAAGCTTAGACCTCGCTTGTCCTCAAGCAAACACCAAAATCAAAAAACATGTCCACATGCTTAGAGAGAGAGAGAGAGAGATGTCGATAAAAACAAAATACAGACATAGAAGCACCACACATATTATTGTAACAACAACAAACTTCATTAGAACATAATATAACATAGCTCTATCATATAACTTCTCATGAGCAAGTAACAATTCATCACACTATTGAAGTATAAAGCATAAACTCTATTGAAAACCAACAAACTGTGTTCTGAGTCAACTTTGCAACTACAATTCATCATTTTTTCAGGAAGGGTCACGTGTCGGAGCCTTTAGGCAAGTCCACATACTCAACCATCATATAGTCTTCTATGATTGCTAACACTCACCGCATATACATGAGCAAAAAGTTTCAACCAGACACATAGAAAGATAGGGGCTTATGGTTTCGCTACCCAATGTACTCACCTCAAGGGTGATGTCAACAATAATTCTTCATGCTCACCCATATTCAACTGGATATATGTGCCTAGATCTTTCCTCACCACATGATGCTTGCCAAAAGAGAAAATAAAAAGGAATAGAGAGGTACTTTGACTCTTGCATAAAAGTAAATACATAAAAGTAAAAGATAGGCCCTTCGCAGAGGGAATCAGAGGTTGCCAAGCGCTTTTTGGTTGTATGCTTGATCTCTTAGCGCAAAAGAACATCATGTTATATTACCCCTTATGATAGCAACCTTTATTATGTAGTATGGCTCTTTTATTCTTTGCCATCACAAGTTCGTACAACGCTCAATTTTCTCTTACACTAAATGATCTTACACATTTAGAAGCAATTTTTATGCCTTTTTGCACCGATGACAACTTACTTGAAGTATCTTACTCAATCCATAGGTAGGTATGGTGGACTCTCGAAAAAAAATTGGGTTTAAGGGTTTTTGGATGCACAAGTAGTATCTCTACTTAGTGCAGAATTTTTGGCTAGAAAAGATATTGAGCAAGCACCACATGTTAAAGGATCTATGACAATATAACTTCTATGTGAATATAAACAAAACGGAGGGAGTATATGCCAAAACGGTTGACGTTGGACAAGGAAGACAACATAATGACTTATGTTTGTTCATATTCACATAGAAGTTATATTGTCATAGATCCTTTAACATGTGGTGCTTGCTCTATTTTGATGGGGGCTCACAATCACAAAAATTGTCCAAGATAGTATATTTGCATGTGAATCTTCTCTTCCCTTATTAATTCTTTTATGAATTGCATCATTGACCAATGCTATGTTTGTCAATTGATACGTCTCCAATGTATCTATAATTTTTTATTGTTCCATGCTATTATATTATCTGTTTTGGATGTTTAATGTGCGTTAATATGCACTTTTATATTATTTTTGGGACTAACCTACTAACCAAAGGCCCAGTGCAAATTGCTGTTTTTTGCCTATTTCAGTGTTTTGCATAAAAGGAATATCAAACGGAGTCCAAACGGAATGAAACCTTCGCGAGGATAGTTTTTGGAACAAACGCAATCCAGAAGACTTGGAGTACACGTCTGGGAAGCCACGAGGCAGGAGGGCGTGCCCCCACCCTCGTGGGCCCCTCGTAGCTCCACCGACGTACCTCTTCCTCCTATATATACTCATATACCCTATAACATCCGAGAGCAGCACGAAACCTTATTTCCACCGCCGCAACCTTCTGTACCCGTGAGATCCCATCTTGGGGCCTTTTCCGGAGCTCCGCCGGAGTGGGAATCGGTCACGGAGGGCTTCTACATCAACAAAATAGCCTCGCCGATGATGTGTGAGTAGTTTACCACAGACCTTTGGGTCCATAGTTATTAGCTAGATGGCTTATTCTCTCTCTTTGGATCTCAATACAAAGTTCTCCTCGATCTTCTTGGAGATCTATTCGATGCAAAACCTTTTACGGTGTGTTTGTCGAGATCCGATGAATTGTGGGTTTATGATCAAGATTATCTATGAACAATATTTGATTCTTCTCTAAATTCTTATATGCATGATTTAATATCTTTGCAAGTCTCTTCGAATTATCAGTTTGGTTTGGCCTACTAGATTGATCTTTCTTGCAATAGGAGAAGTGCTTAGCTTTGGGTTCGATCTTGCGGTGTGCTTTCCCAGTGATAGCAGGGGCAGCAAGGCACGTATTGTATTGTTGCTATCGAGGATAAAAAGATGGGGTTTATGTCATATTGCATGAGTTTATCCCTCTACATCATGTCATCTTGCTTAATGCGTTACCCTGTTCTTATGAACTTAATACTCTAGATGCATGCTGGATAGCAGTCGATGTGTGGAGTAATAGTAGTAGATGCAGAATCGTTTCGGTCTACTTGTCGCGGACGTGATGCCTATATACATGATCATGCCTAGATATTCTCATAACTGTGCGCTTTTCTATCAATTGCTCAACAGTAATTTATTCACCCACCGTAGAATATGCTATCTTGAGAGAATCCACTAGTGAAACCTATGGCCCCCGGGTCTATTTTGCATCATATTAATCTTCCGTCAACTAGCTATCTTTATTGTTCTTTTATTTTACAATCTTTACTTTTCAATCTATACAATAAAAATACCAAAATATTTATCTTATTATCTCTATCAGATCTCACTTTTGCAAGTGGCCGTGAAGGGATTGACAACCCCTTTATCACGTTGGTTGCAAGGTTCTTAATTGTTTGCGCAGGTATTAGGGATTTGCGTGTAGTCTCCTACTCGATTGATACCTTGGTTCTCAAAAACTGAGGGAAATACTTACGCTACTTTGCTGCGTCACCATTTCCTCTTCAAGGGAAAACCAATGCATGCTCAAGAGATAGCAAGAAGGATTTCTGGCGCCGTTGCCGGGGAGACCTACGCACAAGTCACATACCAAGTACCCATCACAAACTCTTATCCCTCGCATTACATTATTTGCCATTTGCCTCTCGTTTTCCTCTCCCCCACTTCACCTTTGCCGTTTTATTCGCCCTTCTTTTTCGTTGGCTTGCCTCTTGTGTGTTCGTCCTAAGTGTGGTTTGTTGCTATCATGTCTGAAACAGGGGAGGTTATCGTTAAAACAGATAGCAGTAACGATGGGGGAAACTTTGATGCTTTTAATTATTCTCTTGTGGAACCTACTACTTTACACACTAAAAAGTTTCGGATTTGTAGTGGTAATATTATTGGAAAATGAGTTATTCAAGATTTCTTTACTTGTGTCGGTGCTTTGCCCACTATGGGTGGATCTATTTTTCATAGAACCAGTAGTCTTGCGGACGCTATATCTTTGCTTGTAGTTGAACTTGAAGGGCAATTTATCCACATGCATCCTTGCATTCAAAGATTTTTTCTAGAATTTTCCAATATTGAGCATTCTTCTGTTAAGCGAGCAGCTACTATCTTTTTGGCACATGAGTTCAGAATTATAATGAGAGAGGCCAAAGAAATTTTTACGCATTATAGGGTGGACGCTGATCGCCCTCCCATAGAAGCTATCCTTTTTAATCAAGAAGACATAATGCGTTTACAATCTTTAGATCATGTTGCTTTTAATGAAAACCTTAGAAAAAGGTTCCTACCGAAGTTCTAGTTGATAGAATCTCTGAAATGAATGATGATTTTGCCATTCAAAACAATGGGTTAGGTTTTTTTCTTGAGCAAAGGCGCATGACCTTTTGCCAAAAGAATACTTACAATGATGAATTGGTTGTGCAATATGAGGCGCCAAAGGAGGAACCCATACCTCCCGAGCTTGATCTTGGGGACTTTTGTCCCATTCAATTTAGCCCTTCCGGTTACTTTTGCATGCCACAAAGAAAACTTGCTGCTGAACATAGGGAATATGAGATGAGTTTTCGTGATTTACCTTATCCTTACGGCAATACCTAGATATATTCTTGCTTTATGCCTAGCTAGGGGCGTTAAACAATAGCGCATGTTGGCAGGCAACCCAATTTTATTTTCTTTGCTTTTAATTCTGTTTAGTAGTAAACAATTCATCTAGCTTCTGGTTAGCTGTGGTTTTGTGTTTCAATTAGTGTTTGTGCCAAGTAGAACCTTTGGGAAGACTTGGGTGAAGTCTTTGCGATCTTGCTGTAAAAAACAGAAACTTTTGCGCTCACGAGATTAGCTGACATTTTTTTTACTGGAGAGTGCTTTTAAGTTGATTCTTTTTGAAGATGATGTCACACCCCAAATTTTTTAACAATGTTTTATAAACTAAAATTTTGCCAGGAATTTAAAATTTTCACTTGCTAGTTTCTTCTTTTGATTTCAGGACCTCCTTTTCCTGTTATGTTGGAGTTTTTGCCTCAAGTGATAGCTTTCCATTTATTGTTAGACTCTCTTGCTCTCCTAATGAAACTTTTCTATTGTCTATAAATATTAATTATATTATAATTTCCCTAATCCCCTTCACTCTAAAATTGGTTTTCCCCTTTAACTAAGGCCCCATTTGAACTACAACCCTTTGACAGGTTTATCTAAAATTCCAACTAAAATTTGGAGATGTCATGTGATGTTATTAGATCACTTTTATGAAGGAATATATTTGTTTGATTTAGTATTTTGAGCTCCACAAGATGATTTCCAATCTAGTCCAGCACACAGTTTTGCACTACAACCCCATTAAATTCTTCACTTATGCTTCTACCAAAATTATGGGATGGTCATATGAGTATATTATTCAACTTTATGCAAAAACCCATTTGAGTCCTTTGGAAAGATTGAGTGAATCAACCTCTTTTCTATTCTGGTCCAGTTTGGCACTTTGCACTGCAACCCTAGTTTATCTTGCTCCAGTGCTCTTGAGTTTCCTCCTACTTGTAGCCCATCTTGCAAAACCCTTAAGTCCAGAAGAGTGGACCCATTGGGACATTTTTAGTTCATGAAACAATGCCCTCCACTTTCTGTTCAGAACTGTAGTTTTGCAAAACTTGCACTGGCAAGTTTCTGGTTTGGCTCAACCAACTTTGCCATCATCACCTTCATCTAAAGAGACCCTGAGCTGGAAATTTTGGCCACCAGAAGAAGTGCCCACATACTCATAGCATTCTGTCAAGCACTTGGTATGCATGGCCAGTTTTGACATGAGTTTTGCCTTGCACTGTGATCTTGGCCATCAGTGCCTAAGGTCATGTCCACTAACCTCCCCTAAACCCCTAAACCACACCTGCTAAATCCTAGCTCCATCCCAACTCTCTAGCCAGCAGAGGCATTTCGTCGAGCGACTCGTGCGCGTGCTCTGGGCGCGCCCAGAGTGCACGTTTTGCACGCGCGCGCACCAAGCCGCCGCGTCCCTCTGCCGATGCCTCGCGCACGCTTTGGCCGCTCCCCTCGCACCAGCAGCACGCCATCCTTATCCCTTGGCGCAGCGACAGCCCTGACACTCCACAGGGCCGCCGTCAGGTCGGCCGCGGCGGCTAGCGGGCAGCTCCGGCAGCTCCTGCTGCGGGCAGAGCCACCCAAGCCACCAGTACCCGCCACCTGCCCCCTGGAACAACCCCAGTGCGTCAGCGAACTTGTCCCCGAGCGTGCGTCGCCGCCACGTCACCCTGAGCAACAGAACGCCGGTCGCCGGCATCCTTATCCACGGCCGCCGCGGAACCGCCTTCATCCACCTATTTAAGGAGGCCCCGAGCTCCTCCGCAGTATCAGGCAACCCCAGCCATCCCACAAAGCACTCCCATTGCAGCCAATCGCCTCGAGGAAGCTTCTTCCCCAACTCCGGCGAAGTACAGCCGCCGCCGCTGTCCAGTTCAATACGCCTGAGCCCGAGCCCCTCCCGTCCAACCAGCGCCACCACTCGACTCCATCCGACCTTGCAGAGCTGCCCAGCGTCTTAAACGAGCTCTAGAGCCACCGCAGGTCGGAACCCCTCTTCCACCCGAGACGGCCGTCCGCCGCGAAGCTCGTCGCCGATGATTCTCCCCACCTCCGTCGTCCCCTCAACCACCGGGAGGACCGCCCCAGTCTGGCGGATCCATCCCTGCACCCGAATGCCCTCGAGGCGCCACCGTTCGCCGGCGTTGATCGCCGGAGCAGCGCCCCCGTTCGGCCATAGGAGGAAGGAGGCGGGGGCGACTGGTCAAACCTGACTAGTGGGCCCCCGGGCCCCTCTGTCAGCGAGCCAGCGCCCACCCACGCGCGCTTAAGTGGAGGCGCAATCCCCAGAGTACGTCTCCACCTTTTCGAAAGCGCATTTCCAACCGAAACGTTTTCCTTTTCTGTTTTTATTCTAAAACCGGATTTGACTAAACTTTGACTGGCAATATCTTTTAAAATATAAATCCAAATGATTTGATTCTTTTTCTGTTGTTCCCCAAATATTGCCTAGTTTATTTTCATATTTATTTCAAAAATCTCCAAACAACTTTTTTGTGCTGCGTATAGTCTATGTATTAATTTGGTATTATTTCAAATAGGATTTTTGAAGAGGGAGAAACTTCCAAAAAGTATTGGAATGCATTTCTCCTCCCCTCTACTTGAAGGCAAGCATTTTTTGAACCCTGGTTTAACGCATGTGATGCTTGTTGACACGTTTGCATTAATATGGAAGTGTTCATTTTCATATCATATGTGGTGGCATGATCACACCCATGAGAGCATGAGGTACAACCCTTGCTGAGGATAACTTGTTTGCATGTCGGTGATCCCCTCCGTATGACTGTCAAGCCCAACGGAAGGAAGTCGTGAAAGTCGCGGGCTTGTGTAGACGCGAGCTTGTCACTAGCTCCCCGTCGGGACGGTGGAATCTGGTACGGCTTGCTAAGGTAGGACGGATGGTGTTCTCCGACTGTTGTTGCAAAATATATCGGTCATGATTAGTCATACAAGTAATGCAGAAACCTCCTAAGTCGACCATAGATTGAGTCTTGTTCCAGTAACCCCCATACTTGCTTGTGCTACCACTTGTCCCTGCCACGAGTAGGGTACGGTTTAGTAAGTGTTAACCTCTGTCCTAGCACACACCGTACAGAGAGGCCAGGGTGGAAGATACCGGTTGCAACCGGTAGGCAGGCCACCTGGTCCGGGGGCATGGGTGTTTTCGGTTGGGACCGAGAAGGGGGCACCCCTTAGAGCGCGCGATAGAAATATGATCCCATGCTACGCGAGGTTGTAGCCTCCCCACTCAGAGTTTGCTTGACAAGTGTCGTGGGTGATTCCAGACACGGGTAAGTTAAGCTGGTGTGTGCAAGACAGGCCGGTTTTCTACTAAAAGACCGCAGACGGTATTAGTCCGATGGACTAAAGAAAACCGTTACTCGTGGGTAAAGAGTACACCCTCTGCAGAGATATAAAACCTATTCGAATAGCCGTGTCCATGGTTAAGGACTACAGTCTGGGATGGGTCGAGTGTCGGTCTTAGTGTCGGTCTTCGGAGGAGAAGTCTGTTTAACGAGAATTTCAATTATGATCTGTGACAGGTAAAGATTTTGATTCATCATTATTATGGACTAACCTATCATCTTATTTGAGACAAGGAGTATCCTTGGGGCGGTTCTACCTCCTGGATATTCCCTTTTATTCATTTTGCCTTATAAGCCCTTTCTGTGATGTCGCTCAGACGTCCGACTGTGGCATTCTGTTTATTTACTAAGCCCTTTCTGCGGTGTCGCTCAAACGCCCGACTGTGGCATGCCTGTTATTTACTTTCCTTATAAGCCCTTTCTGTGGTGTTGCTCAAACGCCCAACTGTGGCATGCCTGTTATTTACTTTCCTTATAAGCCCTTTCTGTGGTGTCGCTCAGACGCCCGACTGTGGCATGCTTGTTGTTTACTTTCCTTATAAGCCCTTTCTGTGGTGTCGCTCAGACGCCCGACTGTGGCATACCTGTTATTTATTCTTCTTATAAGCCCTTTATGTGGTGTCGCTCAGACGCCCAACTGTGGCATGAACGTTATATATTTATTTATTTATCACTCTCAGATTGCATATGCCTTTTATTCGAATGACCTGCTCGCATAACGGACTGTCATAGCATTATCATCATAGGGATCTTCTTTTAATCTTGAGCATGATTACGTTTCACCCATGTTCTTAATGTTTGCGAGTACATTCAAAGTACTCACTGGCTTGTCCCTGGCTATTGTCTTGGCCAGATTCCTTGCGCAGGAAGGAACGATGCGATGACATCCCGGAATCCTCGTATATGGTGGTAGCAGCCTCGCGAAGATAGGAATTAGCCTGGCCAGCTGTTCCTGTGGGAAATGGAGTCCCATAGTCACGGTTGAATCACAAACCGCTTCCGCCATCAGCCACTAGAAACCCTGTGTTGTACTCATAGGCCATAATGGTCTTGTACTACATATCTTGTATTTTGCTTGGAATCCCTGTAACAAGTTGGTGCCTCATCAGCTAACAGTAATCCTGGGGCTGGTGAGCACAAGGTCCGCTTTTGGGAATTAATATCCCGAAAATCCGGTCCTGACAAACTTGGTATTAGAGCCAGGCTAACCATTGGCTAATCCTATCTTGGCCAGGTCGAAAAACTTAGGCAAACCAACCCACCAGACCTTAACCAGACCCCGGCCAAGCTTCTCGTGTAAGATAGTCACCCCGGCCAAGCTTCCCGGGTAAGCCAATCACACAGTGACCGACACCTAAATTGTCTCATTCGCAAGCATGCGAAGGAAGACTCCGTCCCCTTTTTCTATAAAAAGGGCACGCTAGCCTCAACCGAGCACGGCACAGCCTTTACCCCAAAAACCAAGCCATAATGCCAAGACCCATCGTCCACAATGAAACCACAGCAACCAACCTTGGAGGTTTTGTGACCATGCTCGTAGACCTCACCCGTCGTACCTTTGCGATGGAAGAGCCCCCAGAATATGTGGTGTACCAAGAGAACCGTCAGTTCTGGGCCACTGTGCACGTCTATGGTAGGGGTCTATCGCCAGAACGCCCCTACAGGTTCACCGGAAGGACCACTTCCTTTGAGCCGCAAGCCCTCCAACTAGCTGCTCGAGAGGCTATAGTTCAACTCCGGCACTTGTCACCCAGAGTCAACTGTCGCCCATTCTACTACTACCCCAGCCGTGACGGGTATGGTAGGCCACCCCGAGTTGCCAACGGAGATCACGAGATGGATCATGCATTATTGCATCTGGTGCGCTACGTAAGTGCACTAGAGGAACTGTTCGATCAGATCACCCTAGATCTGATCACAGCTCGTGGGGAACTAATCCACAGAGCCCCAGCAAGAAGAGAAGGCGAGCCCAACACCGACAACCCAGTCGTGCTGTTCGGACAACCGATCGAGACCCCGAGGCCTACCCCAGCCATCAACCAAAGTGTTGTGGTGACCCCAGAAGTGATTCGTCGCCTCCTAGGAACTCGCTCCAGCGGGATTTGGGCCAACAACCCCCGCAATGGTCATCATCCTTACCCCGACCCTGCAATCCCTCAACCCCCTCCAGCTAACCCCGATGGTGAAAACCACAGAGAAGCTTCGGTGTCCGCAAGGCACGCCCGCTTAGATGTAAACGAGGTAGACTAAATCGCTCGAGTAGCGCCAAGCCCTAGTATGTCCACGCCCGTCTTTATGTAATCTTGTACCGCTATATTTAATATGGTCTACTCGTGCGATCTTTTTTCGTTTATATAGCCTTGCATAAGTACGTTGGTGTACGACTGCCTTTTAAATTATGAGTGTGACCACCAAAATCACCCCGCCAACACCCACAGTCATACGTCACTTTCGCAGGGCATGTGTGCCTGTGACATTGACCCCGACCCCATAGAGCAGAACCGACAAGATAGTTGCGCTCTCACGGTAGCTGTTCTTTTTCGTTTACTACAGGAATAGGATGATCAATTGTGTGATATTGCTTTGTGTTAGCAGGATTATCTTTTCCTTTTCATTACAACCCTTGGCAAATCTCGAGGACGAGATTTTTTTTAAGGGGGGTAGTGTTGTCACACCCCAAAAATTTTAACAATGTTTTATAAACTAAAATTTTGCCAGGAATTTAAAATTTTCACTTGCTAGTTTCTTCTTTTGATTTCAGGACCTCCTTTTCCTGTTATGTTGGAGTTTTTGCCTCAAGTGATAGCTTTCCATTTATTGTTAGACTCTCTTGCTCTCCTAATGAAACTTTTCTGTTGTCTATAAATATTAATTATATTATAATTTCCCTAATCCCCTTCACTCTAAAATTGGTTTTCCCCTTTAACTAAGGCCCCATTTGAACTACAACCCTTTGACAGGTTTATCTAAAATTCCAACTAAAATTTGGAGATGTCATGTGATGTTATTAGATCACTTTTATGAAGGAATATATTTATTTGATTTAATATTTTGAGCTCCACAACATGATTTCCAATCTAGTCCAGCAGGCAGTTTTGCACTACAACCCCATTAAATTCTTCACTTATGCTTCTACCAAAATTATGGTATGGTCATATGAGTATATTATTCAACTTTATGCAAAAACCCATTTGAGTCCTTTGGAAAGATTGAGTGAATCAACCTCTTTTCTATTCTGGTCCAGTTTGGCACTTTGCACTGCAACCCTAGTTTATCTTGCTCCAGTGCTCTTGAGTTTCCTCCTGCTTGTAGCCCATCTTGCAAAACCCTTAAGTCCAGAAGAGTGGACCCATTGGGACATTTTTAGTTCATGAAACAATGCCCTCCACTTTCTGTCCAGAACTGTAGTTTTGCAAAACTTGCACTGGCAAGTTTCTGGTTTTGCTCAACCAACTTTGCCATCATCACCTTCATCTAAAGAGACCCTCAGCTGGAAATTTTGGCCACTAGAAGAAGTGCCCACATACTCATAGCATTCTGTCAAGCACTTGGTATGCATGGCCAGTTTTGACATGAGTTTTTCCTTGCACTATGATCTTGGCCATCAGTGCCTAAGGTCATGTCCACTAACCTCCCCTCAACCCCTAAACCACACTTGCTAAATCCTAGCTCCATCCCAACTCTCTAGCCAGCAGAGGCATTTCGTCGAGCGATTTGTGCGCGTGCTCTGGGCGCGCCCAGAGCGCACGTTTTGCACGCGCGCGCACCGAGCCGCCGCGTCCCTCTGCCGACGCCTCGCGCATGCTTTGGCCGCTCCCCTCGCACCAGCAGCACGCCATCCTTATCCCTTGCCGCAGTGACAGCCCTGACACTCCACAGGGCCGCCGTCAGGTCGGCCGCGGCGGCTAGCGGGCAGCTCCGGCAGCTCCTGCTGCGGGCAGAGCCCCCCAAGCCACCAGCGCCCACCACCTGCCCCCTGGAACGGCCCCAGTGCGTCAGCGAACTTGTCCCCGAGCGTGCGTCGCCGCCACGTCGCCCTGAGCAACAGAACGCCGGTCGCCGGCATCCTTATCCACGGCCGCCGCGGAACCGCCTTCATCTACCTATTTAAGGAGGCCCCGAGCTCCTCCGCAGTCTCAAGCAACCCCAGCCATCCCACAGAGCACTCCCATTGCAGCCAATCGCCTCGAGGAAGCTTCTTCCCCAACTTCGGCGAAGTACAGCCGCCGCCACTGTCCAGTTCAATACGCCTCAGCCCGAGCCCCTCCCGTCCAACCAGCGCCACCACTCGACTCCATCCAACCTTGCGGAGCTGCCCACCGTCTTAAACAAGCTCTAGAGCCACCGCAGGTTGGAACCCCTCTTCCACCCGAGACGGCCGTCCGCCGCGAAGCTCGTCGCCGACGATTCTCCCCACCTCCGTCGTCCCCTCAACCACCAGGAGGACCGCCCCAGTCTGGCGGATCCATCCCCGCACCCGAACGCCCTCGAGGCGCCACCGTTCGCCGGCGTTGATCGCCGGAGCAGCGCCCCCGTTCGTCCAGAGGAGGAAGGAGGCGGGGGCGACTGGTCTAACCTGACCAGTGGGCCCCCGAGCCCCTCTGTCAGCAAGCCAGCGCCCACCCACGTGCGCTTAAGTGGAGGCACAATCCCCAGAGTACGTCTCCACCTTTTCGAAAGCGCATTTCCAACCGAAACGTTTTCCTTTTCTGTTTTTATTCTAAAACCAGATTTGACTAAACTTTGACTGGCAATATCTTTTAAAATATAAATCCAAATGATTTGATTCTTTTTCTGTTGTTCCCCAAATATTGCCTAGTTTATTTTCATATTTATTTCAAAAATCTCCAAACAACTTTTTTGTGCTGCGTATAGTCGATGTATTAATTTGGTATTATTTCAAATAGGATTTTTGAAGAGGGAGAAACTTCCAAAAATATTGGAATGCATTTCTCCTCCCCTCTACTTGAAGGCAAGCATTTTTTGAACCCTGGTTTAACGCATGTGATGCTTGTTGACACGTTTGCATGAATATGTAAGTGTTCATTTTCATATCATATGTGGTGGTATGATCACACCAATGAGAGCATGAGGTACATCCCTTGCTGAGGATAACTTGTTTGCATGTCGGTGATCCCCTCCGTATGCCTGTCAAGCCCAACGGAAGGAAGTCGTGAAAGTCGCGGTCTTGTGTAGACGCGAGCTTGTCACTAGCTCCCCGTCGGGACGGTGGAATCCGGTACGGCTTGCTAAGGTAGGACGGATGGTGTCCTCCGACTGTTGTTGCAAAATATATCGGTCATGATTAGTCATACAAGTAATGCAGAAACCTCCTAAGTCGACCATAGATTGAGTCTTGTTCCAGTAACCCCCATACTTGCTTGTGCTACCACTTGTCCCTGCCACGAGTAGGGTACGGTTTAGTAAGTGTTAACCCCTGTCCTAGCACACACCGTACAGAGAGGCCAGGGTGGAAGATACCGGTTGCAACCGGTAGGCATGCCACCTGGTCCGGGGGCATGGGTGTTTCCGGTTGGGACCGAGAGGGGGCACCCCCTTAGAGCGTGCGATAGAAATATGATCCCATGCTACGCGAGGTTGTAGCCTCCCCACTCAGAGTTTGCTTGACAAGTGTCGTGGGTGATTCCAGACACGGGTAAGTTAAGCTGGTGTGTGCAAGACAGGTGGGTTTTCTACTAAAAGACCACAGACGGTATTAGTCCGATGGACTAAAGAAAACCGTTACTCGTGGGTAAAGAGTACACCCTCTGCAGAGATATAAGACCTATTCGAATAGCCGTGTCCATGGTTAAGGACTACAGTCTGGGATGGGTCGAGTGTCGGTCTTAGTGTCGGTCTTCGGAGGAGAAGTCTGTTTAACCAGAATTTCAATTATGATCTGTGACAGGTAAATATTTTGATTCATCATTATTATGGACTAACCTATCATCTTATTTGAGACAAGGAGTATCCTTGGGACGGTTCTACCTCCTGGATATTCCCTTTTATTCATTTTGCCTTATAAGCCCTTTCTGTGATGTCGCTCAGACGTCCGACTGTGGCATTTTGTTTATTTACTAAGCCCTTTCTGCGGTATCGCTCAGACGCCCGACTGTGGCATGCCTGTTATTTACTTTCTTTATAAGCCCTTTCTGCGGTGTCGCTCAGACGCCCGACTGTGGCATGCCTGTTATTGACTTTCCTTATAAGCCCTTTCTGTGGTGTCGCTCAGACGCCCGACTGTGGCATGCTTGTTGTTTACTTTCCTTATAAGCCCTTTCTATGGTGTCGCTCAGATGCCCGACTGTGGCATACCTGTTATTTATTCTTCTTATAATCCCTTTATGTGGTGTCGCTCAGACGCCCGACTGTGGCATGAACGTTATATATTTATTTATTTATCACTCTCAGATTGCATATGCCTTTTATTCGAATGACCTGCTCGCATAACGGACTGTCATAGCATTATCATCATAGGGATCTTCTTTTAATATTGAGCATGATTATGTTTCACCCATGTTCTTAATGTTTGCGAGTACATTCAAAGTACTCACTGGCTTGTCCCTGGCTATTGTCTTGGCCAGATTCCTTGCGCAGGAAGGAACGATGCGATGACAGCCCGGAATCCTCGTATATGGTGGTAGCAGCCTCGCGAAGATAGGAATTAGCCTGGTCAGCTGTTCCTGTGGGAAATGGAGTCCCATAGTCACGGTTGAATCACAAACCGCTTCCGCCATCAGCCACTAGAAACCCTGTGTTGTACTCATAGGCCAGAATGGTCTTGCACTACATATCTTGTATTTTGCTTGGAATCCCTGTAACAAGTTGGTGCCTCATCAGCTAACAGTAATCCTGGGGCTGGTGAGCACAAGGTCCGCTTTTGGGAATTAATATCCCGAAAATCCGGTCCTGACAGATGATTAATAGACAAATTCCTCACGTCCACCAATTTATTTCAGAATTTTTAGAGTTACAAAAGTATTCGAAAGTTACAGATTGCTACAGTCTGTTCTGTTTTTGACAGATTCTGTTTTCCGTGTGTTGTTTGCTTATTTTGATGAATCTATGAGTAGCATCGGGGGGTATGAACCATAGAGAAGTTGGAATACATTAGGTTTAACACCAATATAAATAAAGAATGAGTTCAATACATGATACGTCCAAAATGCATCACTATTTTGTATCATAACCTATCCTTATTCATTGATATATTTCACGATACGGTGATGTTCTTATGTTGTTTTGGTTTATTTTACACAGTTTGCAAACTCTCCGATGCCGGAACAGCAGACGCAGGATTCAGCAGTAAAAAGTGGACGCTGAGTTGCTGAAGAAGAATACCTCCAAATTACCTGAAAATTGACGGGAGATATTTTTCAGATGAATCACGAAGACACGCAAAAGGGGAGCCAGAGGGGGGCCACAGGGTGCCTGATACGTCCAAAACGTATCTAGAATTTCTGCTTGCTCCATGCCACTTTTGGGTGATATTGCTATGATATTCATACACTTCCATACACTTTTGATCATATTTGGACTAACCTACTAATCCAGTGCACCCCGGTGCCAGTTTCTGTTTTCGGCTGATTTTGTATTTCAGGTTTTCACGTTACGAGAACTGCCAGGAAAAATCCAGAAAATATATATAAAAAATCAGCGTTCCGGAACCGACCTTGCGCCCGAAGTACAGCCGGGGGGG